>CM076584.1:1134911578-1135511578 GCA_034641835.2 Pinus albicaulis
AGTGGTATCAAGGAAATCCTGGGCGAAAGAAGAAATAAGTGTCCAAGCCGAAGCCACATCGCCATCCAACTCCTCTGTAGAAAGAGAAGCTGGAATGGTCTCTGTAGAGTCAACAATAGATTGATAAGCAATCTCAGCTGCAGACATTGGAAATGCCATTCCACCCACTTGACCTTCCACTAATGTGGAGGTAGGGGAAGGTAAGGTCCAAGGATCCGAAAAATATAGGAGCCCTGGAGGATGAAATCACATTTATATGAATGGTAGGAGGTGGAATATCAAAAGTACCCATTAAAGAAGAATACATTCCAACCCCTAAATTCTCGACAGGCGGCTTGGCATTATCCACCTTTGGAATAGTTGAGTCAGTAGATGCATTCGGGTCTATAGGAGAATAGTCTAGTTGATCCACTGTAACAATCCTCCCTTCGTGAGGGAAACAAATAACCCGAAATAATGAGGATGCAATGGCATCCATATCATAAATCTAGTTTCGCCCCAACAGAAGGTTGTAGTCCAAGCTTGCATCAACTATCTCAACCTCTATATTTACAGTTTTTCCCCCAACACAGATGGGCAAAGCTGGGACAATACCATGTGGTCTATGAGAATGACCATCAAACGCAGTCAGAAGAGTAGCAGATGGAACAGCTGCGAGAGATCCAATTCCCTTCCAGCATGCGAGAGACATCACACATGTGGAAGCGCCCTCATCAACGACCGTTCGAAAGATATTGAATTTCCAAAACGACGATTTGATATGAAAAGCCATATGATGGGGGAGTCTCTTTTTAAAATTAGACATATCGAATGTAATCACAAGAGATTTCTTTGGATTGACAGCCCCAATAGCAGTGAGTAGAGCACTGCGCTGAGCTAGACAAGACTGGAGCACCTGAAGAGCCGACATGGCACAAGGACTCTATGCTAGATCTTCCACAATAGAGTAGTTCTGGGTAGCCCTGGCATTTGGATTAATCTTCGTATGCTTGGTAGATGCTTTTGGCATCCGAGGTATAGGCTCAACAGTAGGCCTCGTGACATGAAGCAGCTCAGTACCATCAGGAGCACCCTTGGCTTTCAAAGACTCATCTTCGCCATAATCACGGGATCTCGTGGCGATATCCGCATGAGCACTCATCATGTATATGTTTGGCATATTTTCCCCTTCTTGGGTGCTCCCAAAGGAAGTCCCAGTATTTTGATTTGCGCCAACAACTAGCTGTTGCCCTTGGGGAAAAGGGTTTGTCAACACATCGTGCAAACTAGAAGAACCCTGTTGAGCTAACAAGCGCTGCACGTCCTAAATTTTAGGACAAAGGTGAGTAAGATGGTCTCCAGCACATAACTTGCATGGAAACTTCACTTTCTTTTTATCCTTTGGACCCTCACCAACATGCTCGTTGGATTTATTTGCATTACCCTTCCCATTCTTGCCCTTTTTCTTATTATTGTTCCGTCCCTTCCTCTTCCCTTTGGATTGTTGATTTTATTTAGGGTTAGAAGTCTGAATGACATTTACCAACAAATATTGAGAAGGAAATGACTCAGCAGGCACAGCCTGACCAGAAGAAGCAGATTGTATAGACAACTACTGCAATTGACTAAGTAGGTTAGCTACACCACTATTGATCGACCCAATAAGTCCGTCACCATGAGGACCAAGCTTAGTTTTGGATATGTCTAATTTGGAGCGAGGAGCATTAGGAAAATATTTATGAAGGACACCAGACTGAGAATATATCAATTCAAGCTGTTGGGCCCTAAAAATAGCCTGCTCCTCGGAAAATACCCCTGAGAAGGATACATTCTTAGAAATATCTGCCTGCAGAGATTTCAAAAACCATTCCAAAAGAAATTCTCCTGGAATATAAGCTTTAATGAGCCTCTTCCTTCTCCGCCATTCCTGAATATGATCAAAAATGTGGGTTGCGTCGTCCTACTTAAAATTAGCTAGGAGTTCAGTCCCGACATCATAACAGACAGGCAACTGGAAATGATTTAGAAATATAATAGCCAAATCTCCAAAAGTAGCAAAACTGCCCCCAGTTAACTCAATGTACCACTTGGCAGCGTTTCCAGTCAAGGTGTGTTGAAACAACCTCAACCTAATCAAATCCTCGATTAGGGAGTTAAATGAACACCATAAATGGAAAGTGGTTATATGATCAGTGGGGTCTTCTCCATTCTTGCCTTCAAACTTTGGAATGTCTGATGGTAGTTTGGTAGGAACCGGAGGCCACCCTGAACTATATCGGATCGAATCATTCGTCAATTTCGACAAATATGGCAAGTTCAATGTTGCCAGAAAAGGTAAATGAGGAGGAGCCTGAGGATTCCATCCTTGGTGGGATGAATTCCCAACATTCTGAAAAGAATAACCTAGATTTGATGGGGCACCAGGTTGCCAGAAAGAACTCGTAGAGAATGTTGGGCCATAGGACCCAACATTTGGAGAAGGACCCCCTCCCAACGTAGAGTTACCATAGACTGGACTAGTTCCCTCCCCGAAGTAGTGAATAAAGAGGAAACCCCTTGATAGGTGTTCCAAGAATTAGAAAGAGGGGAAAAAGTCTAATAAGCACTCGACGAAGGGAAAGAAGCATTCCCTTGTTGACCAGCGAAAAACTGATTCCCTGCCCCCACTGCTGTAAATACAGGGTTCCAACCTGTAAAGGTAGTCGAACTCTGACCTCCAGACCAAGGGCTAAGACTCTGAGTCTGAGAAGTAAAAGGAAAATACCTTAAGGAAGGATTTGAACTAGGAATATGCCCACTTCCGAATGGGATCCCTTGAAAAGAAGCTAACCCACTAGCCATGGAAGACATGGGTGCAGACGCAGTTGCAGCAGTGGAAAAGGAAAAAAAGGAATCCCACTAGTGGGAATTCCAAAAAAAAAGGGACCAGATTGAGAAGCTTGTGCTTGCGTGAAACCAGAGCCAAACATATCAGTACTAGAAGCAATGGAAGATATAGAAATTGTGCCTCCTCCTTCTACTGAAACAGGAGTCTGAATGCCTACAGCACTCATAGCTAAAGCTACGTTCCCAGTCATGGCCATTGAAAGGTATGAATAGGATGGATAAGGAATTTCTGGTCTCTTTGACTCAAGTATGATGTACTCAACAACAAACGGATAATCAGGAGGAAGAGGAGATGGAAGTGATTCAGAAAGCTGAGATACTTCTTCTACTTCTACTTCTTCTTCTCGCGGAAATAAGACTCTCGAGGTGAGCAAAGTGCTCCTCTTGGAACCAACACCGGAACCAACTACAAAACCTTCAATCCCTTGTGGAGAATCTCTCTCCGTTGCGTCAGATACCACTGGGTGATATTCACCTACTATATTACTCCTACGCCTTCTTGAAGAAGGCTCAACACTTTCGAGAGATAACCCCCGAACTCTCCTCGATCGACGAGGCGCGTGATCAGCCACTTTAACATATTAGTTAGACTCAAAAAAGTATAAATCTAAGTAAGCTAGGAGCAAAGAGCACTCACTACAAAAATCCCTAAGATGCAACCAAGGAAGCAGCCTTCAGGTATTTCCGCTCCAAGTGATTAGGACCAAACACCAAAATATGAGAAAGAAAAAAATAGGACCTCTTGAAAGCAGTCTGGGATAATTACAGCCCAGGCCTACTAGCGAAGGTAATAGAAATAGTTACACCAACCTCCTAACAATAGCCTTTACCAGTGCAAGTACCCAAGCTTCGCCGGGGCACCCTCCAGAAGTACTGCTGGAAGTGATATGATGTATGCCTCAGGTACCATGAGTATTCCCCCCCTTAGTCACCTGTTTGATACCTAGGAATGGCAACTAAGGGCACCAATCCGTGTCAACAGCCGGGCGGAACGGTCTTAAGGCAAGATCCAGTAAATCGGAGAGGGGGTATCTCTCTTCTCAACCTTCACTTCCCCTCGTGCTTGACTCTCTGGAGGAGAGCTTTCCCGGTCCACCTAACGGTGTTGGATTTCTCTCATTTAATAAACTTCTATGTTTTAGTTTGAGAAGCCTTGGAGAGTTAACTCTCCACTCACCTAATCCAAGGCCCTACAACCTAGCTAGTTGATGTATGACACTTAATAAAAAACTTGCTAGTTGTTTTTAAATTAATGCGCTTATTTTAGTTGGTTGTTATATTAAGTCAAGGGAATATGGAAATGAAACTCATGATGTTTTATGACGCAGAAAAGAAATTAATGAAAACCAAACTACATGCAGATGCAGTAATTTCCTTTCAATGAAGAGAAATTTCTACACGAGTTCTACGAGACTATTTTTTTCTTTTCAAATATCAAACCTCACACTTGCAAAATTTATGAAAAACACTACAAATGTTTAAGTGTAGCTAATGCAAATTACTAAGAGCATGCCAATTCTAAGATTAAAAATCTAACAAAGAAAAGAGAAATTTCCACGAATCCCTCAGTTCTATCATTTTTCTGGTTGTCCACAAAGCCAGTTCCCAAATCAGAAACTCTCAGTATAAAGACACCACAATATGCTCGAAATAAGAGAAAGAAACCAATGAAAATTCCCTTCCCAAATCAAGTAAGAAACTAAAGGTAAGAAATCTCAACAAGGCTTCAAAAGATGGAAAGAAACCAAAACAAAAATGCAAAACAAAGGTAATGGCAAAACAAAAAAAAATTTGAGCTTTTGAATTTTATAAAAAGAATACTTCAAAGAGACCAAGAAAACTATCCAATTACCAAGCCAAAAAATCTCTGAATTTCAAGCAAAACTCCAAAAATAATGCTCCAAACCTTATAGTGCCACTTATTAGCAAGATTTATACGAGGAAAAGGAAGACAAGAAACTTAGTAACTCAGCCTAGAAGAATATCACAATCTTGCAGCTAATAAAACTTCAAAGAACCAATAATGACTCTTCAAAATTGCAACACGACCTAGTCCGATGAAATCAAGAAAACCGACCGAAAAGCAGGCAAAAATTAAAGTGCAAGGCAAAACATAAAGTGAGGAAAGAGAATATGAGCAAAAACTCTCTGTTCTGATTAAGCAGAACAACCAAGAATCCTTGGAAATAGATCTTGGTACTCGAACCAGAAATGCAAGCACTAAAACAAACAAGATTTGCCAAATGAGCTAGTCTTCAACCAAATAAGAGAGAAAAAGACTAATAACCACCTTCAACACAATCCAGAGACTATAAGGACACTGCAGAAACAGGTCACCACAGGCAGACAAGACAAAAAATTCAAGAAATAAAAAATTTCAAAATTTTCCCAGGCATACGCTACTTAGCAGTTTTGCAACAAGTGTGCATACGCGACTGTGGCAAAGGAAAAACGCGTATACGCAACTCCCTTTACCAAAACCTGCGTGTATACGCAAATATGTATAGGAAAACTAGCGTATGGAAAGGTAAATAATGAGAAATAAAAATGATCAAGCCTGGCTAAAGAACCAGGTCTTTAGTCTAACTGAGATAAACCTAACTGGACTAGAAATAATGATAAAAAATGTCAGAAACCTTTAAAATAGCTGAAACCACCCAACAGGGGAATCACAAGAATGTGATCCCCAGCAGAGTTGCCAGTTCTGTTTTGGGAAATAACTCCCTAGAGGTCGTTGGGTCAAAAACCTCCACAGATCAGGGAAAGCTATTCAAGAAGGACTCACACAACCACACTTGTATGCTAAAAACTAGATATTATAGATTGTAGAACTCACCCGTAGATCCTACGTTTGATGTACATCCCACGGGGTCCAAACCCCCAGCAACCCTTCTTCCTCTTCAACCTGAAAATCAAGAAGAGACATGCACGAAAATTTAGTTGTACAGCATATATATTTCCTAAATGTAAGTGTAATCCATGTGAAACATCATATAAGCAATAATAAATGCTTAATTAACAATCTTTTCACATATGCAAGAAGATATTAACACGTGAATTCAGGAACAAGATGGTTCTTCTTCATTACGAACATCATGTACAATAATAAAAAGGTGGAGAGATCACCTGAATCCTTCCATGATCTTCAAACAGACCATCATTCGGATCCATCCCTCCCTTGCCTCACTAGGATTCTTTCAAGACTTGTGCACACGAGATGACATATAAGCTGATGAACATCTCCAGGAAACAAGGGTTTCCTGTCAAAATCTGGGAAGTGCAGGAGGCACGGGAAATAGACTTGAATTGGGCTCCAACACAGTATAATGTCTATAATTTTCTCCCTCTCTTAGGCCATGCACATGAGGGGCTTTTATACTCCCTCAAAGTAGTTTCAATCTGTTAGAAACAGTTGGCCACGGGCTGGGGTGGTTGAATTACGGGAATAACCATCAACCCAGCCTCGAAAATAGGGATTTTTATATATATTTTTAATGATTTTAATGGCATACGTAGAAAAGTATCTATGGACTTGCGTATACACACGGAAAAGTCTGGGCATACTCGCGTATGGGATTTTAAACACTGTTTTTTATGAACTTTATTCAAGTCTGTGGGAATGGGTGCCCAAGGCCAAAGAGACAATCATGAATCACATGATGGTGAAAAATGATGCTATAACACCATTTCGGATCCCCCTTCATGGTTTAATTTTGAATGCTAAGGGGGGTGTGAAATGCATCCAAAACCATCGGATGTGGAGGTGGGGAACATATATGGTTAACGCGGATGGGTCGGGGTAGGTAATGTGCGGTGGAGTCAGGGTATGAGAGTCGAGGGGGTAAAATGAAACTTACAATAAGAGAAATAACAAAGGGGTTGGGTAGAAGGATATGCAATGTAGTTGTGTACTTAGGTTAAAAACCTAACATAAGGTCCCATACTTGAAAAAAATCATCCCTTTTCAGACCTTTAGAGAAAAATTTGATCTTTTTGGTTTGATTGTAGGAAAAAAATCAAGCAGTTTTTAGGTTGCTTACCTATAGCATGAACTTTGCATTTTTCCTTTTCAAAGATCCTCTTTTCTTCTTCTTTTGTTTCTCTTCATCTTTCTTTGGGATAGACATTGAATATTGACATCTACGTACAATATGAAAAATTTGCAAAGTGAAAGTACACAGTCACCTTGTGATACTCTAAATTACAGGACTCTAACAACAGTTATAGCTGGGGATAGCACCTCTCTTTAGGGAAGTGTCAAGAACACCGCAGACTAGTGGCTTGATCCATTGGGCTCATCCCACAGCTCGTATATTGATCTATCAAGAAACTTAATGACTGGAAACTAGCTGATTTTTCCTCCTGAATTTGACTGATAAAAATAGACCACATGCTTGGCCAGTTGGCTTATCAGGATACTGAAATCTGAAATGAAACTGCAATTGAACTTATCCACTGCAATCCTTCAAGCTGAACATATTGTTGCACCTTGAAAAATTGAATGGTGAAACCAAAACTGAGCTAAAACTAAAGTTTGAAACATACTGATCTGAAAATGAAAAGAAATATAAAACTGATATTTGAAAGATCCTTAGAGTACCGAGCTTATTTTTACAACTACCTACCCTAATCTAACTCGGAGATGATATACACACTAAGTGAACTCCTTTCTCCATTGAAACCAATCAAGTAAATGACTAAATGATTTATTCTTGTTCACTTTTTTTAGTAGGCTGAAAAAACAGAAGGGCCACTCACATCTTACTTGCCTTTGAACAAAAGTGCTCAAAAAGTTCCTTCAAATCTACAAAAAACCATTCCTGGCATAGCATAGTCTTTCCTTAGATGATTCTAAGAAACAAACAAAAGGATCCTGGAATGATACCTGGCCCTAAGGATTTAAATAACAAACTTCATATAGGGCTTCTCCTTGTTCCACTTTTTCATTCTCACGATACTTCTGAAAGAGAATATATACACACTCTTCAAGGTCATTTGACATGGCATCCTCATTATGTACCACTATTTTGTCCTCAAGAAAACCTGGTATGTCTTGACTAAGTTGTCTGAGTTCTACTTGAAGGCCATCATTTTGATGAATAGGAGTACTTTCTAGAAATAAGCATTCTTGAGAAGTTAGAACATCATCAGTATCAATCTATTCTTCTGTTTATTCACGAGGAAATGCTTCAGTACATAAATTATAAGTATACCAAATATAGATAATCTTTTCATTGCATAAGAATTTATAGGTTGGTTGCATGCTTAGAACATGATTAATTTCTTCTTCATTTCAAGGAGGAGGCAGTCTTTGTTTTCTTTGGATTAAACAACAATTTTTTTCTTTCTCTTGTGAAGACTGATCATGAGACTGAATGTCTCCTATAACATCACACAAAAGAGTAGATGAATGATCAATTGTCCCCATAGAGAGGTCCTGTGGGTATTCTTTCATTTCTTGATGGATTTCATTTTCAACTAACCTCTCTTAGTTATCATGACAGTTAACTTGTGAATGAAATTCATGAATTGCTTCTAAGAGATCCTCAGGATGCCGATTTCCTAGATCTTCATCAATATTTACAAGGTATTGTATGAGATCCTCAGACTGATCACAACGATTTTCAGCTAATGATAAGGATGGAGTATATTATTTATAATGCTCATAAAACACCTTGTGTAAATCTTTTAAAGAAAACAAAGTAATAGGATTCAAACCTTCATACCATTCCCTCGCTTTCCCTTCTAATGTTTCCATGAACATCTTCAATAGGAAATCCTCATGCCATTCGACCTTCAACATCCATGAATGTATATGAAATTTAATGAGATGTAATGAAGCATCATCAACATTCTTATCTTGAAAAATTGGAAGTTTTTTTCGCCAATATACAAGAGGCATTTTGTGTGGGAATCCGGGAATGTGATCTCTGTTCATTAGAGCATACCTGCATTGTATTCTTGTATTCATCTTGTCAATCAGTCAGATAATGTGGTCACTTTATATTCACAACCAATATGGACTATTCTACCAGTGGAGCCTTTAGGTCAACTGAAAATTGTAGAGTCGCTAGGTGGATGATTTCAACCTTCTTGTGTTTGGTTATTTTTCCACCATCAACAACTAGATACCAATCTTTGAACATACTTGAATCACACAATATTTTGACTGGGTTTTCAGAGTTCTTATGAAATACTAAGATTCTTCAATGATTCCCCAGTGGATTCGCCATTATGTTAGCCCTTTGTAATTTGTAAGGTTGGCAAGAACAAGACAGAGGACAACATCAAACCACTTTGGAGTCTAGGACCTAGCCTTCCTGGACTCAGAGAGGGATCTCTCTATTTTTTATGATTTAAGTTGAGAATTATAATTTCTGATATTAGGCTAGTTATAGTGATTATGAGGGTTTTTTGTTTGATTAATTGTGTGGTTGGACATATGGAGCTATGATACTTAATCCATTGGGCTATGGAGTTATAAAAGGCTGAATTGTGCATAAAATTTTCAAGGGAATTCATAGGGAAAGCTAACTATGCATACTAGATCTAGCTGGTGGTGTGAATATGAGATGGGAGAAAGTAGTAGGTTTAGAAATAGCTAAATAAAAGTTAAGAATTATTTAACTAAAATTATGAGGAAAACATAGAGATAACAAACCCAGACAGAATTATGGTGCCCTCTTACAAAATCTTAATCTAAATTTTCTGTTTTGAGATCAGATAAATTGATGCATAGCATGAAAAGACGACAAAAAAATGTTAATACAGAAGAAAAACATCACCATTAACATAGATTAAGAATCCTATGAACGGTTTCTTATTATTGATACCCAACTCAAATAGTTACAATACTCCAATCCTTCTTACAATGCAAGTTTTAATAGGGTCCAATTTTAAAACCCATAATACTGCTAAGGTATGTTGTATTTATCTAAAGACTATGTCAGTTGCCCTATCTTACTTGGAAACCCTTCATTGATTACAATTAAGCAGAAAATGGACAAGTGTGGTTGTGCAAGGCCTAATGATAAATCTCTGACAACAACACCGCCTTTGGAATTAATTTTGGGCAACTCTTTGTAGAACCAAATGCTTTAATGGCTCCTCGGAAGATTAAACAATAAGCTTGGAAGTGGCTGTGATGGTCACAAAGTAGTAACTAGTGGTGGCTCTGACATCTGGCCCTACTCTTTCGAAAACTGGCGTTGAATAATTAATTCTGGAGCGGCGCTAGCTACCTTTCATCGATTAGTGACTGTGCTAATGTGTTTTTCTACCTTTTCCATTTCTTCCATTATAACATAACAATTTTGTAAATATGCCTTGCACAACTTGATCCTTGGTGTATTTTTTCTACCTAAGTCCTTTCTTCCTTGTCTAACCTTATTTCTTCATGAAATGATGTTCTAACCTCATATGCCTGAATTAACCCTTTTTACACAAAACATCATAAAAAACCCATTTACCTAGACTTGAAAATGTTTATATTTCAATTATGAACCTTATCGCATCCATAAAAAATCGTACATCGCATGATTTATAATTTGAGTTATAATAAATTTAATCGGTGATGTGATGTGAAATGGGAGGTGACGTCAAGGGAAGGTGGGACCGGATACCAGTGTGCAGATCATAAAAATTAAGGTTTAGCTGTAAGCGGAGGTGGTAAACACTAAAATATGTGAAGTGCTAAGTGTAGGGAGAAGGTAAGTGACATGGCACGGGAAGGTGGGACCGACCACATCGTAAATCACACATTTTAAAGTTTAGATATAAGCGACGGAGGTAAATTCTAAATCATGTGAAGTGCGAATTGTGGGGAGGTCAGAGTGACATGGAAAGTAAGGTGGGACTGAACCATAGCCCGCGTATCGTAAATCTTGAATTTTAGTTATAAGTGCGAGGGTTAAATACTAAAAATTGTGAACCGCAGGGAGGGGGATCCACCTACATCATAAGTGCAAGTAGGAAATCTTCTGCGGTAAGGTAAGGTTTATGATTCAAGTGGCCTAAAGTGGGGTGCAGAGCTGCTATGGTGGGGCAAACCACATTGCAATTTAAACCAAATACATTGAAAGTGCTTCAAAGATAAGCTAACAAATGTGCAATGTGATATATCACAAATCGACGATCGCAAGTGTTAAGGTTTTGTTGCAATGCGAAACATTATAATCTACGAAATGGGATGGATCTTGGGGATAAGGGTTATGTGTTAGCGAGGAATGGCCCACATTAGTCGCAATCGGGGAAATCAGAAGAAGAGGTAAAACAATGATATAGTGGTGAAAAAAGGTAGAGTAGTAATATAAAGCGGAAAAGGAAGAAAAGTTAAGGTCTAATGTTTTTGAAGGAAAATGAAAAGAAAATGGATTGTAATGTGGGTGAATGGGTCCCACTTCATTGCATATCCCCTTCAATTTTTATATCATGAACTCAAAGCCCAAGGTTGGTTTCTGGAGGGGTCCTAAGGTGGTAGGCAGTATTTTGAAAGGGGGGTACGAAATAACTACGATTTGACGCATTGGAGTAGGGTCGGACTTGAAACTGCCCATTTTGGACCCCCCTTCATGGTTAAAGTTTGAAGGCTAAGGGGGGTGTGAAATTCATCTAACACCATCGAATGTGGAGGTGGGGAACATATATGGTTAACATGGATGGGTCAAGGCAGGTAATGTGAGGTGGAGTCGGGGTATGAGAGTTGAGGGGGTAAAATGAAACTTAGGATATGAGAAATAAAAAAGGGGCGGGGTAGAACAATATGCAACATGATTAGGGACTTAGGATAAAAACCTACCATAAGGTCCCATCGTTGACAAAAATCATCCCTTTTCAAACCCTTAGAGCAAAATTTGGTCTTTTCGATTTGATTGTAGGAAAGAAATCAAGCAGTTCTTAGGTTGCTTACCTACTACATGAAATTTTCATTTTTCCTTTTCAAATATCATCTTTTCTTCTTCTTTTGTTTCTCTTAATATTTCTTTGGGAGAGACTTTGAATATTAACATCTATGTACAATATGAAAAAATTTCAAAGGGAAAGTACATAGTCACCTTGTGATACTGTAAATTAATGAAACCTGGGACATGTCACCTTCCTCTTCTCCCTTTTTCCATTATTTTCATAGATAAATATTCCAAAAATTCAATTTTCCTTTCCAAATAATTTTCCATTTCCTTTTCCAATTTCCTTTAGCCGTAATAACCAAAATGAACACCCACTAGGATGTTTTTCCAACATTCATCTGAAAATAAGTGTCCCATCAACCATGGTCATTATTTTTTCCTTTATTAACATTTATTACATGGAATTTTCACCATGGTTGTTACAGAACCCTCCCCGTTGGGGGAACACTATCCTCAGTTTTCAGAGATAACAACAAAATAGAATACTATCGAAAATAAAACATACTAGCTATGGAGTTTTATAACACATCTTGTTGCACTATTTACAATGACCACAACTAAAAACATGAAAAACATGTCATTTACTAGAGCTTTATAAAACAAGTCATTCTGATATTTACAATAGAAACCACATATATACATACACATTTTCTTCATGCAACAAAAAAAAATGATACGATGCCTATGGATCCAAAACAAGGGAATCTAGAGCCTCACATCCCCCTCCCCCAAAGTTGTATCAAGATTGACATCCTTCCTAGGAAGTCTACAATCCATTATCAGATCCAAAGTTGCATCTAATGTCCTAGGCTACAATCCTGTGCCACTTGTCCTCTAAGTGAATGGTTATCGGCCTAGTGTTCCTGGGCACACTCTTAATGCACATATGATTCTATCTAGAAATTCTAATGAACAAAAAAAATCAATCCCCAACCTTCCCTTCTCTTCTCCATAGTCCCTCGGGAAATTTGGTCATCACCTTCCCTGTAGTCACTTACCTTCCAAGTTCCCCGACAGCCCCTATCCCATGTGATCCATCCCTTGGGAGGGATTCCTCACATTAGAAGATACAAAAACCAAGGCATATACCTTCCTCAAAACCATCATACTTGTCATAGCATGTTCATGGAAATCAATGGACACTATTGGGTACCACTGTCCCACAATGGCCATGCTCCTAAAGTGCTTCAGCTGTTAATTTTTTCAACTAGGGTTAAATTCCACTATGGAAAACTCATATGATTAAGATAATGATCTAATTTTATTCCTCTTTTAGAGAGGATCAAAATATACCTATAGATCACCCCAATTAGCTAGTAAGACATTAAGTTATGAATTATTTTATTATTTTAGGGGTCGGCCTAACAGAAGGTTCATTCGATGAAAGCCCTAAGTAGTCACTCACAAATTCATAAATATAAGTGACCCCAAGTTCATTTGCACACATTCTCTCATGAGATCTCCTCCATGCTATTTTTGGTTTTATTCTGTATTTTAGGTTTCTAGTTTGCACAGTTTTGTCACGAGAGGGTCGCGTAGTGGATTGAGATCACACACATGATCTCACACTTGATAAATATGTTTATAAGTAGAGCCACAGACAGATAAATTTGATGTAGCATCCCTGTTGAGTACATCCATGGGTAGGTGGTGTTGTTCCCATGGCCAATGAGTCAAAACTTCTTGCGCAACTTGTTAAGGGTGTGACCTAGTTTCTGAGATAAGGTCGGGTTTATCTAAAGCATAGTCAAGAGAACAGAGTGTTGTCATAGCGGCTCAGATCCCCAAGTTGTGGGTCGAATGTGTTAAGGTCGCAAGTCATAGAATTATCGAGAAAATATAATTTGGTTCACTATTAGTTGATTGTGCAGTGCCTGTATACATGACTCGTTCAATCAAATTTGCATCAAAATATTCATTTACAGTCTTCTGGATTCAAAAATAAGACTTCAGAGTTGAGATCACTTGGTGAACTATCAGATCCATGTTTTGGTGTTATAGATGCGCTCATATGTAGGTCAGATATGTTTTTTTCCACTACAAGATGTATCTATTATCCTCATTCAGTATCATCTATATTCATTAGTTTTCTACAACCAGTGTCAGTGCATTTCAGTTCTCAGATTCACTTTCCTTCATGCAGAAGTATGGGTATGGTTTTATTGTGTGTATGTTATTTTTTTTTTTTTCTGCAACGTAAAGATATGTACCTATGGATCATTGTACCCTTGTTTTTGAATTATTTTATGATGATTTAAGAATAATAATTTCCAAGGGTTTTCCTAGTAGTTGGTTTTTCCCTAGTCTCGGACCAATCCTCGAGTCTCTATGTGTTCATGCTTCTCTTCCTTTGATCCTTTTATTTTCTGCTACTTAGATCATGATGACGATGACGATGACATTATTCTTTCTATATAGTTTCATATTATGATGCTTAATAATACATATATTTACAAAGTTATAATTATTTGGGGTGAATTAAACATGTTAATGATGAAATGTAACTATAAAAGTAAATAAAAATGTTTCTTTATGAAAAAATAACATGGTATTAGAGCTGGTTGAAGAAAATCCATGGAGATCACCCCTAAGGAGACACCTTTATGGCAACAATAAAAGGATGGTAGATACCTAAATGATTCTAGGGCATGAATAAAACCCTAGGCAGTTAGTGGATAAGGGTTATAGAGAAATATTGGTTTCCGGTAAAGTCTTGAGATTTGGTATATCAAACCCTCACATAGCCTTCAAAAATATGTTCAAGTACTTGGATTGAGCTGACAAATGACCTAGGTATTGATAAAGTTGTTTATTAAAGGCATCATTGTTTTATGGTCATTGGATGGCTCTTGAAGATTAGTTCGAGAGGGAGAGGATAATCTCTCATTGAAGATAGGTATTCCCTGACTTATAACTCTTACTCTAGTACATATGGTCAATTTTTCAACACTTTATTTCGACAGTTTTGACGTATTTTTGGGAAGTTTCCATTTTTTCTCAATTTTTTTAATCCCACCAAAAAATGTCACTCTTCTGACACTACCAAAAAAGAGTCGGAATAGAGACACTACCAAAAAAGCATTGGAATAGTGACAATACCCAAAAATCGTTGGAATAGCAACATCGTCGGAATAGCGGCACTACCCAAAAAAGCGTCACTCTTGCAACAATACCCAAAAAGTGTCAGAATAGTGACATTACCTAAGGAAACACATTTTTTCAGGTCAGGTAATGTTGTGTGAGGTTGCTCAAGGAGACACATTCAGGCGGTTAGGGTCATGTCGTGTCATGTAAGGGCGCCCAAGGAAACCCGTTGGGGCGGGTTGGGTCGGGTCAGGTCGTGTCGTGTGAGGGCACCCAAGAAAACACGTTCGTGTGGGTTGGGTCACATCAGGTCACATGAGGGTGCCCAAGGAAACGTGTTTGTGCAAGTCAGGTTGGGTTTTGTGAGGGCACCTAAGGAAACATGTTCAGGCGGGTCATGTCAAGTTGTGCCGTGTCAAGGTGCCCAAGGAAATGTGTTCAGGCAGGTCAGGACAGGCTGGGTCGGATCATGTGAGGGTGCCTAGGGAAACACATTCGAGCGGGTTGAGTCAGGTCGGGATGCGTGAGGACACCTAGGGAAATGTGTTTGGGTGGGTTAGGTCAGGTCATGTGACATTGGTCGTATCAAAAATGCTAAGTTGTGACCACCCCACATGTTCCTTGTGCACATTCATGTGATTTGTTTTCCATTTTCCATTTTCTCGTTCAGGAAAGTCGGGTCATGTCATGTGAGGGCGCCATAGGAAACTTGTTCAAGTCAGATCTTGTGAGGGAGGTCATATAAAAAATGCTAATTTGTTACCCTCCATGTGCCTTGTGCATGTTCGTGCGGCCTATTTTTCGCTTTCTCCCTCGTGCCTTCGACATTCGGGCAGGTTGGGTCCATTCATGTGATGGTGCCCAAAAAAACCTGTTTGGGCAGGTTGGGTCGATTTGGGTTTTGTGAAGCCACCCAAGGAATGCATATAGTTTGGGTCATGTCAGGTCATGTGATGGTACCAAAGGAAACTCATTCGAGCAGGTCGGATCAGGTCGTGTCACGTGAGGGAACCCATGGAAACACGTTCGAGTCAGTCGAGTTGAGTCGGGTCATGTCATATCCAAGGGCCTTATTTGCTTGGGATTATCCCAAGTTGCTCCATATTATTTGCATTGGGTCATCATCCTTTCTTGATGGGGATCTTGACGCCCTAGAAAATTTTTCTCTTTTTGGAGTTAGCTCTAGTACAAGGTTGTGGATTATCCAATGGTGAATTTCTAGTGCATAAGTGTGTGATTTCACATTTATCAAGGATGCACAGGCATGTAAAATTAAGGAATATTGGTAGAAATTTTTTCTCATGGATTTAATTAGAGTTTGGTTGGATTTTTCTTGATTACAAACAATGGTAAAGAACCTGCATCATTGTAGCTTTCCTTTATGAAACAACCAACATCAATGCCTTCCAAAAACAACCCAAAATAGAATAAAACATGTCTCCATTCTTATCAAGTCATGTTGAGGCACTAGGTAGCTGAATACAATATATAAAAGAAAACACCTCCAAAATTTCCAAACGAAGTATGAACAAAATGAACCATTACTTAGAATGAATTGTAATCCAAGAAACCAAATTTATCAATGAAAGGATCTACAATCCCAATTTTTTGCAGTCTAAGCCATCTAACATTATAAGCATATAGGCCATTTACAAATGGGTATGTTGACATAAATTGAATATTCCTTTATGTGAGTTCATGATATGGAAATTTAGTAAAACAAAAATGGGAATATGGCAGACTCAAGGTCAGCTCTGTAATGACATATTTTAATTTCTTTCTTGATCTACTGATGGAAAGTTTTCGTAGCGCATGAATTAATTTTTTTTCCTTTTAAATATTTTTTTCCTAATTGGTATATTGAGGACTCCTCTAGAGCTACTCTACAGGTTCGTGGGTAGCAGGCTTCAAGATTATTATTATATCTATTTTGTAATTGATAAACAATATTTTGTGGGCTAGCTTCTTATGGCAACCTCATAGCCCTCTCACTTTGTTGGAACCATAATTTTAATGGGTGAACTATATTTGAGCCTCCCTATTGTTCTAAGGCTCCATTTCATAGTCATACTTTTTTCTCCCTCTATCCACAAATATTCCTTTTCAGAGTTTTCCACAATTAGCCTTAATTTTTAATAAACATATTTTTTCCTTCCAATTTGTGTTCAACCCCTTCCACCTTTCAAGATGAACTAATTACTACAAATACAACTTTGGAATCCTATATCCAATGGAGTTTGTCTTTAGGAAAGTTATTTTAGAAAATTATTCCAAACCATTAAGGTTTTTGATGACTTTAGATTGAACCCCCTAAAACCTAACCCCTAACCCCTATAAGTGTCCTCCATCATCAATGTCTACAAAGTGCACGATCCTGGTCCAACGTGTTCATAAATTTATTCCTTTATCATTGACACATATGCAACATCCTCTTCTTCACACGTCCCGGCTTCTTGTCCTTCATCGCAATTTGCAGCTCCATCTTGCTCAATTTACCAACCATGTAGAAGATGCTCTACTTCAACATTCTTCTCCAAGATTTCAAGTTCAACATGAATCTGTGGGTGATCTTCTTTCATACACCTCAACCTATACAAGGTCTGAAAAATCCTCCCTTGACATTCTTCTCAACTTGTCATGTCTTGTTATGCAGCTTTGATCGTGACCAATGTCTTGCCCCTACAATTGTTTCACTCATTAGGGTAATTTTGAGGTTTAAAATGGGCCTCCTAAGGAAATTATAAAATAATAGTGTAAATAATAAAATAATATTTCGTTACATCATCAAATTTGAGAGGGGAAAAAGAAAAAAAAAAAAAATTCAACTTGTATTTTCAACTTATCTCCCAAATTTTATACTCAAATTTCAATAGGGAGTACTCATTAGATGCAAAATTTAATTCCTCATTGAAGGAGTAGCCATGTTACATACTTTCAATCGGTCCTGAAACATGAAAAATGAAAAATACAGGAAAATGGTGATTGCAATCACGTTTTTTCATGTATTTATCATTTTTCATGTAGCAATGTCCATCAAAAGTATGCAACATGATACTCCTTGGATGAGGAATTAAATTTTTCATACAACAAGTACTCCCACTCGAAATTTGAGTAAAATTTTTTGGAGATAAGTTGAAAATACGAGTTGACAAAGTAGGTTTTTAATATTTTTACCCTTTTACATCAAAAACAGTGAATCATCCCCTATGGTTGATATCGTCATATTGAATCCTATTGGTTCTTATAAAGTTTATTTTGGTTGTATATTTTTCTTAAGAGGCCCATTTTAGACCTCAAAATTTCCCTAATGGAGACGAACCAATATAATTTCAAAGCTTCGATACCAACTGGAGCCCTGTCATTGTATTCTTGCTTCAATATTCAATCTTCAACAAAGCTCAACTTTCCATGAATCGAGCTCTTATACCATTTGTAATTAAGCGGTAATGGTGCGAGTGCTTCACCCATGTGAGGGTGCCCAAACAAACGCGTTTAGGTGGGTCAGGTCAAGTTGTGTCATGTGAGGGCGGTCATGTAAAAAATGATAAGAGGTGATCGCTCGTGTGCCTTGTGCATGTTTATTTGGCTCGTTTGTCCTTTTCTCCCACGAGCCTTCGTTCGGGTCGTCAGTTCAGGTAGGTCAGGTCGTGTGGTTTCGGTGGGTCGATTCGTGTCATTAGGGAGAGTCAGTTCGTGCGTTCGAGCGGGTCTGGTCATGCCATTTGGGTCGTGCGCTTGGGTAGGTCGAGTCGTGTGTTTGTTCGGGTCGCTTCGTGCAATTCGGTTTGTGCATTCGGGCAGGTCAGGTCGTCCGTTCTAGTGGGTCAGGTTGTGCACTTGGGCAAGTCAGGTCAGGTCATGTTGTGTCAGGGGACCATGTTAAAAATGCTAAGTTCTAACCACTCATGTACCTTGTGCACATTCATTGGACCCGTTTTCCAATTTCTCCCTCATGCCTTCGTTTGCGTCGTGAGCTCGGGTGGGTCGGGTCAGGTCATGTTAGGGCAGTCGTGTTAAAAATGCTAAGTTCTGACAACCCATGTGCCTTTTGCACGTTCATGTGACCCGTTTTCCATTTTCTCCCTCGCGCCTTCATTTAGGCACATCGGGTCGGGCCCTGTCAGGCCACCCAAGGAAGAAACGTGTTCGAGTTGGGTTGTGTGAGGATGGTCGTATAGAAAATGATAAGTTGTGACTACTCGTGTGCCTTGTGCACGTTCATGCAACCTATTTTCCGTGTTCTCCTTTATGAATTTTTTCGGGCTGGTCAGGTCACGCCATGTGAGGGCGCCGAAGGAAATGTGTTTGGGTTAGTTCGGGTTGTGTTTGGCTGGTCATATAAAAAATTCTAAATTTTTACTCCCCGTGTGCCTTGTGCTTGTTCGTGTGACCCATTGTCCATTTGCTCCCTTGTGCCTTTGTTCGGGTGGATTGAGTTGTGATGTGTGACATCGCTTAAGGAAATGCATTCGATTCAGGTTGGGTTGGATCGTGTGAGGGTGACTGTATCAAAAATTCTAATTTGTGACCACCCATGTGCCTTGTTCACATCGGTGCGACCCGTTTGTTGTTCTCCCTCGTGCCTTTGTTCAGGAGGGTCGGGTCATCTTGTGTGAGGGTGCCTAAGGAAATGCATTTGGGTTGGGTCAGTTTGGGATGTGTGAGGAAGGGTGCATCAAAAATGCTAAAGCGCCATTGTGTCTTGTGCACATTTGTGCGACCCGTTTGTTGTTTTCTCCCTCGTACCTTTGTTCGGGAAAGTCGGGTCGGGTCGGGTCACGTCGTGTGAGGGCGCCCAAGGAAATGCATTCGGGTCGGGTCAGGTCTATTCATGTCGTGTGAGGGCACCCAAGGAAATGCATTCAGGTGGGTCGGGTTGTGTGAAGGAACACAAGGGAATGTGTTCTGTTTGGGTTGTGTTGGATTCGGTTGTGTGAGGGTGCCCAAGAAAACATATTCGAGCGGGTCGGGCTCGGTCGTGTCGTGTGAGGATGCCCAATTTAACAAGTTCGAGCAAGTCAGGTTAGGTCGTTTCGTGTGAGGGCACCCAAGGAAATGTGTTCAGGTGAGTTGGGTTGGGTCAAGTCGTGTGAGGGCCCCCAGAGAAACGTGTTTGGGTTGGTCGAGTCGGGTCAAGTCGTGTGAGGGTGCCCAACAAAACGCATTCAGGTGGGTTGGGTCGGGTCATGTGAGGGTGGTTGTATCAAAAATGTTAAGTTGTGAACGCCCGTGTGCCTTGTGTATGTTCGTGAGACCTGTTTGTCATTTTCTCCCTTGTGCCTTCGTTCAGTCAGATCGAGTCGTGTCGAGTGAGGGCACCCAAGGAAACATGTTCAGGTCAAGTTAGGTCAATTCAGGTCAAGTTGGGTCGGGCTGTGTCAGGTCTGGTCGTGTGGGGGAAATCGTATCAAAAATGCTAAGTTCTGACTACCTGTGTGCCTTGTTGTGCATGTTCATGTAACCCATTTTCCTTTTTCTCCCTTGGGCCTTCATTTGAGCGGGTTGGGTAGGGTTGTTTTAGGGTGCCAAAGGAAACGTGTTTAGGTAGGTCGGGTCGTGTGAGGGCGCTCGAGGAAATGCATTCGGGTCATATCAGGTCGAGTCGTGTCGTGTGAGGGCACTCAAGGAAATGCGTTCAGGTCGAGTCATGTGAGGGAGGTCGTATAAAAAATGCTAATTTGTGACCGCTCATGTGTCTTTTGCACATTCATGTGACCCATTTTTCGTTTGCTCCTTTCTGCCTTCATACGGGCGGGTTGGATCGGGTTGGGTCATGTGAGGTCGCCCAAGGAAACATGTTCAGTTTGGGTTGGGTCAGATCATTCCATGTGACGGTGCCCAAGCAAATGCGTTTGGGTCAAGTCATGTGAGGGTAGCCGTATCAAAAATGCTATGTTCTGACTACCCATATGCCTGGTGCACATTCGTGCGACCCATTTTTCTTTAGCTCCCTTATGCCTTCATTTGGGAGGGTCAGGTCATGTTGTTTTAGGGCACCCAAGGAGACGTGTTCGGTCCGGGTCGCGTCCGGTCATGTGAGGGTTGTCGTATAAAAAATGCTAAGTTGTGATTGTTTGTGTGCCTTGTGCACGTTTGTGCGACCCGTTTTCCATTTTCTCCTTTGTGCCTTCATTCTGGCAGATTGAGTCATGTCATGTGAGGGCGCCTAAGGAAACACATTCAGCTTGGGTCAGGTCGAGTTATGTGAGGGAGGTCGTATCAAAAATTCTAAGTTGTGACTGCCCACATCCCTTAATGTGCACGTCTGTGCAACCGGTTTGTTGGTTTCTCCCTTGTGCCTTAGTTCAAGCAGGTCGGGTTGTACCATGTGGATGCACCCAAGGAAAGGCATTCATGTCAGGTTCAGGTCAGGTCGTGTGCATGGAAAGATGTAATTAGTATTACATATTAAATAATTTATATACACCTTAATATCTTATTTATTTATATTAAATTTTTAATTTAATACTATATATAGTTTTTTTTTAATATTATTATTTACATTTAATTTTTAATTTTTTAATTATTTTTAATTCTAATTCCCGCCTCAGAAAAATTTCACCCTTCACCCAACCTCCCTATTCCTTCTTGCAAAAAATACACCCTTCAAGATCCAGAGCAAGTGGAATCGTGTTCTTGCTCTGAATCTTACTCCCGACTTGACCCAGAAACTATCTGCTGCCTAAATCACTGTTCTGAACGCACTGTCATTGTTCTACACATAGACTCAGGTTGATCCTGACTCAACCCTATCGAACTGTGCAACGCCCTACAGACACCGACTTTCCCTGAATGCTAAACATGTTTTCCACGACTCAACGCTACCATTTCTTTGTCCATTCATATTGTAGCTTCCCATCAACAAGTTGTTGAAGCTTGCCAATGCCTTTGCTTGTCCGTATTATTCAATATAAACATATGATTCTAAATACCCTACTTCTATTCTATACTTCTTCCTCGCTGCTTCTTGAAGCCATAGGTCCAAGATTCAAATTGGAGGGAGTTTTAGGAGTTGGATTCATATGAAGATCTCTGCATGACCAAAGATTGTGAATATTTTTCATTTTAGTGTAGCTTAGAGGGTAACTCTTCTTCTCCAAAGCTCCTTTGTGGTATTGTGTGGGAGAATTCGTGTTTTTTGCTATGTATTCTATTGTATTATTTTGTATCGTATTGCCAAAAGATAGATTCTCCTATTTTTAAACGCTTAATCCATTTGGTGCATTTTTGAAGTCTCTTGTGGCTCAGTATTTTTGTATCTGATGGGATCTGAGACTTTGAAATTTATATAGGGCATATTTGGTAATAATTTGTTACATTGGGATTGTAAGGATTTTAATCCTTAAGTATAATTTTTTTTGGACATTGGGTTCAACACTACCCGTGTGTTTCCTGACATGGACTAACTGCCTCTCGTGGATCCTAACTCTAGTGACTATAGTGGAGACTAATTTCCGTGGGTTTTCATCTAACAGAAATCATGATTCCAACAAGTGGTATCAGAGCAACATGTCTCGAATTCGAAACTCACCTGGCTCGCGTTGGGGGGGAGATTGTTGGACATTGGGTTCAATGCTCCTCATGTGTTTCATGACATGGACTAATCACCTCTCGTGTATCCTAACTCTGGTGATTGTAGTGGATACTAATGCCCATGGGTTTTGGTCTAATGGAAATCGTGATTCCAACAAGTTTATCATTGAAGCAAGAGAAGGCATCATGACATTTTATAAAGTACTCAAAAGGTAAGGAATATGTTGGAGTTCAATATCCCATGGCATAGCTTGATGGACTGAGTTAGGAAGTCAGGAGGCCAAGTTCCTTTCCTAAAGTGAAAATATTGTTACTTGAACTGAAGGAGCCGAATCAATGCAAAAGTTAAATTTCATATCAAGTTAAAAGGGCCTTTGTTCTATGTTGCAGAAATAATTGTCAAGAAATTGGCATTGGAGTAGGGTGTGGATCGAATCCATGCTTTTATGAGCTCTAAGGTGCTATATAATCAAGTGGCCTGAGAAAGGAACATGGAGAACCAGTTGTTGTGGGCCATTAGGGAACGAGTTCTCGACCATGTGCGCAGGCTGGATGATTTTATGCTCACATTTAGTACAGACATTACCAATGGTAGAAATGTAACATTTATGGTGAGAGAAGCAATATATCCAAGTTCAATTCCAAGGAATGTTGTAGATTTTCACATTGATTATGATGAGGAGGATGAAGATAATGGGGTTATGTCTTGCGAGCTAGGACAAAAGAGGTAGAGAAGCTATAGGCAGGGCCGCTTCCATGCCCCTGCTTGGTATGCCCTCTTTCATTATCCCCTGCTTTTCCCCATTATTTGAAATATTTTATTGTAATTTTTAAGTCCCTTTGTGGTATTTTACCCAATACCTTGACTAGGTTTCATTTGGCACCTTCAATAGTCATGTGGTCACCAGAATGTTGCAGTGAACTTATGCCACAGAGAGATCATGACGGTAGACTTAAGTCCATCCCTTTTTCACCTTAAGTCTTACCATTGATAAACAATTTCACTGAGGGTCTAATGGTAAACCAATGGAAATCCCCAAGGGCACACATCCTAGAAGTTTTTCCTTCCAAACAAGGGGTGGTTTCTGTAAAAGAAATAAAAATTGCAAGTCATTTTGGATACAAAAATCCACACAAAATCTACTTTAAAAACAATCTATCTTCCACCATTGAAGGGTTCCATGGGGATTAAACCCTGGGGATTTGAACTTGGATCATCATTGTTGCAAATGCTCAACTTGGTCCTAAACCACAGCCCAACAGATATTTGATTTAGACTAGGAAATAACAGCCCAAAGGATACCTGATTCCCTGCCCTTTTGTTTTTGTTTATTGATAAGGCCATCAAACTCATTTCTTATGCAAGATCAACTATTCTTTTTTTATGTGGTCTAGACCTATTAATGCTATGATTTTTTTGTTATTCAAGCTTTTGACTAGGAAAAAACTTGTGGAAAAATAGTTTACATTAGTCATGTAAATTTGAAGCTGCACATCCCAGATGGTTGATTCAATCCTTTCCCCTTGATGCCAACCAGGATTCTACCTCTAGAACCAGTTTGTGAGATTATATTCCTGCATTATAGTATATTGTCTAAGAATTTTTCTAGTGTAATCTACTATATTTTTAGCACTCTATATGGTTGCAAATAGGGAGTGGGGATGTAGTGGGACTAGACACTTCTCTAAAAACATCATTATTTCTTGATGAGGCATCTAATTTTTTTGTAGGTGGCTTTTCCTAAACCTGTGAGAAGATGTCTTACTCTTGTAGATTTAAGTAGTTTTTTCACTGTGATGTCGGAAAAGGTTTGTGGTCTCAAAAAAATAGTAAATAGAGAGGAGTCTTTAAACTAAAAAATATGTCATTACATTTAAATAATATTAATGGTTAAGGAAAAATAGTATCGCACATAAGTATTAAGAATATGGAAAAAATTATCCAGTTTTCTTCCTTTGAAATTATGGATAGATATTTGCTCTCCACTTTTTCTTTCTTCCCTTCCTCTTTTTTTCTTAAGTTGGGCTCAGTGTTAACGGGTATGTATCTCTTTTTATTTTCTGTGAGGAATTAGATTGAGAATTTGTATTTCAAGGGAGGGATATTAGAATTCAACGGGCCTTATCCAAGAACACATGCACTTGGGATTAACGGTTGGAAAGGAAGGGAAAAAGGTATTGGAGAATGGAAATTTTTGTAGTGAATTAGTGCCCCATGTGTATACATTTCTCACCATTTTGACAATTCTGATTTTGGAGGGCCGCCTAGTTTGTAGATGTCAATGTTTGTCATGGTTCAAGGAGGCACTTTAAGTCTGCAACAAGTTGTTATTGATATAGAATAACATTTGATTTTTCATTGTCTTATACAGGGATCGAGCTAACATTCTAGGTTAGATTCAATCCACCTTACAGAAACCTTAAATGATGTACAAAGATAAATCTCTCTAAAATCTATCTGCAAATCCTTTTTACAAATGATTTCATGTTTCAAGGAACGTGAAGAGCTAATGAATGCTGCAGAACTTAGAGCTGAGATTATGCATATTTTCTAATACACTCACCATATCATATAAAGTATTCTACCATGAAGATTTCATGTAGAACTTGGTAGTCTTTCACAGTGCATGGATTTTCATGATCAAGCCCTTATTAATGGATTTGTTTGAGTTTTAGGAATCTAGTGGGTTTTTAGTACATTTCAGCATGGGCATGCTTGCAATCAAACATGGTTTCTTTCTACATAAGCCAAACTTTGTGCGCATTGTTTCTTTGGTTTAAGAATGCCTTTGGATTATTACATTAGGATAACAGTTTGAAGTTGCACATTATGAAAATATAATTTACATCATTCTTAAAATCATGTGCATACAAACCTCCAATCAATGAGCTTCACTATTTATTGGAATTTCAAGTTCCTCATTCATGGGCTCCTCTTTCCAGTGAGTTGTGAGCACAAGAAATGAAGGAACCAATATTTCTAGCACAATAATTCAGTTTGGTGGGTCCTAAGATTCATGTTATCACATCTCAGGTGAGTAGAACTGTGATCCTACTTCCCTTATCTAGTTATATTATTATGCCTCTCTTCTTTCAGATTTTGACTTGAATGTCGGGATTCAGGTAACTGTTGGTCGAAAAACAGTGACAGCACTTCAGTTATGCCTTGAGGGAAGGAATAAAAAAATACTTGCAATCAATTTTCAACATTTATTATCTCTACCCAAAATCGTACAACCAAATTGGGATGCACATGTTACAATTGGGCCTCCTAAGTGTCAAGGACAAGAAGAGAAAGATAGTAAATGGTTTAAGCCTATCCAATGGAAGAAATTTTCACATGTCCGCACTTCTCCTATAGAGAAAAATGAAACATGGATAGGGGACCTCTATGGGGTTTATATTTTTACTGGAGCACAACTTGGTGTATGGGATTTTTGGAATAATAGTGGTTTGCATCTCAGGCTTTTATTTTCAAAGGTTCCTAGTTGTACCATACGAAGATCAGTATTGGATAATACACCTGTATCACATAAAAAGGTTGGCACGTATACATCAAACCAATCAGCATTGAATATCTTAGGTAATCCTAGTTTCAGATCAACTGTCCAAATAGGAAAGCTGGTAAAGTTCATTGATGTGAAAGAGATGACCAAAGGGCCTCAAGATATGCCTGGCCATTGTTTGGTCACTAGTGCAAAGTTGGGGGTTGAGAAAGGAAGGATTGTATTGTGTGTAAAATATTCCCTCCTAAATTACTAAGATAAGGGAGAAGAACATGATTGGATGATGATATATATGAAATATGCCAGTTTATTGGTTGAAAAAGGCTATATATGAACATAGAGAACATGAGAATCACCTTCTCATGTAGCAAAGTTTTAAGTAGCATCTATTCGGAATTTTTTTTTCATAGGTCAATGTGTAAAACACTTCATGGGGTTTCTCAATGCTAGTGTTCAGTGGTTTCTGTCTATCAAGACTCCCTAACTGGATTGATAATTGGAGGCTTGCATTCTTCAATCCGATTGTGTATTGTTGTTAGCAAACTGTCCTGATGGATGGTATTGTTATCTTTTATGCCACTAATAGGAATATGAGAAAGTCGTGCCAACAATTTTTTTCATAACTTTTCTTTATTTCTCATTTTATTTTTGTCGTCAAAGTTCTTTTTTTCCAGTTTATTTTACATTTGAAAGTCTTCTCAAGATGGTATTTTAATAAAGCTATATTGAGCATCACTATTTGTACTCAATATCAATCTAAACGTAACCTGTCATGTTGATGTTTTCAAAAATGATTTTGGGGGAAATCATTTGTCTGATTTAGTGTGTGTAATGTTGTTACTTTATCAAATTGTTTGTGACTGAAGAACCCTGGAGAATACGAGCTCTCTTCCTGAAGTCATGGATTTTGCTGAAAAAATTAATTATTTATGAATACTATTGGAATATCACTAATTCTCATGTTGGTTGGTTTTCAAATATCTTGCTTGATTTCACATTTTGAAATTCAGTAATACAAGGATTGTATCAAAAAAATGCCTCAGTCATTAGGTTGCATTGATTTGTCAGTTAGTTTGTTCTGGTGGTTTGGAGATTACCTTGGATTATATGTGAAATTATTATGTAAAAAATGTAATAATATTTTTGCCTAGTTGTTGCTAAGCCATCTGTCCATTTTGCCTTGCTAATTATGAATCATGTGATTGTACTCATTCATGCTAAAGTCACATGTTTCAGACTTACAAAGGAAAAATGGAGAGACAGATTAGTAACATCTAGGAAAATATTGACATGATCCAAACATCACAAGTCTGACTAAGTTACCCAAAAAGGCATCGCTCTTACGACACTAACAAAAAAACATCAGAATAGTGACATCGTTGGAATAATGCAACTATTCAAGAAGTTTTGCTCTTGTGACACTACCCAAAAAGTGTCGGAATAGCAACACTACCCAAAAATCGTCGCTCTTACAACCCTACCCAAAAATCATTGAAATAGTGACACTACCCAAAAAGCACCAAAATAGAGACAATAAAAAGTGTGATTGTAAGATTGACTAAATGAAGATATGTTTCATGTCTAGTGTCACTCTACTGGTAGTTATTAGAAGCGTCGGACTTGTGACATGACAGGAAACGACATTTTTCCGAACCTAAAAGTGTCGCTCTTAGGACACCTATGTGTCGCAAAAGTGACATTTTGGTCATAAAAAATTGGGCCAAATGTGCTAGTGTTACTCTTGTTTATGCTTATGGATCTGATTTCTATGATTATTGTTTCTAGTCATTACTTCTTGCATGTATATTTGAGCACCTAGATATGTCTAACCTCCGTGATGAGATGTGATGAGTGGATCCCTCTTGAGGATCTTTGGAAATGTAGGAAAGATGTTCATATAGGGAAATGCAAGAAATATGACTACATTGGAAAATAAAGGAAGGTTGGCTAGATCTGGAAATGCAACTAGATCTCGAAAATGAAAGATAGAAAAATCTAGAAAAGGAAACAAAGCTAGATATGGAAAAGTAAATATGGCTAGATCCAGAAAAGGTAAAGAGGCACTTGCGCACTAAATATTTCCTATGTGGAGGTGCATAGGTAATACCATAAGGCCTGCATGGTATATTATTTTAGTGGTATGTGTCAGCTATAACATTGGATGTCTAGGCAAGCCCTATTGTATATCGAGAGTGTCTACCTCTCAGATGGCTCATGCATGCATATATGAGTGATTTGGATTTATGTTTCCTATGATGAAATGGTGCACCTAGTTTTGAATTTTTTTATCATGATGAAATAATTTATTCTGCAAGAGTACTTGATTTGATTGTTTATCTGGGATATAGTAGTAGAGATTGACGATTTGCTAACATCTATTTTTTCTGAGATCCTAATTCTAACTCTAGTCAATGGTACTCTTGACCAATAATATACATAATATATATTGGATCTATTATAGAAGGTTACCTCATTTATATGATGTTAATAATGATTGTGATAGGCATGATGGAAGCTCATAGAAAAAGAGTGATTGCACATTATTGGTTTATCGATTAACCTAAATTGATCCTATTGATTAGTATATGAATGGTATTGGAAATCGTGATGATAAAGCCATATCTATGAGATTGATGTTTTAGATATTTGACTATATGAGTTATAACATGCGGTGAGATTAAATTCTCTAACTTGATGTATTGTTATTGGGATCTTAAGTTTTTGTTGTCACATCAACCTGTCATCTTGATATTTCAAGTCTAGCCCTTGATGAAATATTGATGACATAATATTTATGATCATGATAGATATGCATATATGATCTAATAGATGTGTTATTGCATGATACCCGTAAGTATAGGTTGATGCCATGAATGAAATGGATTCTCATTCAGAGGGAGAAACTCTCTCCTAAAACATTATTTTTCATGTACCAGTATATGTTTTATTGAAATATGATTTATGAGTATTTGACATTGATTAATCCATAGTAGATATTTGAGCCTCATTCACGCAACGGAAGTCTCATTGAAGTGAATATTATTGAGAGACACATAATTGAAGTCTTGTACAATGAATTCAGTCTATACTCTGAATCCATTGATCTCTTATTTGTATTTTCATTGTAAACTGATTTTTTGAATTGTTGTAATTGAGCATGAAATCACATGGTCACTTGGAATATGTCAGTTATGTAGATGTATTGCATATGCCAGTAAGATCTATAAGCTAGTAAAGTTCGTATGTTTGAACCAAACATATGTCATTATGTTTGAGGATTTTTCATCATGGTTTTGGCTGATTGATATTGGCAAGTTTTTCTTAATATATGTCTGTAATTATAGATCTTACCGTGATTGCACATTTTGATTTGGCATGATTTGATCTAGTGATAGTTGATTGTTCCAAATGACTATGTTATGTGGCCATAATGACCTTTACTGTCGTATGTGAGTATACAGATGTATATTTTTGTATTCTCCTCCATTTTCCTATCACAATGGATGTTGTGACTTAGTATGAATATGTATGAGTTAACTATGATATGTATGCACTTACATCTAATGAAGGAAATTGCTTGAAATGACATGATTAAATAATATACTTTAGAGATTGACATGAAATGATGTCAAGACTTGATATGTGTGCTACATGTCTCTGGTTGAAAGAATTAATACTCTGAAATCAATATCTTTGTTAGTAGTTTTGACTCACTTATAAACTTTCATGAGCTGATTTTTTTTTACACAACATTGATTTTGGTAAGGCTTGATATGATGGCATGATAAGGCACTATACTTGTAAAGAGTGTTGCATGATGAAAGATCCTTGATTCAGATTTTTTTATGTTCTACTGTTATCTGGTGAATTCAAGATAATGAGTTCCAAGGTATGGCCTTGATATTGATTATTTCTTTGATTATACTTATTGATAGTTTATCCTTAATAGCTGACGAGCCTATAAAAAATATAAGTGTAATGTCCCCTAATAATAATAAATAAATAATAAATAAATAATATAACATAATATTAAAATAAGTAGTATATAAATAATACATAATAAAGACAACAATAATAAATAAATAAAATAGTATACAATAAACTAGATTTCTAACTTAAAATATATAAAATTAAACTATAAAATAACGGAAGTTAACAAAAGTAAAAAGGAATAAAATAAAAAATATTTAAACTAAGGGAAGAATAAAAATATTAAAAATAAGTAAATTTAACAAAAGGTAAAATAAAATAAAATAAGAAATAGTTAAATTAAGAGTAGCATTAAATTAAGTTAAACTTAAGGTAAAGAAATAAAAGTTGCATGTTGACACACGGAACGTGTGCATACAGTTCCCTTTCCATTGTTTGGTCTATTTAATAGACATTGAGGAATCTGAGATTCATTGTTCATTTGTCCATTCTCTTCGGAGAAAATTTTTGACAGATAAATGATTCATTGGAAATAGTATGTTGATTGAGGGCTCGAGGGTGGCCAGTTGTAGAAATATTATAGGCAGCTAAGCCTATGGTTGGGTGGAGAGTCATCCCAAAAACATTGTTTTGGTTAGAGGGATTCCAATAGTTTTCAAATCCGAAAGCACAAGTAAGGAATATCGTCGCTACAGGTAAGTCGTCTCTGCTCAGGTTTTTTCTCAAAATTCTATGCTAATTAGTTGAATAGTTTTTCTGTTGATTATTAATTGCATATTTGATATAATTAGTTTCATGTAAAATTTTGGGGTTGTTACATATGGTATCAGAGAAAGGTTACAACTTGTGGGCCTTATAAACCGTTATCACACTCCTAATCGTATTAGGGATTTTTAGATTTAGTTAAACAAAAACATAAAAATCTTACTTAAAAATAAAAACATTAAATTTGAGGTGTATTGTAACTCTTCTATGTTTTTAGTTTTCATTGTTAAAATATGATAACAAAATTTTAACAAAATTATGGATTTGTGCGGTTTAAAATGCATTTAAAAAAATTAATAATAATAATGCGTAAAAAATAAAAATAAATAAATAAATAGATAAAAATAAAAAATAAAAAATAAAATAATAAGAATTGAGAGGCTCAATCGGTTTATTTTTAGAGTAAAGCAATAAAAAGTGGTTCATGTTATCACCCTAGTAATTTCTCAAGATTGTGGGATTTTGGTTTTTAGTTAAAGAAAACTAGGGGTAACCACAAACCTACTTTGGAAATTTAGGATCTAGCCTTCCTAAATTTCAGAGAGGGCTCTCTCTTAAATGATTTAACTTTGTTTTTGTTTAATATTTTAGGCTAGTTATGATAGTTCAATTTGGTTTTGGGTTTGAAATGTTTGGAGGAAAATAAAATTACTTAAAGATAAATTAAAGAGGGATCTACTAGTTCATTGGGCTATGGAGTCAAAATCTACCAAGCAGAACTAGAAGGCAAGGCCAAAAGGATGCTAATGTATTCAGGGCAAGGTAAATAACCCTCAGAGATTTGGATAGATTGTTTTGATGAGATGGCTTGCTTAGGGATAAAGGGCAATGAAGAATCATTTAATCAGAAAAAATAGGAAGGAGGGAGGGGTCAAACGGGGCTAGGATCAATTAGGAATTCCTAAATCCAGAAATCAACAGAAAACATTTAAATGATGAAGTAGTTAAGACAGGAAGTTCTTACACTAGTCCTAAAGTAATTCTCCTAATTAATCATAAAGATTGAACAACATATATGAAATTGTATGTAACGTAGAATGAAAACAATGAAAATATAGATGCACTTTAATCTTCAAATTATTACATGAATCCTGAATTATGAAGTCCAATTGTCTATTGTCTAGACTGCTGCTTTGAAATCAACACATGTGAGCCTCCAACGTACCAGCAAAATGTCTATATCTTCGAAATTTTATTCCACACTAAACACTTCATAAAATGAAGTATTTATACAAATGTTTATTACAAATATCCTAGAGAGATCTAGGAATAACTCTAGGAAATAAAAAATATCTTTACACATTAAGAGGGATAGTTGCTTAACAACTTTAGCAAGTTGTCCTCTTATCTAGAAAATATAGAGCTATCTTATCTAAAAGAAAACTGTTTGTTGAATAGTTGTCCATCCTTGTTGGAATTTTGAAAATATCTTTTGGAAGATGACTTCATTGATACTCTTTCCACTTATACTCTTTGACCTTGTACTTCATCTCTGATACTCTTTCACATTGTTTATTTATCATTTCACTGCTGTAAAAAGGGAAATTACAACAGTCAAATCAGCTAGCTGTTATTTTCTCTCTGATACATTTTGACTATGGCCTTTCACTCTGATACTCTTTAACTTGATATTTTGACCTCTAAATGCTGTAAAAAGAGACTTTTCAACAGTAAAAAATCAAAACCAAATACTATTTTATTTGTTTTCTTCTCAAACTAATTGCTTCATCTGCACCCTCTTTCACTGTTTGCTTCTTTGCTGCTATAATAAATCTGTAAAAGCCTGCCATTGTTCAACATCTGGTATTTTTACACTCTTGAGCTTTCTTTAATTCTCATCTGCATCAGTGTACTTGGAAAAATTTGGCTTAATTATGAACAAATTTTTCATTTCATTCTGATGGAAGAATAAATCTTCATTGTACTGGAGAACAACTTTCCTTGTTGGAGATCCCTATGGCAGTTGCTTATTCACCTATTATTTGGCATGGTCCCTTATATTTTTATCATATTCCTATTGGTCCATCAATTTATCATTGAATACATGGATGTCTCAAATGCTTGCTTGTCTTAGTGTAGTATACTTTGCTAAGAACTTGGTAATGGAAAAATTCATAGAATCACATTTTTCTTTTAAGTTATTCATTAGGGTTTTCTTTATCAATAATTTCTTGATTTGTAATATAGTCTCTGTCCTGTCTTGTATCTTAAATTCTTCTAGATCAATCCTATTTTTACTTTTTAAGAAGGTAATTAGCTTTAGTTCCTATGTTGGTTCATCTGCTAACTCTTCTATTGTCCTTTGTATTGCACCTTGAGCTGCTAGAAGGAGGTCACTCTGTTCATATATTATCTGGATTGATGGCCATTGAACATGTATAACCTCAATAATATTGGTCCATAGGTGATTTCTTATGTAAGAAATATGTACAGCGAAACTCAAATCCTTTTGAAGGCTTTTGACTTGTTCTTCAAGTCTTTTGGCATTTTTTTCATAATTATTAGCATTAATCAATGATGCTTTATTGGAAACTTCCATGTTCTAAATTTTTTTCTTCAAATTGTTAATTTCATTCATTTTCAATGTCATTTCTTCCATTGCTTTGACAATATGCCCTTAATCATTTTTCTGCTCACATGTGATGTCAAGGATTTAGTATTGGAAGTAGTAGCTGATTGAACTAACAATGCAGTTTCCAGTGGCTCTTTGGGTGCTAAATTTTCTCCCAATGTAGAAGGAACAACAGCTGTAATAATAGGTATAACTATGGGAATGGTGGAAGTATCATTTTCCTTCACAGTTTCTTTTTCTTTCATCAGTATATCCAATTGGCTTTCCATATTGTTGATTTGGGTAGTAAGCTTTATGATCAACTGCATCATATCTTCTTTCCCTTTATGTTCTTGAAGTATTTCCTTACTCTATGGGTGCTCACTTTGAGGAAGTTTTAACTATTTCCTTAAAGCATAAATATCATCATTTTTCTTTTTGATTAATAATTCAGCAACTTGTACATTTGATCGGTCCACTCCTATTTGTAAAATCAAATATTCCAAGGCCTTGATCCTCAGATCTTTTGCATATAAGGAGCCTTTGTCAAGTTTCATCTGGTCTTGCAGGCTGATAATAGTATTTTTCAAATTTTTTACACTCATGGCCTTTGTCATCGCAGTGGAATATAACATCTCAGAGCTATATCTGTGAAATTCTATCTGGTCCAATTCATGCACCTTTTTAGTATCTACTTCAAATTCCATACTTTTGTAGTCAACCACTATTTTTGGAGTTGAAGTAGTGGGTTGTAAATATGACATCATCATTTTATTTGAAGAGTAATAAAATGTTGTAAGAAATCTATCCTGATTTCCTGGCTTCTGCTTGAGAAATTGAGAATAAATCTCAGTTTTAATTTCCTCATTCCTTTGTTTGATTTGCTTATATCTCTCCTTGATGTCCAAATCCTTTTCTTTTGTTGTTTGAGAAGAAGAAGTTTCCGTATTAATCTATTTTTCAATCATTTGGGTCTCCTCTCCTTTGGATGTTTCTTTTTCTCTCTCAATATCTATCAAAATCTAGTTAATTATTGTAGTGACCTCATCATTATTGACCTCTAGTTCATCTTCAACTTCAATAAGTTTTTCCTTTCCTATGGAACCACATCTTAGCCTTTTATTGTAGATGAGTTTGAACTTAGTATCTGAAGTAGTTTATGCTATATAGGCTCCCTCATCTCTGCTTCTTTTGTTTGAAGACTCTGGTTGCTTAGAAGTTACCACAGTAAGTGTGGTATCCACTTTTTCTGTTGGCTATGTATTTTCAATTAGATCAACCAATGTGTTTTCTTCCCATTCTGCCTGATTAGAAAACTTTTCAATATTAGGCTTTGGATCATGTATAAAAGGATTTAATTTACACTTAACTCTTATACTACTAAAAACACCTTGGGGGTCATAATTCCAAGGGAAACTCACTTGGAATTTCAGCTCTGATAATCTCTTTTCTATCTCTTTCTCAGCGTCCCCGTTATTCACTATGAATGGACCAATCTGATTTTTTAGTTTGAATTGGGTCTTCTTTTTGGATGCCATGAAATTGATGGCATCAACATTCAAAACTTGTCTCAAATATTCTACAACGAAGACTCTAATAAATAAAAACTTAGGTAACTTATATGGAAGCATATTGGTTCCAAAGATTCTTAATTCAGTATGATTCTCATACAAGTACCAATCTCCCATTTTACATTGTTATGACAACTGTAATATTCTTTTTGTTGGGAAAAATACTGAGAGGGGGGGGTGAAACAGTATTTAGGACTTACTCAAATCTTTTTAATTTTTCTTACTTCAAAACTCATATGCTACTTTGATGAACCAGACTCGCATATACATGCTGATATCCTTCATAAAACTCGTGTATACACAGAGATATTATTATGCCATTAATTATTTACTTAGTTCTATGCAACATTATTTCTTATGATGATTAGATAACAGTAAGCATGTGCAGTAATAACAGAATAAACCATCACACATAAGCATCACACATGAACACCAGGATTTTAGGTGGAAAACCAAGTCGGGAGAAAACCATTGCTGCCGTTGCTCAGCCTTCAATATTTTATTATAAAGAAAACATCTTACAACTTATGTACTGGCACAGACTCATACCAGTACGTAGGCACCCACCTGCGCTCGTTTACCAGCCTCTCCTGGAAGGGAGCACCTACCCCCTGCTCTCCTTTACCAGTCTCACCTGGAAGGGAGCTACAACCCCCTACTCTCATTTACCAGCCTCACCTGGAAGGGAGCTACAACCCCCTGACTGAAGGCTACAAACCTCAGCACCTTTATGGACCACGTTTCATCAATTTTCACATTGGATCCAATATCTTCAATAGAACACAACTTGCAGGCCACTTTTCATCATATTTTCAGACTGGACCCACTCCATACATTTAAGCTCAATCATACATCAGAACTGATACTTATCGATTCAGACAACCCAGAACTGTAGAATATAGATAGCAGTAACACAGCAGAACAGATCAGACATTTCATACTTCAGCAAAACCCTAGTTTTCATACGCGCTTTCCTTTCACTGATCCGACGTATATACGCGCCTTCATTTATATAAACCCGCGTATACCTCTGCACATAATTCAGACCTGGTTTCACAACCCATACACGCTTTCGCTTTATCCAACCCGCGTATATACGCGCTCCCACTGTTGTAAACTCGCGTATAGATCTTCAAACATTATAGAGCAGCATACTTCTTCAGATCAGATATTCAATTCAGATTTAACCCTTTACTTCAGACAGATGTTCGCCTCATCTCAAATCTAAGCATTCCATGAATAGATCTAGAAGATACAAATACATTTCAGATCTAGATTCCCTTCTCCAACATTTTCTTCATAGGTGCATCACAGATTCAGATCTATCATCAAACTGTTACCCTTTCCATTCAGACATATTTCAGAGTGAACTATTCATTCAAACCCAGACTCATGCACACCTTTGCACAATGATTTTCATCTCCTTATATAGGTTTACCCTTTTTCAATACCATGATCCAAAACCACATTACTTCCAATGGTATTCCTGGATGGGATCACATAGACATACCAACGCTCAATACAATGGGTCAATACCATGGTAGTAACCCCTGGTTTTACATATTTAGAGCGCTTTTGACCATACGCGACTTGGCACGTTATTTCCCGCGTGCATACGCTACTTATATGAAGCAAACCCGTGTATGCCTTGTGACATACACTTTTCATCATTACTCTTGCACATATTGATATTTCTTTCTTCTGCAACTTCTGTACTACTTGTAGAACATCAGATTTACATCATTAATTAGTATATCAAGTCAGTTTCCATCAAGTACAACTTCATCAAGTAGGTTTCCATCATCTTCTTCAAGTGTTGCCATTATCTTCATCAAGTGGGTTGCCATCAAGGACAACACTCTGCATCATATTCCCAACAATCTCCCCCTTTAGACTTGATGGCAACCACGATGGTGTTTGATCACAACAGATAGATACATTAAGAATAATGATATTCTTCCCTTATTCAAACACCATGTCACTCTCCCCCTTTGACATCAAGGGCAAAGGGCATATCAACACCAACACAAGGTTTTCTCCTCATGAGAGAAGAGCGCTGTAGATCTGATGTGCATTGAAGTTACCATGCTCCCCCTGAGATCATGCCGAATATTCAAACATGTTTTTCAATGAAGTACATGACTCTATGACCTTCCTATCATCAAGGACTCATACTTACATCAAAGATCCAACCAAGTGGATTTACATATGAGACTCAAATACCCAACCAAGTGGGTTTACATATTTCAACTCAACTACCCAACCAAGTGGGTTTACAAATTTTGACTCAACTACCCAACCAAGTGGGTTTAGAAATTGAACAAGTCCTTACATGACTGATTATTACAATTTTACATCATAGGTCTCAACAAGACCTTTTCATCAAATTACAAATATGACTTTTCAGGACCAATTCCAGAAAGACCTCAAGAGAGAGATCATATTTCAGAACCATCATAATGCCAACAATGCATTACACTCAGCAAGACCAATGCTCCCCCTGAAAAAGTGCATCCAAGTCTCCTTTCTATATGACCAAGGCTCCTCCTTAGTTTGTGCAACCTGAACAACTTCAACAGCAAGCCATCAACAACAATCTCTGCATAATCTGTCCGTATCTCTGAATCATAAGACTTACATCTCATCCATGTGTAAATAAGCAATCCGGGCTCATCCATAATCTTCAACATAAGAAACCATGTATCATGTCATCATCATTTAGAACTGAGAAATAAGCTGATATACTGTTAATAAAGCAATCATTAATAGTCAAACTGATGCTCCCCCTGAACCTCTGCTCCTGATCTTCAGCTGTCATACCAATTCTCTTAACATCAATGCATACGCGACTGTGTCTGCTGAAACTCGTGTGTATATGCGACTTTTGTTCACCGAACTCGCATATGGAAAGTGAAACATTGAAAACTTCACATTCCTTCATCTCCCCCTGAAGTTGTACTACCTGTACCTGTCTTCTTCACATCAGATGCTCTGTCAGAAATAAACATAACCCGAATAACTAATCATGAGAATCATCATACATTTCTCCCCCTGTGATGATACATGACTAATTCCCATAATGTATCTCACATCATTCCTGCAGTCAATAAGAGAAGTAAGCTTTTAGAAGCGGATGACTGCTGTAGGGTTAGTATTCCCTACGTTTCTGACCGGTCCTCCTTCTTTTTCCAGCTTTGCTTAAAATTTCTTTTAGTGTGCTGGAAATTCTCAAATCTGTTCATCCTGCATTCTTTTTCTACATGTCCATACTTGTTACAAGCATAACATCTTGCGTGACCAGAAAAGTAAGCATAAGGATCATAATGTGTTGTTCTATTCTTCCTTCTATTGCAATCAGCTACTTTATGACCATACTTGTTACATGAAAAACAATATCCTTTGAAGAACCCAGAGTACCTTTCTGTGTAGAATCTGTTTGTACGTGACTGAAACATTCTACTTCTGCAATTTTCTGCAACATGCCCATAATTATGACAATTAAAGCATTCAACATCATTGATGCTTCTATGGCTAGGAGGGATTGATTTCTTTTGAGAGTTCATGATTGTCGGTTGACCCTTTGTTTCTTTCAACACTTCAGGTTTTGCTTTGACATCCTTTGAATCTTTAGCACTTCCTTGTGAACTAGATTCTCCTTTGACCGTTTCATGAAAACCCAGACCAAGTTTAATAGAAGGAGACCTTTGACTACTAAGAATATTGTCCAGAATCTTAGTACTATCTTGAAACCTCAAGAGTTTATCCTTTTCTTCTAATTTACCTGTGAGAATGTTTACCTCAACCTCCAATTGTTGGCATTGCTTCTTCATCCTTTCTTCGATCCTTTTTCCTTCTTCTACTTGATCATTCAATTTTAAAATTTCTTCCTTCAACCAATTTTCTTGTTCTTCACATGTTTGTAGCAATTCTTCATTCTTCTTATTTGATTTTTCCAGATCTTCTTTGAGGGAGATGATTTCTGCTTGAAGACCTTCCTTTTCAAAAGATTGTAGAGGTTCCTCATTCTTCTTACTTGATGCTTCAAGATCTGTTTGCAGAGAGATGATTCTAGCTTCAAGCCCTTCATTCTTCTTTTTTGATATTTCGAGTTCTTCATTTAGATCAATGATTTCTGCTTCAAGTCTTTTATTTCGATTGGTTGCATAATTGTACATCTTTTGATACTTGTCTATCTGTGCATTCAGTATTTCTATCTGTCCTTTCATTTGAGTGATCATCTCGTTGTAGATAATTTCTTGCTTATGATATGCTCTTTGTTGTTCTTCAACTTTATTCTTGAGAGCTTCTTCTAGATCCACAACATTTCTTTCACTATCTTCACCATTACATGCACAAGAAGATGAGTCACAAGAACAACAATCAGTACCTGTTTTATCTTCTTCATTTTCTGCTGCACATGTTTTCTGAGATGTCTCCTTTTGAGTAGCCTTCTTCTTTTGCTTCTTTGCCATGAGCACTAGTAGATCTTTGTCAGAATCTTCTTCATCCTCATTAGATACTTCATCATTATCTTCATTTTCATAATAACTCTTTCCTTTTTCAAATTGTTTCCCTTTATCATGATTTTCTCTATAAGGACATTTAGCAGCATAATGACCAACTCTTCCACAATCAAAACACTTGAAGGGGAGCTTACCTTTGAATCTTCCAGTTCCTAGTTGGAGTTTTCTCACAAAATTTGCTTCTTCTTCTTCTGATATATAATCTGATTCCTTGAAATCTTCCTTGTCTGTTCTTTTTGCACATGCCTTAAAAGCAACTTCTTTGGTTTGAGAGAGACTTCCTTGTCTCATTTCATAAGCAGTCAGAATACCATGTAGTTGAACAATAGTAAGAGTTTGCAGATCTTGCCTTTCTTCAATAGCTGATACTTTTGACTCAAATTTTGAAGTCAAAGATCTTAAGACTTTTTCCACCAGAGTAGTATTGGTCATGGTTTCACCCAGACTTCTCATACGATTTACAATATCATCTAGACGTAAAAAGAAACTGGCAATACTCTCATCACTATGCATCTTCAAATTTTCATATTCAATTCTGAGGGTTTGGAGTTTTGCACTTTTTACCTTTGAATCTCCTTCATAGCTCAGAATGATTTTGTCCCATATTTCTTTTGCTGAATTTAGCTGCATCACTTTAGCAAATTCTGGTTCAGACACGCTTCCTAACAAGACATTGACTGCTTTGGCATTGATTTCATATTTCTTCCTTTCTGCTGCATCAGTGGGAATACTTGCCGGATATTGATAACCTCCTTCCACGATTTCCCATACTTCTGCACCAAGACTTTGCAGATATGCTTTTGTTCGTATCTTCCAGAATAACAGATTATCTCCATTGAATAGAGGTGGCCTTATAGACATTACTCCTTCATGACTTCCCATTGCGACGGATCTCCTTCAAGTGATCAAGCTTCTGTAGAAGGACCTGCTCCGATACCAATTGTTGGGAAAAATACTGAGAGGGGGGGGGTGAATCAGTATTTAGGGCATACTAATTTTTTTTTACTTTTTCTTACTTCAAAACCCATACGCTACTTTGCTGAACCAGACTCACGTATACACGTGGATATCCTTCATAAAACTCGCGTATACACATAGATCTTATTATGCAAATAGTTCTTCACTTATATCATTCCATCATTCATTCATTAGATGTTCAATAAACAGTAAACTTGTGCAGTAAGAACAAAATAAATCATCACACATAAGCAACACACATGAACACCAGGATTTTAGGTGGAAACCCAAGTCGGGAGAAAACCACCGCTGCTGTTGTCTCCGCCTTCAATATTTTATTATAAAGAAAACATCTTACAACAATGTACTGGTGCAGGCTCATACCAGTACGCAGGCACCCACCTGCGCTCGTTTACCAGCCTCTCCTGGAAGGGAGCACCTACCCCCTGCTCTCGTTTACTAGTCTCACCTGGAAGGGAGCTACAACCCCCTGCTCTCATTTACTAGCCTCACCTGGAAGGGAGCTACAACCCCCTGACTAAAGGCTACAACCCTCAACACCTTTATGGACCACGTTTCATCAATTTTCACACTGGATCCAATATATTCAATAGAACACAACTTGCAGGCCACTTTTCATCATATTTTCAGACTGGACCCACTCCATACATTTAAGCTCAATCATACATCAGAACTGATACTTATCGATTCAGACAACCCAGAACTGTAGAATACAGATAGCAGTAACACAGCAGAACAGATCAGACATTTCATACTTCAGCAAAACCCTAGTTTTCATATGCGCTTTCCTTTCACTGATCCGACGTATATACACGCCTTCATTCATATAAACCCACGTATACCTCTGCACATACTTCAGACCTGGTTTCACAACCCATACGCGCTTTCGTTTTATCCAACGCGCATATATACGCACTTCCATTGTTGTAAACTCGCGTATAGATCTTCAGACATTATAGAGCAGCATACTTCTTCAGATCAGATATTCAATTCAGATTTAACCCTTTACTTCAGACAGATGTTCGCCTCATCTCAGATCTAAGCATTTCATGAATAGATCTAGAAGATACAAATACATTTCAGATCTAGATTCCCTTCTCCAACATTTTCTCATAGGTGCATCACAGATTCAGATCTATCATCAAACTGTTACCCTTTCCATTCAGACATATTTCAGAGTGAAGTATTCATTCAAACCCAGACTCATGCACACCCTTGCACAATGATTTTCATCTCCTTATATAGGTTTACCCTTTTTCAATACCATGAGCCAAAACCACATTACTTCCAATGGTATTCCTGGACGGGATCACATAGACATACCAGCGCTCAATACAATGGGTCAATACCATGGTAGTAACCCCTGGTTTTACATATTTAGAGCGCTTTTGACCATACACAACTTGGCACGTTATTTCCCGCGTGAATACGCTACTTATATGAAGCAAACCCGCGTATGCCTTGTGACATACACTTTTCATCATTACTCTTGCACATATTGATATTTCTTTCTTTTGCAACTTCTGTACTACTTGTAGAACATCATATTTACATCATTAATTAGTATATCAAGTCAGTTTCCATCAAGTACAACTTCATCAAGTAGGTTGCCATCATCTTCTTCAAGTGTTTCCATTATCTTCATCAAGTGGGTTGCCATCAAGGACAACACTCTGCATCATATTGCCAACACACATCCAGAGAAAACACCATCTTGGAAAGATACCATAAGAAGACTCGTCACCATATTTTCCTTACATAGAGTTTGAAGAGAGTGATAGTTTAAGTGACCAAATCGCTCATGCCAAAGTTTGCTCACTGTTATCCACCTATAATATTTGTTATACCAAAAGGTGGCTAAGACTTTTTGAGCCTCCAAAGAACAAATTTTATCACTAGAAATTGTTGGCTCTTGAAGGCTCCTTGAAGGCCTCATGTCTCTGTCCAAAATCCTCATTGCTGTTCCCATTAAATCTGCTGATTTCATGTAAGAAACTGCTGAAAAACCATCATTTTTCCCCTTCTCCCACCCATTAAAAAATATTCATTTGCTTCCCCTTTTCTCCATATTATTCCTCTACTTTTCATGAATTTTCTCCTTCCCTTCATGAAAAACCCCTTTCCATAGTTAAAAACTCACTTTTTAACTATTTCGGAGCCCCCATTTCCATTGAAAAACTCTGAAAAATCATAAAAAATACAAGTCTTTACTATGGACTTAAGCCCCTTTGGGCTAAGTCCTAAACCACTTCCCCCACATGACCTTTCCCCGGAACTAGGTGCTAGTCCCATTGGTGTTTATCGGCATCGGAGTAAATCAAATGAACACATATGTTTCGTTACGCAAAAAACTCTGATGCGATCGGTTCCCTTTTGATATAACTCCAGGTCTCATGTTTCTTTTGAAAAACCAAGTGTTAAAGACCCCGAGCGCTAATCACATCGGAAAGAAACAAGTGCGCAAGTCTTAAACCATGTTCCGAAAACTCCGATTGCGATTAGCCTTTGTATCTAAAACCCACGATTACATTATTTTCCATATAACCATAAAGCCCGCCTCAGGCGCTTAAACCCCTATATATTTCACTCCCCATCATTATTTTTTCTTTGTAAAAACCCAAAACCCACTTATCCAAAGTTTTAACTTAAAAAATTAAGTCACATGTTGAAATACTTTAATGAGTAGATTAAAAAGACTGATCGCGCAATCGCAATCGAAGAAATTTCAATGGGTTGATCGAAAGACCCACATCCAAAGTTCCGATGCGATTGGGTCTTATATTTTAAAGCTTTCCCCCCGCCATCTGAAGCAGTTTAAACCCAAAAATGCAGGATTTCTTAATTGTTGTTGTGTTTTGCAGGAGTTTTAATGCTTTTCCATTGTATAATGAAGGAAAGCTGAGGGCCGGGAAAGACGTTTTCCACGCCTTTGAGTTATCAAAGAGAACCATTCACGGGGCTTCATTCCACTATTTTATCAATGCTTCATGGGCATTGATGCCTTTAAAAGCCCAGCGCGGGGCCTGCACATTGACAAGACACTGTGATTAAATCACATTTAAAAAGAGTATCAGTTTCTGAAGACAGAGTGCAGCAAGATGAAGATTGAAGACAGATCTGGGGAATTACGGCTAAGAATGATTATCAAAAGCCTAATTCCTTGGATTAAAAACACAGTCAAAGGAAATCATAAATGTTAGACAGACAGAAAGGACCTCCACTGCTGCATTTGAGACAAATTGATTCCTCAGCTACCACAAAGCCACTTGTTGCCTCAAACCTTTCAAATAGAGGCCGAAGTTATTGTTCCAAATCTGATAATCTGTCTCTAGCGCAGCCAGGGAGTTACTTCTGCAAGGGAATAAATGCAGAAATATCTGCAGAGTTACTTCACACAGCATGCAGAGCCTCAAAGTCAAATAAGGCTCCCACCGAGTTTAAATTCATAATTGTAAACATTAATACAATAGTCCACCTGTACACTTCTTCATCGAGCCCCTCAAAGGGCCGAGATGTCATTTAATCTGTATTAATGATCCTTGAGATATTTTTAAGTTCTCACCTCCTCATCCTTCTATAAATACCTTAGTAGAAGATGAGCAACCATTGGTTGACCACGTTGCTGAGCATTGTTATGTAATTGAGCTGGAAACTTCTGATTGTAAATATTATTCACTGGCCCCTGAAGCTCTATTTGTAATAGATAAGTTAGGCTGAATAGTGAAGATGATTGCTGCACTGAAACACTGGACTTGAAGACTGTAACTGGTTTGACATCAATAATAAGCTTTTTCTTGGGATCCTGGTCTATATTACTGGTGAAGTGCCCTTTATTTGTTATTTGTTTTTCCTTCTATGTATGCCATATTGTTCACTATTCTCTGATAAAGAACAACATTCATAGAGTTAGGATTTGTTGTTTATCAGTTCCCTTCTCTAACTGAAAATATTTATCTTAATGTTTTCCTCTTATTTGTTTATTCAAGAATGTTGTAGTACAGTTCAGGCAGTTAGGAATGCTGGAGTTCCCTCATCCTACTGTTTTCTTTAAACATTGTTCTTGAAAGTTATTTTCCTTATTTGCTTATTAAAGTTAGACTAGAAAGTGATGGTTTGCCCTGTTTCTAGCTTCTATTCTCCAAAGGAAGATTCTGAAAGTTTCCCTTGGTGTTGGCTGAAAGCAGACTAGGTTTAAAAGTACTTTATCTGATCTTATGTTGCGCTTTGTTTTCTCTTATGTGTTTTCATACTTTCTGAAAGTAATTATGTGGATTACTGGATTGTTTGTCAATTAAGCTGCTTTAATAAAAACTTGCCCAAGAAGTCAATGGTTAGCCTTGCACTTGGTTGGTTTTAAACAGTTACTTAAGAGGCTTTTCTTTTTTGGACTGACTATAAATCCCTTGTGAAATTATTATCAATTTCCACCCCTCCAACACTTTATTTTTTCCATTCCATCATTTCGATCTCAATGATATTGTGATATAGATGACTTGCCCCTTGGATCACTCTTGATGTTGTTGTTTAATTAAAGCCCTGTTATTACTCCATAGCCCAATGGACTAAAAACCAGTGTTATATATATCTTTTAACCTAGCTGCTCTATCCACTTGCAACTTCTCACCTTTGAAACTCTTTGCACTTAGGAATTCCCCCCTCAAAATAGTATTCATGCTCAACCATCCAAAAACAAACAAAACCCTTAGCCTTCATAACTAGCCTAATATCATTACCCCAAACTTCAAAGACAAATCCATCTTTGCACTTATTGGAGAGATCCCTCTCCGGATTCAGGAGGTTTATATCCTAGAATCCCAAAGTTGGTTGAAACGATGTTGTTTCTGCAGTTTTAGTCTCACCAGTCTGCTAAAATTACAGATCCCTAACATTTCTGGTGACTCCGCTGGGGAAGCATTTCCCTTAAACACTTCATAAAACCTTGAAATTAAAAAACAACCTTTTCAAGCACTACCAAGTCATGGTAATCATGGTAAAACTTATTTGAATCAGTGACAAACTAGATAAGACCTAGGATTCTCTTAAGAATTTATCTAACCTTGAAAGATCAGCTGGCTTAGCCATAAGAGTAAACTCTTTTGTCTCATAACCGTAGCTAAGTTTTGAAACAAAGTTAGGATATTATTAAAAACCATACAACTTAAAAATAACTTAGAAAAACCTAAAAATATTTCAGACTGGTTCTCAATAAACATGGTGGTGGACCATAAAACCTTTTACCTCTTTAGGAGCTAAAAGCTTCCACTTGGCGACTCCACAATCCTTAACAGGCCTTAAGACTCCACTGGGAAGAACCCCTATCATTATAACATCTTTCAAACTCAGTTAGAGGACTGTAGGATTGAATTTCAAATAGACTAGTTAAACTTTTAAAGATTGTCATATCTGGCTGAACTTTTCTTGTTTATTTGGGTCTAGAAAACATAACATAGTGGCTTCTAGAAAGATTCACACTAGAGCCCATCCTGACCCGGATCCACCTAAGATAGTTGATGACCCAGAAAGCATCCTTTGGAAGTCTCCTAGGATTAAATTATCAACTGTTTTCAGATCACCCTTGAGAGCTAATTCAGTTCTCGAAAATCTTGCAGCTCTACAACAATCACAACCCGACTTAGTAAATCCATTTAGAACTAGGTCATTTGATGATATAACTCATCTAGACTCTGAATTTTCACTGAAATCCCCTGAGACAAGTGAGCATCCTGGTAATAGAGAAACAACACCCCCTGATTTGCATTTCCCTCACAATTTAGGTGTCTCTCATCCAAGATCAGCTCAGCAATATTTTCCTGGTCCATCCACTGTCCAAACCACTCCACTTCAGCCCACTGTCCTCTTGTAAATCCACCTCCACCTCCTACCATGGCCGCATGGTATGCTCCCCTAGTCCTTCCTGTACCATTAGTCAATATTCCACAGGACTACCAGTCCAAAATTCCATTATATGATGCTAGCAATGCTACAACTGCATCACAACATGTGGATAAGATGAATGAATACTTTGACAAAAATGAAATTGATGATGATTTTGTCAAGCTTAGGTTATTTGCTTAGAGCTTAGGAGGAGAAGTGAGAAAATGGTTTAAAGTTTTATCCCCCCATAGTATTAATGATCTCCAAGGCTTCCATCAAACGTTCTTAAACAAATGGGAAGTAAAGAAGAATCCGCTCCAAGTCCTTTCTGATTACAAGAACCTCCATAGAAACACTAGGGAAAGTGTGCAAGCTTACTGCACTAGATTCAACAGTGTGTACAATGCACTTTCCCCATAACTAAAACCTCCACAAGGCTCAGCGTTAAACAAATTTCTTGAAGGGTTTGACCCTGAGATGGCCTATCAACTGAGAGAGAGAGATTCACAACTCTTGAAGATATGCAAAGGGTCACTCTTTCTGTGGAAGTCAACTTAATGGAGAAGAGAGCAAGAATGAAAAATGAAAAGAGAGTGTCTTTTAGAGAGGAAACCACACCTTCTACTTCAAACTCAAAGATGGAGAAAATGATGGAAGAAATGATGAAAGAGATGAGCATAATTAAGAGAGCACAAGAAAATCAAAACCAAACTGCTCCTCAAAATAGAAACCAGAACCAAAATCAGAATGTTAGAAGGAACCAACCTCCAAACAGGCCTAGGGAAGATGATCAGCAGATCACTCCTCCCTTTCATCAAAACTATGTAAGTGAGGTTGAGGAAACAAATGAGATAATAGAGGGAGACAATATCAACATGTTCGGGGTAGAGGATGATGATTTTGAGATTCATTATGATAAAAAACAAGGTCTATATACACCTTATGATGACAAAAGAGATAATGATGGAAATGATTATCAAGACATGGAAAATGTTATCATTGATTCTCAAAGAGAATATGACCTTAAGAGCAAATCTAGCCCAAAAACTCCCAACACCAAAACCTCTAACCAATCTTCACAAAAAAACACTACAACCAAGCCTAAAGTTGTCAAACAGAAGGACAAAACAGTAGCTGTAAATTCTGATAAAGGTAAAGGGAAAAGCACTCAAAACAATGAAAAACAGAGTGCAGATCTTAGTGGTACTAACACTTCAGCTAGTACTCCTGTGAAAACAACTGTGTCAAGTGTAAATAAAACAAATCAGCAAGTTGATAATGCTGATAGAGTGACAGTTAATAAGGCTGAAACCAACATTTTTAAAAGCCAAATTCCTTTCAGCCTGGAGCAGGAAATTTCCAAAATCAAAATCTCTATTCCCTTGACTGAGTTAGCTGCCCAACATGTATATAGAACCCAAATTTTGAACGCTTTAAATAGGGAGGAAAGTGGGGATACATTCAATCTTAATGATGACCAGCCAGAGCTTATTTTTGGTCCAAAGATTGAAGGTAAATATCAAGAAGGACCTGCTCCTCCCTTTTATGTAAGTTTAAACGTTCATGACAAAATTTTACACAATGCTATGCATGATTCCGGGGCTTCTCATAGTCTAATGCCTAAAGCTGTGATGGAGAGCCTTGGTTTAGAAATTACCAGACCATATACAGACCTGTACTCCTTTGATTCCAGTAGAGTAAGGTGTTTAGGATTAATCAAAGACCTCTGTGTTAACTTAGCCCAGATTCCAGCCAAATGCCTTGTTATGGATATTGTTGTGGCTGATGTCCCCCCCAAGTATGGAATGTTACTATCAAGGTCTTGGGGAGCTAAGTTACAGGGGACTATGCAAATGGACATGACCTACGCGACTATCCTTGTTTTCAATCAGAATAGAAGACTTTACAGGGAGTCTCATATGCAATACACGGTTACAAGTCAAGACAGACTGTAGAACTCCCCTTTTGAAACAGTTTGCTGCGTTGGAAGACGTTACCAAACTAAACAAGAGTCTTGAATTACAGGTCATACGTCCTTCGCTTTTGAACCTGGACACTAAAGAAAACAACCCTCAAATGAACGCAAATCCTGGTGAATCAAAACAAATGCGGCCAAGTGTTGACATTCCACAACCGTTGAGAACGTTAGTTGAAGAGGACGGTAACCAAATAGTCGAAACTAGAAACGGTCCTTTATGGAGTATGTTTTTTGATGGATCCTGCACTAAAACTAACGCAGGCACAGGTGTTTGGATTACTAATACTGAAAACAATCACATAGAAAACATTTCCTGTAAACTAAACTTTCAGTGTTCCAATAACATAGCGGAATATGAATCCCTACTTTTAGGCTTACGTTTGTTAAAAAAGATAGGAGCCAAAAGAATTAAAGTTCACGGGGATTCAGAGTTAATCATTAGGCAAGTCAACGGGGAGTATAATGCTCATCATCCCAGACTTCGGGCCTACCGGAACGATGTCGTGGACCTTTTGGAAACTTTTGAAGAGTCCCAATTGATTTTTGTCCCAAGAAAGAAAAACATTGCGGCCCACAGCTTAGCCTATGCAGCCAGAACATGCTTGACGCCACATGACACCAAAGACTGCACAACTCAAATAAAATTCAGACCAGCTGTGCCTGAAAATGAGAAATATTGGCAGGTGTTTGACAATGACAAACAAATATAAGACTTCATGCAATTCAAAAATGAATTCGAACTAAGCAGTTCGGACTCAGACTATGAAACAGACTGCAAGGAAGAAAATTTTCTTGCTGAAGAAGAACCGTCTCCTGAACTTGCTAGTATAAATCTGTTGTCAAGTAAACTTAAAAGCAAAATGGAAATGAATGCAGAATCTGGAACAGAGGAGTTAGAAACTCTGCATTCTAAAGATGAAAGTTTGCCTAAAGGTCTGGCTCCTTTGGAAGAGTTGTTCGATTTCAATGATGTGGCAAATAAACCAAAACTAGAACCTGTAGAGGCTGAGGTAGAAGAGTGCAATATAGGCAGTGAACTTAAACCTATGATGATTAAACTGTCTAAGACTTTACCAGCTCACATTAAACTTAAATATATTGAGCTGTTTAAAGAGTTTTCCGATGTTTTTGCCTGGAGTTACGAAGATCTTAAATCCTATGACACTGAAATAATAGAACACAAAATTCCGCTCAAGGAGAACCAAAAACCATTCAAACAGAAGCTGCGCAGAATAAACCCTGTTCAGTTAACGCTGGTTCAAAAGGAGATCATGAAAATGAATGATGCTGGTATTATTGTCCCTATTAGATATTCTGAATGGGTATCTAATTTGGTGTCTGTTAGGAAGAAAACTGGAGAAATCAGGCATTGTATAGACTTTAGAGACTTAAACAAAGCTTCATTAAAAGACAACTACCCTTTGCCCAAGATGGATCATATTTTACAAAGGGTGGTAGGTTCTAAAAGAATTTCTTTGCTGGATGGCTATTCAGGGTACAATCAGATCTTAGTTCACCCTGCTGATCAATTAAAGACAACCTTCACTACACCATGGGGCACTTTCATGTATGTGAAAATGCCTTTTGGTCTAATGAATGCTGGAGAAAATTTTCAAAGAGCCATGGACATAGCATTCTCGGAAGAGCTGGGCTACTTCATCATTATCTATCTAGATGATGTCACTGTGTTTTCAAAAACAGATGAAGAGCACTTAGAACATTTGAGAAAGGTTTTCGAGAAATGCAGAAGGTTTGGAATATCTTTAAACCCTAAGAAGACACTATTTGGTCTCCAAGAAGGTAAAATTCTTGGACACATTATCTCGGAAGAGGGTATAAAGATAGATCCAAACAGGATTGAGGCCATATTGAAAATATCTCATCCTTCAAACATCAAAGAGTTGTAATATTTCATTGGAAAGATTAACTTTTTGAGAAGGTTCATCCCCAATTTGGCTGAGCTCCTTAGGAATATCACAAACATGTTAAAGAAGGAGCAAGGGGTAAAATGGACCTTGGAAGCAAGGAAGTTCATTGAGCTGGTGAAACAAGCATTAACCAAAACACTAGTTCTAATAAGTCCTGATTTTTCAAAATATTTTTATATCTTTTCATTTGCATCAGAGCATACCATAGCTACTGTCCTTTTACAAAAAAATCCACAAGGACAAGAGCAGCCTATTGCATTTTTTAGCAAGGCATTGAGGGATGCCCATTTGAAGTATAACATTATGGAGAAGCAAGATTTTGCTTTGGTTAAAGCTTTGAAAGACTTCAGATTATACATCCTTCACTCACACATCATTGCCTTTGTCCCAAATTCATTTGTTAAAGACATTCTAACACAGGACCCAGATGGTAAGAGAGGTAAGTGGATTGTTGTTATTCTTGAGTATGATTTAGAGATAACACCCACTAAACTCATCAAAGGCCAAGGTTTAGATAGATTAATGGCTGAATCCAACGTTGAAGTTCTTGATATTAATATGATTAATGCTTTGGATGACCAAGAAGAATTCTCAACTCCTATAGTCGAAGATCATTTTATGAATTCTCCTGGGTATGCTGATATTATTTATGTTTTGCTTAAATTGAATACACCTCCTGGTTTGACAAAAGCAAAGGCAAGATTCCTTAAATTGAGAGCTGTAAACTATTTCATTATAGATAGATGTCTTTATTGGAAAAATGCAAGTGGTCTATTGCTTAAATGTTTGCCTGAGTTTGATGCAGAGAAGGTTAAGCGCAAGTTCCATGAAGGAGAGTGTGGAGGTCATTTGCACTGGAAGACCACAACCAAAAAAATTTTGAGGGCTGGTTTCTATTGGCCTACTCTTTTTACTGATATCCACAAGATGATCATTGCCTGTCATAAATGTCAAATTTTTGAAGGCAAAAGAAAACTCCTGCCCCTGCCTCTACATCCAATCACTGTTAAAGCCCCATTTCAACAGTGGGGACTTGACTTCATAGGAGAAATTCACCCCCCATCTTCTGCCCAACATAGATGGATTCTCACTGCCACAGACTATTTCACTAAGTGGATAGAAGCCATACCTTGTAGACAGGCCAATGATTCAGTTATTATAAAATTTATGGAGACTAACATTCTCTCCAGATTTGGTTGTCCTACCAAGATCATCAATGATAATGCAGCAGCATTTGGATCAAAGAAGATGGTTGAGTTCTGTCATATATATAAGATAACTTTGGGGCATTCCATGGCCTATTACCCTCAAGGTAATGGACTTAAAAAGTCCTCAAACAAAATTATAGTGAACATAATCAAGAAACTGTCGGAGGATAACAAAAAGTCTTGGCACACAAAGCTGGTTCATGCACTTTGGGCTGATAGATTGACTTTGAAGAAATCCATTGGCATGTCACCTTTCCAGCTTGTGTATGGTACTGATGCAATTTTTCCAAACAGGCTTGGTGTACCAGTAGTGAAGTTGATTCAAGAATTGCAAACTGAATATAATGACATGATTAGAAGAATAAACCAGGCCATTCATCTTCAACAAACCAGAGAGGAAGTTTATAACAAAGCATTGCAGAAACAGGACAGCATTAAAAAGCCTTTTGATAGGAGAATAAAGGCCAGCAATTTCAAGATTGGAGACAAAGTTTTAAAGTGGGACTCAAGGAGGGAAGACAAGGGAAAGCACGGAAAATTTGACAACCTATGGCTTGGCCCTTACTCTATTCATTCAGCTGCTGGTAACAATGCATTTTTCTTGCAGGAGTTGAATGGAGCAGAATTGTTTGGGGGTCCTGTCAATGGCAGAATGCTCAAAAATTACTTCTCTTAGCCCATGCTACTATGTTTTGAAGCCTTATTTTTATCATTTTTCCATTATAAATATCTCATCCACCATTGCATTCAAATTTAGAAAAATTAAAATACAAAAACAAAAGAAAAGAGGGCAGATTGTGAAAACAAGAAAAGGTACAGCCCCATACCAAAAAGAGAAACAAATCTGAAAGTGTGCAAGCTTAAATGCCATTCCTACAAAACACACTTCTATTTAGTCAAACAACCTAATCTTGACTAATTAGCTTTTGAATTTACTGCTGATAGGATAGTGAAATTGATTTGCCAAACTATTTAATCTTGGTTTATCAATAGGTAGATTAGGATAGAAATGAAAGGTTCAAACATGTTCAAAACCTGAACCTAAGTTTCCGAGCAAGAGATGACTCAAATATGTTTTATTTTCTAATTCAAGAGATGTAAATCTGGTTCTTATTACCTCAAAATCTAAACCAAAGTAAGAAGAAGAAACAGGTCAAACAATGTTAAAACATAGTTGTAAAAGAGTGAAGGAAGTGCTTCAAATTTCAGGTCTTAAAGCCTTCCATTTCGATTTAATTTTTTCTGCAAAATAAATGTCTATGTGCAGCTTGTTTCATGCCATATACCAGCATCAAGTAAGACTGTTTAATCCTCACTTGAATGCTTTTTAATTTTCTGTCGTAGAAATTAGAGAATAAAGATCTGTTGGACAGTTTAATCCCAATAGATAGTAGAATAGGTAGAGAAGCATCTGAACTCAACTGTTTAATCTGAGTTCAGGGAGAAAAAAAGAGTAGAAATAGATTAGATTTCCTGCTTTCAAAAGAATAAAATGTTGTAAATAGAGTTTGCCAATCCAAGTGCACTCTAAATGAAGAAAAAATGTTAGATCAGTAGGATTGGGTAGGTAGAAAGCTTGATTGCTGAAAGATCCATTATTTTTATAGCTGCTAATATGTTTTCAGAGCAAGATCATCCCAGCAAAGGAAGAGCAGCCCAATGGATCAGGCGCATGCCTGCCTCCCAGAGAGAATAATGGATGTGGCATATGTCTGCCTCCCAGAGAAAGCAAGTCTGAAGTTCTTGATGCCTTCAAGAAGGCATCATCCCCAAGTGGAGCCACTGTTAGCCACCTATAATATTTGTTATACTAAAAGGTGGCTAAGACTTTTTGAGCCTCCAAAGAACAAATTTTATCACTAAAAATTGTTGGCTCTTGAAGACTCCTTGAAGGCCTCATGCCTCTGTCCAAAATCTTCATTGCTGTTCCCATTTTTTATACTCAGAAATTCTGCTAAAATCATGAGAAGAAACTGCTGCAAAATCATCATTTTTCCCTTTTCCCTTCTTTCAAAATTTGACCTTCATTTTCTCCCTTTTCCCCATGAATTTCCTCTATTTTTCCATGATTTCCTTTCTTCCCTTCATGAAAATCACCCTTCCATAGTTAAAAATTCATTTTTTAACTATTTCGGAACCACCCATTCCTTTCAAAACCATTAAAAATTCATAAGAAATGCAAGTCTTTTACTATGGACCTAAGCCCCTTGGGCCAAGTCCTAAACCACTTCCCCCACATGCCCTTTCCCTGGAACCAGGCGCTAGCCCCATTGGCGTTTATCGGCATCGGAATAAATCAAATGAATGCATATATTTCGTTACAAAAAAAATCCGATGCGATCAGCTCCCTTTTGATATAACTCCAGGTCTCATGTTTTTTTTCAAAAAACTGAGAGTTAAAGGTCCCAAGGCGCTTATCGCATCGCAAATGTTTTTACGAGTCAATCGAAAGACCAATCTTCAATTTCCGATTGCAATTGGCCCTTGTTTCAGATACGCCCCAGGCATATTATCCTCCATATAATTAAAGGCCCCGCAGTCGGGCGCCTATTCATTTTATGCACATTTTCCGCCCCCGAAGCTGAAAAATCCTTTGTTTTATTTTAAACCTTTTTTTTTTCATGTATTATAAAGGCTTGCTCCCATTTCATCTTTGTCGTTGATCGACAGCCGATCAAACAGCCAGCGCTCCAATCTCATCGCAAAAGTTTAAATCACATATGTTTGTTTTTCTTCCCCGATTGGCTATATCCTCGATTTATTACCCACCGTTGATCTACTCTATAGATCGATGGCCTGCGTTCCATCGCATTGTTTATTTCCATTGCATCCCCTCATTCTCGACCTCCGATTTCATTTCCCCTGATTCATTCTCTACCGTTGATCTCACTCTTAGATCAACGACCATCGCTTAATCGCCTCTACCCTCCTGACCGCGCAATCGCATCCGGGATTTTCATCGCACCCCTTTTTTTTTTCCTCCCGTCGATTGCGATCTCCCGATAAGATCAGGACCGCCCACATGTCCAGATCCAACGGATACACTCCTCTCCTGCCTTCTGAAGCTGTTTAACCCAAAATGAAATATTTCTTAATTTGTCTTTGTGTTTTTTAGGTGTTCCATTGAAATAATGAAGGAAAGCCGAAGACCGAGAAAGACATTTCTTGCGCCTTTGAGCTACTAAAAAGGACCGTCCGCCAGGCTCTATTCATCATTTTTCAATGCTCTATGAGCATTGATACATTTAAAGGCCCAGCACGGCTCTACACATTGACAAGACACTATATTTTAAACAAGATGTTAAAGAGTATCAGTTGTTGAAGACAGAGCGTGGCAGAATGAAGATTGAAGACAAATTTGGGGATTACGGCTAAGATCGAATATCAAAAGCCTAATCCCCCAAATTAAAACAAAATTAATAGAAAATCAAGAAGATCTATAAGGCAAAAAAGAACTCCACCACTGCATTTGAGGAAAATTGATTCCTTAGCTACCACAAAGCCACCTGTTGTCTCAAACCTTTCAAAAAGTGGCCGAAGTTATTGTTTTAAATCAGATATTTGTCTCAAGCATAGTGAGAGAGTTCTTCTACAAAGAAATTAATGAATAAAATATCTGTAGAGTTACTCCACACAACACACAGAGCCTCAAAGTCAAATAAGGCTCCCACCGAGTTTAAATTCATAATTGTAAAACATTAATACAGTAGTCCACCTGTACACTTCTCCATCGAGCCCCTCAAAAGGCCGGGAAGTCATTTAATCTGTATTAATGATCTTTGAGATATTTTGTTAGTTCTCACCTCCTCATTCTTCTATAAATACCTCAGTAGAATATGAGCAACCGTTGGTTGACTACGTTGCTGAGCATTGTTATGTAATTGAGCTGGAAACTTCTGATTGTAAATATTATTCTCTAGCCCTTGAAGCCCTGTTTGTAATAGATAATTTAGGCTGAATATTGAAGATTATTATTGAACTGAAACACTGGACTTGAAGACTGTAACTAGTTTAACATCAATAACAAGCTGTTTCTTGGGATCCTGGTCTATATTATTGGTGAAGTGCCCTTTCTTTGTTATTTGTTTTTCCTTCTATGTATGCCATATTGTTCACTATTCTCTGATAAAGAACAACATTCACAGAGTTAGGATTTACTGTTTATCAGTTCCCTTCTCTAACTGAAAATATTTATCTTAATGTTTTCCTCTTATTTGTTTATTCAAGAATGATTTAGTATAGTTCAAGCAGTTAGGAATGTTGGAATTCCCTCACCCTACTGTTTGCTTTAAACATTGTTCTTGAAAGTTATTTTCCTTATTTGCTTATTAAAGTTAGACTAGAAAGTGATGGTTTTCCCTGTTTCTAGTTTCTATTCTCCAAAGGCAGATTCTGAAAGCTTCCCTTGGTGTTGGCTGAAAGCAGACTAGGTTTAAAATTACTTTATCTGATCTTAAGTTACACTTTGTTTTCTCTTATGTGTTTTCATACTTTCTAAAGGTAATTATGTGGATTACTGGATTGTTTTTCAATTAAGCTGCTTTAATACAACTTGCCCAAGAAGTCAATGGTTAGCCCTGCACTTGGTTGGTTTTAAACAGTTACTTAAGAGGCTTTTTCTTGTTCGGAATGACTATAATTCCCTTGTGAAATTATTATCAGTTTCCACCCCTCCAACACTTTATTGTTTCCATTCCATCATTTCAATCTCAATGATCTTGTGACATAGATGACTTGCCCCTTGGATCACTCTTGATGTTGTTGTTCAATTAAATCCCTGATATGACTCCGTAGCCCAAATGACTAAAAATCAACGTTATATCTATCTTTTAACCTAGCTGTTCTATCCACTTGCAACTTCTCACATTTGAAACTCTTTGCACTTAGAACTTTCCCCTCAAAACAGTATTCATGCTCAATCATCAAAAAACAAACAAAACCCTTGGCCTTCATAACTAGCCTAATATCATTACCCCAAACTTCAAAGACAAATCCATCTTTGCACTTATTGGAGATCCTCCCTCTCTGAGACTGTGAGGGCTAGATCCTAGAATCCCAAAGTTGGTTGAAACGATGTTATTTCGTAGTTTTAGTCTCACTACCGCTAAAATTACAGATCCCTAATGTTTCTGACAAAACTTTTTCATTTATTGAGTCATGTAGCGAAGTAATTGGTTCAAGAATCCTTGTTCTTTTCATTGGTGGCATTGGAAATTTGTATCTACAATGCGATGCTTTTCTTTTTTTACAACTTTTGGTATGCTGATGTTCATGTATCTTGGTGAGTTCTAGATCAAGGTGATCTGTGCTACAAGTTATATAGTTGTCCAAGAAGTTTTCAATTTCTAAGTTACTATTAATTCCATATACTGGAGCATTTTATATCCATATAAGAGCATGTTCATGTGCACTACCTCTATTTTGGAACTCAGTTACAAAGTAGTAATCTAATATTTTTCCAAAAAATGTATTATCTTGACAGATCAATTGCTTCAGTGCATTTGTCTTATGTCTATAGTAACGTGTACATGTTACTGGGTCCTTTCTGACAAGATAATCAATGTTGTATTCCTCAATTGTTTCAATGTGTTTCTTTTTATTTCTATTGCTATGCAATTTAGTAAGAGTTTCTATTAGTGGACTCCAACGATGCTCTGCACTTGTAAATGTAACAAAGAAAGTTGGAGGACCTAATTGTCGTATCATTGCAAATATATGTTTTTGCATTTGTTGGTGGTAATCAGGAGAAATTCTTATGTGTTTGAAATCTATGTATCCAATGTGACTTTTTAGTAACTTTTCTAAGTTGGGCTTGTACTTAACATCTTTTGCTAACAACTTTCTTCCTTGTAGTTTTCCTTTCCTTATTCGTACTGAAATGCATGACATGACCTTTTCAATGATTATTCGCATTGTCTTGAAGAACAAATTTGTGATGTGATAGGAAAAGTGACCACTGCAATGCATTAGTTCCCACTTTACTATTTCTTGGTAACGAAATATTTGTACTATATCATTGTGACGTGGATCTCCAAAGAATAGTGTTGGGAAACTCATTTCTTCTGCATGTTTTTCTTTGAATATCCCAAGTGGTCGTTGTCCCTCAGCTGGTGCTATTTCAATGATCTTGTCTTGTAAATCATGAATTCGTTGTGAAGCTATCAATCCATGTACTAAGGTTTCAGTTGGTCTTTCATTTTCTAAAATGCTATCCGTTTCACTGTTGTTGTCAATGTTGTCATCCTCGGATGTATTATCTTTATTGTCCAATTCAAGTATATGATTCCAATTGCTATTAATGGAAATATTTTCAGTTTTATATAAATTTCGAGAACATAGTTCTTTAAGTGCTCTCATGACAGTATGCACGCGCACTTTTCCTGTTTGATATGCATTCTTGTATTCTAGTCACCATTTTAATGCAATAAAAATTGTCATTGTATTGTTTATGGATTGTGGCAATGCTTTTTGGACAATGTCCATATGGACAAGTACATTGATTATTGAACCAGTTAAGCCCATTTGTGATCGCTTCTTGCCACATTGTCTTATTTGTGCAAAAGGAATTCTTAATGCGACAAGTATTTCCTCAAGCTCTGAAAGTGTTGTTACAGTTTTCAATGGCTTATTATGTCTTATTTTTTTAGGTGTTGCAAAGCGAGGAAACTTTGCATTGGCAAGTGTTGTTTTGCAAGATCTACAAATGATATTTAAATGCAATGTCTTCTGTTTTCCAGATATGTTTATGTACAATTTTTCTAATTCAAGTCCAATGCTTGAGATGTTCTTTCGAAATTGCAACATCTTACATATTGGACATTTGGTTTTTGGTGTGTCTCCAATTTGTTGTTTGTAAATTTCTATGGGAGTACTTTTTCGTGATGAACAATTTTTATCTGCTATTTTATTTCTATTTTCTCCAATTTTATTTGGGCCATTTGTACGTATCATTTGTTTCAATTTGTGCAAGTTTATTCTATTCTTGGTGTTTTCGTGCATTTGTACTATTCTATGTTGCATATTGCACTGATTTGTATTCTGATTTGATAGTAGTGGTTCATAATGAATGTGTGATGTACTTGTTTCGAATGATAATATGTTGTACGTTTGATTGAAATTTGTTTTTGATTGGTAGTAATTGAAAATGGTTTTACTGGTAAATGACCATATTTGTATGTTTACATTGAATATGATCGATGTCCATTGGAAGCAAAATGATGTTCCCTCAACTCCTCCTTTTTCATATGGCATTGCCATATTAATTAGGTATTGTTGCCAGCCTGCAACCATTGTTTGACTTTGTATAGTTTCATTTGTTAAGTGTTTTTCTATACAATTTAATGCATCTTCGTTCCTAGCCATCAGTGCATTGCAAAAATATTGGACAATGTAGAGTCTGAAAGACTGTTCATCAAATTCAGGTGCTATTAAATGACAAATTGCACTGAACATGCTATTGGCACATTTCGACATAGTTGTTTTTGCTATGTGCAATCCATGAATTTGCATTTCATGAAAAATGGATTCATAATAATAATTTGGTACAAAGTTGCATCTAGGTAATCTTTTGTGTAATAGGGGTTCAAAATGTCCACTAATAGGATCTATATCATGAAACAAAATGTTTAGTGGAATTGTATCTAGATGATGGTTGAAGAACAAATACCTTGTTTTCATTGTTATGACCAGACTCCAATTAGTATGTTCAACCACTTTGATAGCCATCGTATGCAAAATGTGTCTCCCCATAGGCCTCTTTCAGATTGGAAATCACTATTAGATGCAAAAAAACGCATTTTACGAAGGTATGTGTCAACATCGTGAATTCCATGAAGTTGATATAACATGACAGGATCTAGTTCATATTGGTATGATTCTTTTGCCTCTGTGTCATTTCACTGTAGACAATTGAGAAAATGGTTTATTATTCCATTGCGCAGTTCAATGGACGAGTAACGAAAGTGCAAAAGCACTTAAAATGCATTGAACAAACAATCTCCAGGAGTATATGCAAATTGTTGTAGTCTGAAGAGACTATGGTTCATTAAAACAATATCAATATTAGCATCTATGCGATGTTTTTTTGCTGGATGGTAGTTTTTAATGTCTATGATTTCAACCATTTTTTGTATGTATTTATTCTTCAGATTCGTATGGTGATTTGTTTACTAACTACTATGTATGTTATATTTTTTTTTCTCAAAGATGAGAGGAGGTTCTATAATATTTTTTTCTTTATTGAATATATGTCTATGATAATGTTTACTAGCACAAAATACTAATTTTACTTTTATATTGTATGTTTGATTTCAAAACAGTAAAATAAGGGAAGCAAAGTTGCAAGTAACTAGCTCCTATTTTGCATCTCTCTGTATTTTAAAAGTATCACTGCAAAACAAACAACATGCAACATTGATTATTGTCTCTAAAGACACAAATCTCACATAGAAGCTATGTATTCAAGAAATTATTGACTTTTGTATACATTAGAAAGCTTGAAATACAGATTGTATGTGTCTTGATTAGTAAAATTAATCTTGCTAGTTGTAAACAACATACTTGTAATTACGAATATGTATGTACAGTCACATATGGATTGTAGCATAATAGCATCTGCAAGGCAACAACATGCTTCATACAAAAAGCTAAATGTGAGAATAGACTTAGTTATAACAAAGCATTCATCCCTTATGCAAGCCCCAACTTTATTGCACCAAAGCATGTACTTGCAAGTCAATGTAGAAAGTATTGAGCAAGATAGGTCAAAATAATATGTAATAATTCTAGCATTATATTTTGAAAATTTGGTGGTTACACCACCTTTCGTGATAAGACAAAATATTCATTTGAATGACGAATAAATGTATTGTATGATGATTGCTAACAACCAGTCATTGTTCTATGTACATTAATAATGATGATGTATACAACAACAACATTTGGACCATCTGATGTCGTATCTATACGACCTGGTACAACGTCTACATTTAAAGTATTGACTATTTGTTTTCTTCTTTGCTTTCCTTCATGTTGATCTTTGACAACCACTTATTATTTTCTGCATATTAACAAATGTGCTGCATATAACAACAACATTTGCTCCATTTGAAGCTGTAGCTAAACCACTTCTTACAAGGTCTACATGCAAAGTATCTAACACTTGTTTTCTCCATTGCTTTGTTTCTACAATCTATTTTGGTATTAGCGGCATCTTCTTCTCCTATTAGTTGTTGTAGCATCTTTGAAAGTTGCATGGCACTACATTCCATCGTTCCAAATTCATAGATTCCAATCAATGCAGCAAGTGGCGTCTAACTTTGTTAAAACATCAAGAAAGAACAACAATTTAACTATCCAAAGAAATCAACTGACTGAAGAATAAGAGAAATACCAGAAGTTGAAATGTAGACATCAAGAAAAACAATATTTTAGCCATCGAATTGGGTAGTTGAGAGAAATGATTAGAATAAACAAATTATAGTAACCTGTGGAGGATAATGTGAATAATAGATGGCATAGAACAATATTGAAATAGACTATATGAAATCTTTAAGATCCTATAATAATAACTTAGGGCATGGGACTAAGACTACCACCACCGTAGGTCCATAGCAACAAGACTAATGTGACTGTTTGGGTAGCTGCTCTAATCTGCTATAAATATCTAGGCTATAGTGTAAGAACTACTATTTTCAGTAAGCTATACCTACATAAGCTATAAACTACCCTTTCCTTTGCATCTGTTCTATTTGCTACTTCTATTTTGACTGCTCCCAGTGTTGCTTTTACTTGATCAATTAAACCGATGACTCTTGTTGGGTTCCTTGTGTTCTGGAAGCAATTGTTTAAAGATTAATTCTGACTAAATTTGAACTGAGGTGCTTACATTTTCTTGCCTTCATAATATGCACACGGCCCAATAATTTCTTGGAGGATACCGATAGCCACAAAACAGCTTGAACTTTAATTTATTTCATAGAATTTTGTTTCTGGCCTTGTCTTAACTACCCTTGGCTTTGCATCTGTTCTATTAGATACTTCTGTTTTGACTGTTCCTAGTGCTGCTTTTACTTGATCAATTAAACCCAAGACTTTTATTCGATGCCTTGTCTTCTGTAAGCAATTCTTTAAATATTAATTCTGACTAACTTTCAACTAATGTGCTTGCATTTTATTGCCTTCATAATATGCACATGACCTAATAATTTATTGGAGGATACTGATAACTACAAAATAGCCTGAAATTTAATTTATTTCATAGAGTTTTGTTTCTGGCCTTGTCTTGCGAGCAGCGATCGTAATTAAATTAGTCACAAATGACTTCATCTCATGTACTTGGACAGTCCGGTCAGGAGGAAATTTTCTTCTGCTACTTGGTGGGTTCCGTTTCCTTTCTCTCTCCTATTGTCATCACATTTAACATTTGATTCGACTTTGCACGCCTTTGGATGTTATTTAACATCTAGCAACTCTGTCATTGGCCATGGAATGCAAAAACTAGGCAACGATGCAATAAAGGCCTTCGAATTTCGCATCATAAAGTGAAGGTCGAAGTGCTTTCAGATAGAAATGATAATAATGGTGTTAATATGTTGTTTTATGAACAAGATCATATCTTTTGATCTGGTAATGCCGAAACTAGAAATGAAGTGGAATTTGATTCAGAAAATGATGATGATAATAATCTACATTTTTCAATGAACGAGGGCTTTAGTAAACAGAGTCGTTCCAAGGGAAGTGACTTTGAATCCTTCGAGCCTGATACAAATGGTATTCTCATGCTAGGGACCCAACAAAATTCTGCTTTCTATGTTTTCTCTGAATGATATAATATTGAGAAGTACTTCTAGAAACTTCATGAATTTGTTAAAAAGAAACGAAATTTGTAGAACGCAACAACTTTATCAAATTCAAATGGAATTGCCATGATCAATGTTTCATCGGCTATCATTTAAAAATAGAGTCCATAATATGTAAATTGCAAGTAGAATGTCATCCATTTTTCACTCAGAATCAAAGCAAGAAAGGGAATTTAATATGTGGAATTACCTGAAAGAGTAAGAGAAATTATCCTTGGCAGACCTTCCAACCGGAGGCGCACAGTTCCAGCCTGACTTGCAAAATCTCGCTTGCAGAGTGTCGAGTCGCACAGTAAATCCACTTGCAGATGTCTTGAGTAGAATACAACAATTTCGACGGTCAACAACAGAAAATATAAAGAGCAGAAATAAAATTTACAGAGGTTCAAGAAAAATAACAACTGCAAAGTAGAAACTCGCGCAAGTCCCATAATTTTATGCCATTTAATTTTGAATTAATGGTTGTTAATATCAAGATATCTACATGGGGTGTCTGCGACATCGACTAGATCCTCCAACTCAGTTCTGTACTTGCATAATTAATATCATAAATTCCATATTCGATGCCGAAAACCTTATTGTTGATAATGATTCTATGTATAATTAATAACATTAAAATATAAATTAATTTATTTGTCCAAATAGACAGAGACGATGATGCAAGTAATAAAATCTTCGTGCATCACAATTTTATTTATGACGTTCTTATTAGCATGTGGCTGATGTGTACTTGCTAATGCTATATATGACTGCAGGTCAGTCTAGAGAAGTTCACCACTGATGTCAAGTACCTTGGGGGTCAGGTTCCTTTGTGTTGTACAATATATGGTACAAACATAACTTAATTTATTCGTCTCGACTTATGATAAAAGTCTTTATATAATGACCCATGGCCTTATAACCTTACCTTTATTACCTATGGTCTCAACCATATTACATTCAGAACAGAACGTATTTGAAAACAGAGCCTTTGAAACAAAACAAAGAAATTTCTTTTTATGTTGTAAACAAAGATGTTTTGGTTTGATGCGTGGGAGTTTGAATAGCTTGAAGACCGGTGGTCCCACACCACAGAATAGTTAGCAGAAGACACGTGGTAAAATAGAATTGGATCGCGTTTTTATTTTATTTGGGCCAAGTGAAGACTTGCGATGCGATTGTTTAAATCGCAATCGCAACTTTAAGTTATGCGCTCCGATTGTATTAATCACATTTTTTTTTCTTTTGCTGATGCGATTGGTGCAATCGCAATCGCTCAATTGGAAGTTTCATTTGGTCCCCAAAAAGTGTCTTGTTGATGTTGGAGGTTCCGATGCGATCATCGCAATCGGAAGTCATATACGTTATCACATCCATTTGATATATCGCCGATGGAAATGTTCTGATGCGATGAGTTCATCGCAATCGCAATAATTTTTATCGCCCTCCGCATTAAGCCAAGGACCGCGGGAGTTGTGGTCCCATAGACCATGCGGCAGTATTACATTGAATCGCAAGTCTTTTGTGTATGGCCCAAGTGCAATGTGAAATGGCGGACTCGATGAATGTTTATGCGACGGAGTTAAATCTCATCGATGGTCCGTTACAATCAGAATTGGAGTTTTTTGTTTGGCCACTTTGTATTGTTGCAAGTTTGGACCCGATGCACATTATAGGGTGGACTTAAAAGGTTTTCGCATCACAAAGGAGGCCCATACCCAAAGGGCTCTGGCAGACGCAATGAGGAATTATGCGTTGGATTTGATAATCCATCGCGCGCACAAAAGGTGATGTCAGCAGGGAAAGGTTTGTAACGCGAAATGTGTTCATGTAATTTGGTTGAATGATCATTGAGTCTGGAGGTTTCATATGTTTTGTTTTTCATCACGCGATGGAGTTTTTATACTATGGTTTGTTTTAACATCGCACATTAACATTTTTTTATAATGTTGTAATGTTCTTTTTTATCGCGCAGCAAAAAGGTTTATAACCTTTGATTTATATGTTTTAACATTAAACATGTGCACTTTATTTTGGGTGGGCCCGAAAGGGCATATTGTTTTAGTTTTGTTGTTAATCTAATGTCAATATGTGTTGCGACATATAAAAGGCCCGAGAGTCTTTGTAATAGGTAAGTAATATTTTATTTTGTATTGCACAGCAATGTGGATATTTGAAAACACAGAGACAGAGAAGATTTTAGAGCACTGTGTTTGTAACAGTCATTTTGTAAGTGAGGAAGAATTTTGTAATAATTTTTACATTTAATGAATAGAAGTTTTAAAGTGTGAATCTCTATCCTGTGAAGAAAAGTTTTTAATTTCTTTGTGTTAAAGAGGAGAGTTTTATTCTCTCTAGTTTGTCTTGGAATTTTCATAAATTCCAACAGAAGCAGGCAAACCCTGCCATTGACGGAATTAACTTGGGTTACTGTTAATTGAATGATATTATTTGAGGCTTGACCCCAGACGTTAACAAGCCGAAGTTATTATGAATAATGGCATTAACCATGGTGAAATTCCGGTTGAGCACTGTTGAAAACTTGGGAGTGGTTTTGTGAACCCAAAACAGCTCACGTCACGCTGCTTTTGGCCGAAGGTGAAACCATTTAAAAAAAAACGCGATGCAGTCTAATTTCACCACGTTGTTGAGGAAATATCTCCCTCATCGCGTTTTTTTGAAGTCTTAAAGGTAGGCGAGTAGAAAAATGCAATTTCGTTGTGCGCTGTCTGATCTAGAGGCCAATGGGATCTGATGCATATCGCGAATTCAGTTGCACAACGATTAAATTGAGCTAAGAACCGGCGTTTTGTGTTGATTTAACACGATGGACGTGTGGGGCCCGTGAACCACTATACAATATAACTTTTGTGTTAACGTTATAACCATGACCGAATGTTATAAGTGATGTGCATATTTTTAAGTTTTCAAACCATTGGGTTAATGTTAAGTGATAGGGTCGGGTAGACGAATGGGTTCTATTATATTATGACCATTTTATCGTGTGTTAGACCTTTTAAGAGTTAATTAAAAAGGGCAGAAGTCATATCATTAACCTGTAGATACAACGTGTAAGGACGAGCTTTCAATTATAAGTAAAGAGATTTATTTAAAGGGCCAACCTTATAATAGAAGGTATATATATATATATATGTATGGCAATGCGTGCTGAATTTAATTTACCAAAGGACAAATACATATTTCGGCTACATTAAAGTTTGGCTAAAGTAATTATTTACCAATTTCATATATATATATATATATATATAATTAATGTGGAATATTGTACGTTGGAGTTGATTAATGGAACCCGTGAAAGAGAACAAAAAAACATAAGGAAAACTGGAATAGTAAGTACAAACATAAATTAATATTACCTATTTGGGCTTTTGGATTCATGAAACAAAAACCTGTGTTTGAGAAACAAATCAGATTTTTGGTTTAGAGATGCAAGGAATAATTATCCACGGCAAAGTGATTAAGATAGGACAATAAATCGAATTAAATTACAGAGCCTTTGTGTAAAAAGGTTAAATGGTAATCCTGCACATGACTGGGTTAATGGTGGTTATGCACGCCTTTGATAGGCAAGGGCAACTGCGGTTGAATATTGTCAAATTGGGCCTGTGTGGTAAATTTCATAATAGACAGAAGATATTTACTGTGTCCGGGAAGAACTCTATAGTAGAGTCCTGAGATGGAAGATTCGAAGCTACAATATCGACATGGTGGATTGAGTTAGAAGTGCAAGGTGAATAATGAAGGATGCACACGACAGAGAAGGCGGAACCTTGAGAAAGGAGAAGTGGAACCATGAGCAGCAAGGCGGTTTCAGAGCTTAAATCCGGTGGTATCGTGCGGCGCCTAAGGTGGTAAGTATAATTGGCAAAAAAAACACGATCTCATAAACTGATCGACGCGTGTCCACAAGCGGTTTAGAAAAATTTCTCTCATCGCATGACTTTTAAGAATTAGCCTCCGCGCACTTTCATAGCGCGATATTTGTTTATGAGTGTCGGATCACTGAAGTCGATCTGACAACGGCTCAGCCTTCGGATGAGAAGGGTGACTTAACATTGGGTCCCAGTCCCATCGCGCGATTCTGGACGATAAAAAGGTGTGCACTTTAGTTACACGATGATCGTCAGATCATCGAATTGAAGGCGATAAAGACAATAACCGTTGGATGCAAAGGTATGGTAAGTTGCAGTGGGCCCGAAGGTTTTTGCATATGTTATCGCTTGGGTGTGGGTTTATTATAATGTTCCAAACATTTGAACAAGTCTGTGATATATACTAAAATATTGTAGTTGATAAGAATTACCACAAGGGGCATGCTTATAAGAAGTATATATGTGAGTTAAGAAATATGGCCAAAGTATATATGTGAGTTAAGAAAAAGGCACAATTGCACACGACAGAGAAGGCGGAACCTTGAGAAAGGAGAAGTGGAACCGTGAGTAGCAAGGTGGTTTCAGAGCTTAAATCTGGTGGTATCACGCGGCGCCTAAGGTGGTAAGTAGAATTGGCAAAAAAAACGCAATCTCATAAATTGATTGACGCGTGTCCACAAGCGGTTTAGAAAAACCGCTCTCATCGCGTGACTTTTAAGAATTAGCCTCCGCGCACTTTCATAGCACAATATTTGTTTATGAGCGTCGGATCACTGAAGTCAATCCGACGACGGCTCAGTCATCGGATGAGAAGGGTGACTTAACACTGGGTCCCAGTCCCATCGCACGATTCTGGACGATAAAAAGGTGTGCACTTTAGTTATGCGATGATCGTCGGATCATCGAATCGAAGGCGATAAAGACAGTAACCATTGGATGCAAAGGTATGGTAAGTTGCAGTGGGCCCGAAGGTTAAAATATTGTAGTTGATAAGAATTACCACAAGGGGCGCACTTGTAAGAAGTATATATGTGAGTTAAGAAATATGGCCAATTATAACTTGGCTTTCGAAATATCGAATATTAATTTGACCTCTCTATATGATGGGAATTAACTAAGGTTTGAACCTTGAGGAGAATATAGATACGCGGTGAGATGAGTATATGGGCCGTACAGATATTACAACCGAAGCTAATATTTATCCTTTAGATCGATGTTGGAAAAATAAACCGCCTGAATGAGTACAAAAGTATTAATGCGATCGCAGTCGAAAATGTATAGGAACCAGTTCTTGAACCTCCCACCACCAGTTTCGATGTGCAATAATCATAGATGGAGTAGTCTGCACAAATATCTATGAAATTTTCAATAACATGTTGAACTTTTCAACCAATAGAATGCCAGAAAAACAAATTAAAATAATTAAAATAAATAAACAATAATAAATCTTATAGTTGAACCATGGCAAAAATAAAAAAAAATTTGAAAACATATGTCTAATCAAAGTGAATTAATGTCACAATCAGGAAAAACATGATGCGTAGTGACCTGCAGTGACAAGTACAATAAGACTAAATTCCAAATAAAAAACCAAAAACTCACCGTTTTTACACTCCACCAAAAAAAACCTTCATTTAAATTTTCTTACAAACTTTTCCTAAATAAAATACAAAATTAACATTAACCATATTTGGGAAATCCCTCTCCTTGAGTACCAAGTAAGTACGTCCATAGACATTAACAAGTAAATAAACACATATAAGGATAAGCAAGTTGGAAGTTGAATTTAAATAATTAAGCTATTGGAAGTGAACATGGTTCTAAAGCGGCCACTTGGCTCTTCATATTAACTGGGACATATGGGCCATGAAGGCACGATAAGGTAATAAGTTGTCGTTATCAATTTGAAGTTGATAAGTGATTAGTTCACCTTCATTCATTGATAACGACCCCCATGATAATTTGTGAAGTGGAAAGTTGGACATGTCATTCATATACATTTTATGACTTTGATTGCTTCATTTGTTTAGGGTTTACAGTTTTTTTTTCTTGGATTATACCTAGGGGATTTGAATTTTAGATTTCTCAATTTTTACCTATTTTATATTATTTTTATTATTAATTGAGTTTCTTTTTAAAATTTTAGATATTTTTTTTAAATAAAAAAATAATTATGATATTTTAATCTATAAAGTGCAGATGAGTTGGTTTATGTAAAGTTAAGATTTTATAAGATTATTACTTCAAATTTTATAAAAAGAGAATAAAGGTGAAAGTCATATGTGGAAAATAAAAAATATTCCATAAACTATTTAGACCAAATACATCTTATAATTAGAAAAATCATTCTTTTATCCAATATTATAACTAATCTAATTTTTTTAAAACACACCTATTCCTTTTTATTTTTCATATTAATAATATGATACCACTTTATAATTGGTTAAAAAAAATTACCATTTAATTTAATTTATTATATTAATAATATAAAACCACAATATAAATAATAATTGGTTAACTACCAAAGAAAGAGGCTTAAAAAGTACATTCAACTTGTTATAATATTATTTATGAATGAAAATTATTATATTAATAATATAAAACCATAATATAAATAATAATGGGTTAACTATCAAAGAAAGAGGCTTAAAAAGTACATTCAACTTGTTATAATATTATTTATATCATAAGATCAGATCTCAACATAACATTAACTTAGCCATGGTTCTCCCTTATTTGATATTTAATTGTTGCATGTAATCATTGCCTTGTAGTTTGAAATCTAATCAATTAAACACCTTGTGCATGGTATTGCTTTAAGTATGTGTTCCTGATTGAGGTATTTTACAGTAATGGCACAAATCTTGAGCTAGTAATGTAGCTTATCCTTGGTTTTAAATTTTAGTGGTGATTTTCTTGTTATTAATAATACTAAATTTATTTATACCATTGGCTTTAGGATATAAAAAAAATATTTAAATTTGTGACTCAACTCGCATGTAATTGTATGTGGTGAGGGATGTATGGTGTAATGGTATTTGGTAAATGTAATTTTGGAAATATTATTTATTTATTTATATAGTAGTGTTAAAAATAATTTATTATAAAAATATAAATATATAAAATATTTGTTTTTAAGTATGTTTCAATTAGGTATAAGAATAAAATATGTCAAAATTTAGTGAACCTTAACCTTATTTAACTCAATATGAATTATCTTAAAGTTGTTTATATATTTAATATTCTACATTTATTAAAATTTAAATCTAACTAATAATAATAATCATTAATTTTTAAGGTTATTTCCTAGCGAGACATTAAATTAGTCTTTAAGACTTCCTTGTTTATGGGACAATCGAACATTAGTCTTTAAGACTTCCTTGTTTATGGGACAATGGAACAACCTCTGTGCAGTGATTTAGCTACTAAAGTCTATGAAGATGTATATACTCAACCGTCTATGGATTTAAACCTATGACCTGTTGCGAAGAAACATATGATTTTAAATATTAAACCCACTCAAATTATAAAACATAGATAATTGCTATAAAAAACTATCGCAAATCAAAATATAAATAAGAATAATCCCATTTGAATTTTAATTTTTTTAATACTTATCTAACTATAAAAAAAACGAAAAAATATAAAATAATTTACTAAAAATCTAGAAAAAACACCTATTATATATGTCATTGTTTTGCACTCTACCAATTAAAATTTTTTAAAACAATCATTGTAATCAATTTTTAGTGTTTCCCAATCCCTCACCCAAATCATATTTTAGGTTTTCAGATCAATCTGACTACCAGGAAGGCTCGTACATGTCCTCCCTTATTAGGTCACTATATTACAAGTCCAGCCCCTTATTGTTGTTAGTGTAACCCCCTTATTGTTATTGTTGTACCCCTGTAGTCCCTATATTGTTATTATTATGCCCCATAAAAGCCCACTATTTTTATTGTTGTGCCCTTGCATTATTATTGTTAGGTCGGCTAGGATTATATTGTGACCCCATGGACTCCTATATGTAGAAAGGAGGTTTTCTCATTTGTATCATCCAAGAATTGTTCATTTATGTAATGTAAAGGAGGTTTCCCCCTCGAAGAGGCTGATTTCTAAGTCGTTGATCTCTCTTTTCTTCTATTTTGTGAGATGTTTTCATAACATTTGGTATTAGAGCTTTGGATTTTAGGGTTTCACTGCTTCAAACAAGCCATAGTGGAATTCTCGCTATAAATTTGTTTCTACGAAGGTTCAGAAGCTTAAAAAAAACTCATTTGCGAAAAGATCCTAAGGAACTTTGTGTAAAAATTTCAAAGCTTGGTTCGAAATATTTTTGAAGATATGATCTGTGGAAGTTAGGGTTTTTGCAGGCACCCAAATTTCATCTCAAAGAGGTGATCGTGGGAAAATTGTCATAACTCTCTCTATGAGCATCAGATTGGAATTCTATAAAAATTGGTCGAAATTACGCGAACAGTAGTTTCCTTTGTATTGATTTAAGAGTCGAAGGATGAAGCATTGACACGTGTCACACCATACAAGTTCTCTCTACTGAACCAGTCCATAATTAGGTCATTGCGGGAGATTGGGCATAGCTTTGTCTTGAAGAATCCAAATCAGGTCAGACCTATGGCATTGGAAGGAATATTCAGAGGGCTATTAAAGGAATGAAGATAAAATCTTGGGGATCCGAGATTATAGAGATACATAAGTTTCAATATCGAGCTCCTCAAAAGCAAGAAAAAATTTTGTATATTTTTTTTTAATTTGCATAAGTCTTGTTTGAAAAATCAGTTTGAAGTGATTCCAAGGGAATATTATAACATAGATATCAGTATTTGGTTCTAAAATGGCACCTAAAAATAATTCAACACCCATTAAGCCTTCATAAGGCTCTATTATAACTCATGAAGAGGAGAGAGTGCAACATGATATATCAAAATTTCAAAACCAAGTGCAACAAATTTCACTCTCGCAAAGAGTAACAAAAAATGAGATTTAAGCTAAGATGGATGGTTTGAAGAAAGGCGTGGAAGCTAAGATGGATGGTTTGAAGGAAGGCATGGAAGCTAAGATGGATGGTTTGAAGAATGGCATGGAAGTTAACATTGATGAAAAAATGAAAGGCACCATGGAAGACACGAAGAATGATCTAAAAGAAGACATGGAAGGTGTTGGGTACACAATCTGCATACTTTTTCCTTCCATTTTCACCCACTCTTTCACTTATTTGTATCATAATATTCGTTAAATACTGTAATGCACAAGGTAAACCCCTTCCATTGTCTTATTTGGAATTTTTAATTAATGAAATAATAGTCATGGGGATTTCGCCTATGCGAGTTACTAATTCTGTCATTTCCACAGATTCGATGGTCAAAGGGTTGCAACTGTAGATCACAGGAGAAACTCCGAGTTTACAACTCTAATTCGATATCGTTATAAAAACATACCAGATTCCAGACCAATTTTAGAACTTTCTTGTTTTCTCTCTGCAACTGGTTTGGCCGTTTTAACAATTGTATATTTGTAGACATTAGTTGTCAGATTTGGGGAAACGAGGGTTCTCTGAACAACTATATAAGAATTTTTTTGAGGCTGTGAATCAGGTTAGCCGTACAAGAGATCAAGTTTGTAACAGAAGATTGTTAATTAATTGAAAGGAAGTCATTTTGTTGTTCTATCTGTAAGTTGTGAATATTCCATTGCAGCCCTGGTCAGAGAGTTGGGCCCACTCTTCTGGCTAGGTGTTGCGTTAACTCAATGTGTTGTTCTCACATTTCTGTTTGTACATTTTAATTGTTGTTATGGTACTTTTCTTTAATTTGCTGAGAAGGCTTTTATAATTTTGCATTCTATCTTTAATTATTGTTATAATGGTTCTTGCTTATTTCAGTTGTTAAATCTATGATTAATGTTGGATTGTACCATTTCTCCTGCATATAGCTTATGCATTACCTTGAAATAATGTATGCACCCGGATTGATAAATTAATGTGGAAAAGGGTTGAATAGTTTATTCACACTCGAACACCAACATTTTGGCGTCGTTGCCGGGGAAGGCTAACAAGGTGCAAGATCATGATCCGCATTGATCCAAAAATCAATCTCTCATCTTAGGGAGGGAATTTTTACCTTGCTCTAATTCTCGAGAATAGTGTTATGCTTTTCTTCTTTCTGTTGTTTTCTGTTCCGATTTTTTTCGTAGGGGCCAATTTCTCGTCCTAGGGAGGGTATTTGACTACCCTACTTCAGGTCATGAACTTTAATTTTTCAATTTGTGTGATTCTTTGTTTGAATCTAGCCCTAGGGGCCAATTTCTCGTTCTGGGGAGGGTATTTGACTGCCCTACTTCAGGTCCTGAACTTTAACTTTTCAGGTTGTGTGATTTTCTGTTTGAACCTAGCTTTCATTTTCTTAAGTTTGTTTAATTTTTTGCTTAAATCCAATCTCTCTTCCTGGGGAGGAAATTACTTTGTCCTGCCCTAGGTCCTGAGCACTGCTATTATTTTAATGATTTCTTCTCATCAATTGTATGAACAAATATCCAAATAATATGGGTAGAGGAATACCCATAAAGAAAGGAAGGGATATGGGAAGGAATACTTATATCCAAGAGATCATCGCAAAAGTTGAATCAAAAGCGTCTTCTCGTGCTGCTGTTAGGGTAAGGATTCAAACGAAGTCCAAGGGGCAGCCAGTTGTGTAGCCAGTGCCATCCACGGTACCAGAAATAACCCTTCCAATGACAGAGGAAGAATAAAATAAGTATCAGTAGAAGAAAAAACCCTGTTGTTGGCATAAGAAGAAGAAATTGCGAGTAGGGGATTTGAGGAATCGAGAAAATTCCAATAAGGGAGAAGAACTTCTGAAAGGGTATGTGTCACCAAGAGACCGAGGAAGTGCTGTGAAACTGCCTGCAATTGAATCACCCTAAATATCAGTTGCAAAACCAGTTGATATCTCGGGTGAGTGTTTGAGGATATTTATGGCACCTACAAATTCCTCTATTGATTTCCCAATTGGGAAGATCACAGGTGATGCACCAATGAAGCCCATACCTTTAACAACTTTGCCTAATTTTCATGGGCTTTCCTCTAAGGACCCCAATACATTTCTCTTTGAATTTGATATTGTCTGTCGGGGTACGACTAGATCGTTGATGCTCAGAAATTAAATATATTTCCTGCTACCTTAAAGGGGACAACCCTGTGATGGTTCATGGGTTTACGGGGAAAGACTATCTCCTCATGGGATGCGATGAAGGAAATATTTTTGCAGAAATACCAAGGTTACTGTAAATCTTGTGACATCAAGGAGGATATTTTTAAGTTTGTGCAAAAAGAAGATGTGAATATGGAAGATTGTGTGGAGCGATTTAAATATATACTGCAAAGGTCAAGCCATAGTGACTTGGACAAAGATATTCTGAAGATCATCCTTCTTTGGGCACTAAGGGAATATTCTCTGTAGTTGTTGAACATAGTAGGAAAGGGGTACATATCAAAGGAATACTTCGATACCATCTGTGGGTTGTGCATCTAGTGTTTGTGAAGGGCTGAAAGAAATGGACAAGGAATTCGATCATCAAAAACTTTCGGTGGAGGGGTCACAAAGGTGGAAATTAGAAATCTACTGGATAAACTGAGGACTGATATCCTAAGTATACTATATTCCCATATGGACACCTTGCAGGTGAAACAAAAGAAAATAGAGTTGGAGAAGACTATGGATATATTATGCCCTTAGTGCAGAAAGAAACACTCATTGAAGGAGTGTCCATTGAATATAGTTGAAGATTTTGCAATTTGTGAATAGGCTCATTTGACTAGCTCGTGCCCTTCCTTGCCAGGAATGAAGGTAGTTTTTCAAGGAATGAGTGAAGAAAGCACGGTGGATCAACTGTATTTCATGGGACCAAAAAAGCCATGGCAGCGCTGACCACCAAATATAAATCCAGGTATGCCTCAGGACCCGTCTCAGTATTTTAATAATTTTAATATGGGTCCCCAGTCTATACCTTTCTCACCAATATGGTCTCAATATCAATGTCCACCCTGGCAACAGTGGTTTCCCCATGCTAGTTTGAGTCCTCCATGGGCTCAGAACTGGTGTGGACCCTCTCTTGTTGGACAGTTTCCCCAATCAATGCCACAATAGAAACTTTAGCTGCCTTCTAATGTGCCTCCAGGTAATCCACCCCTTCGACCTCAACTTCCCGTTTAACCCAACCCAAATCCTAACAATAAAGGGGTCCAATAAGCTGACACTCTCAAACTTCCATCATATAGCATTTCTACTGTCTGGCTTAACAAAATAAACTTACGATCTGGGCAGCTATTGAATGCTCCAATTTCACCTGTTATTATTAAACAAGTTGAAAATGAAGTTATGGAACCAGAATAAAAAAAAATTGGGGATAAACCAAACCAAAACATTGCAAATCAAATACCTACTCAACCTACTGTTAACTAGGGATGTCCAGTCAGTCCACCATATCCTGAAAGATTGGCCCTGAGTAAACAGAGCTCTCAATTAGAATTTGATTTTCTAGGGGAATTACAAAATCTGTTTGTTAAAATTCCCCTACTTCAAGCTATGAGGGACATACCTATATATGTAAAAACTCTCAAAGAATACTACTCTAAGAAGCCCGGAAATAAATCAAAGGATCTGTTGACCATCCATGTGATGGGCATTTTGTCTAACATCATGCTAGGAAAATCCATGCCTATAAAATATGGGGACCCAGAAACCCCAATTCTAATGGTACAGATTAATGGGGTTGAAATCCCAAATGTACTGGTAGATTTGGGTGCTACCATAAATGTCATTACCTCCGAAACAATGAATGCATTAGGTCTTAGAAAAATTAAGCCGACCCCTACTGTCTTGGAATTGGAAGATAGGTCTACAATTAAACTAGTAGGGAAGTTGGAGGACATTACTATTTCGGTGAACTCATGGCACTATCCCGTGGACCTCCTTGTATTAAAAACACGATCACTAGCTGATGGGCATCCCTTGATTTTAGGAAGACCTTGGCTCGCAACCGCGGATGCCTATATTGGGTGTCGATATGGAAATATGGTTACATCAAATGGGACGGTCACAAAGAACCTCACTCTCTATCCTCCTGCAGAACCAAGCCCATCAGAGAAACCACTAGCCAAGCGAAAACCTCTACCAATGGAAGAATCCGAGCCTGAAAACAAAGAAATTAGACTGGTCCTTACCATTGGGTAGGTCCTTCAATTGAAAATAGAAATTGAGGATGATACCATTAACAAAATTATTAATGACCCCTGTTCTGTTTCTGATTCAACTCATCAGATTATAGAGTCTGCTATGAGATGTGAAATGCAAGAAAATATTGAATTAAAAGATGAAATTGAGAACAACTCTGCAACTTCGTCCCATGATATCATTCCTTTTGAAATTGAAACTGGAAAAACACTGAACATAAACCTGAATCTTTCAGAATCCCAAACAAAACAGCTCCTAGAAGTTCTTTGAAATCATAAAGAAGCCTTCACCTAGGATTATACCAATATAAAGGGATTCATTCTAGTTTATGTACCCATCATATTTACATTAAGGAAGACTATCATCATGTGAGACAACCCCAACGGAGAATGAATCCCACTCTAAAGAAAATTGTCAAGGATGAACTTCGGAAATTACTGGATGTAGGATTCATTTACCCCATCTCGGACAACCAATGGGTGTCATCGTTAGTTATCGTTCCAAAAAAAAATGGTAAATGGAGGATCTGTGTGAAATATAGGGAATTAAACAAATCAAATCAAAAAGACCATTTCCCTTTGCCATTCATTGACCAAGTCCTGGACACCCTGGCTGGGAAGAAGTTTTTCTCCTTCCTAGACGGGTTTAACGGGTATAATCAAATCCAGATAGCCCTGGAGGACCAATATAAAACAACCTTTACATGCCCATGTGGGACCTTTGCATACAGGGTTCTCCCGTTTGGTTTGTGTAATGCGCCTGCGACATTCTAGAGGGAAATTCTGGGAATTTTTTTTTATTTAGTCGATGATAGTGTTGAAAAATATATGGATGATTTTACTCCATATGGGAATTAATTTGAAGAAGAATCGACGAATCTGGAAAAATTACTCGAAAGATGCAAACAAACCCATGTATCTCTAAGTACAATGAAATGTCATATGATGAGGGAAGAAGGAATAGTATTGGGACATTTGATCTCGCCTGCCAGAATTCGAGTTGACCTGGCCAAAGTAGAGGTAATATTGCATTTCCCCATACCTAAGACACCCACACAGGTACATAGATTTATCGGTTGTGTTGGTTATTATAAACGCTTTATAGAATTTTTTTCTAAAATAGCACATCCACTTTTTCAGTTACTAAAAAAAGATGCAGAATTTTTCTGGAAAGAGGATTGTGAAATAACTTTTGTGAAGATCAAGGGACTGGTTTGCAAAGCTTCGATCCTTCGAGGACCTGATTGGGAATTACCATTTCATATACATGCTTATGCCTCTCAGACAGCAGTAGGAGAAGTTTTAGGATAGAAGGTAGACAAGACACTGTATGCAGTTTACTATGTCAACAAGAATTTGACTCCTGCTGAGTTAAATTAGACAGTGACTGAAAAATAATTCCTGGTTTTCATCTATGCTATCAATAAGTTCCGACACTATATCACCGGGTATCCTACTTTCGTACATAATGATCACACAACAATAAGGTATTTGATGAACAAACCTATCACTCCTAGTCACATTACAATATGGTTGTTATTGCTTCAACAATTTGATATTACAATAGTAGATAAACTAAGGAAGGATAACATAGTCGTTGATTTTCTGTCTAGATTGGATAATAATGGTGAAGGCACACCCATAGACGATAGTTTTCTGGATGAGAATCTCTTTGCAATTTCTACTAATCCTCTGTGGTATGCAGATATTGCTAACTATATTGCTATAGGGAAGGTGCCTCATCATTTTTCATATAGGGAACAACGGAAAATCATTCATCATAGTGCTCGATATTCCTAGATGGAAGGATACCTTTTTCATACATGAGCTGATCAACAGGTTTGGCGTTGTGTACTTGAGGATGATATCTACGAAGTGCTGAAGGTTGCCTGTGTGGCCCTTGTGGAGGGAATTTTGCAGATAAAAGAACATGACATAAGGTGTTACAGATGGGATATTACTAGCCTTCTATCTTCGAGGATGCACGAAATTATGTCTGAAGGTACGACCGATGCCAACGCATGGGGCAGGCAATTCGATCTGATGAAATGCCTTTACAACCCTAAGTAGTCCGTGAACCTTTTGAGAAGTGGGCCATCGATTTTGTTGGACCTTTTAACCCACATTCCCAGCAAAAGTTTCACATTCTGGTCTGCACCGATTATGTGACTAAGTGGGTGAAAGCCAAAGCTGTTGCGAAAGAAACAAAATGGTGCCTTCATTAAACATCTCTTCGAGAAATCTGGTTTGAAGGTTCTTGGTGCAAAGAATTCCTCCTCTGCATCCTTTATATATATATATATATATATATATATATATATATATATGTATATATATAATAATGTTGTTACTATTCACTTGTTTGTATTTTTGCAGGAGCTACTACTAAGGTGCAATGCTGTGGAGTTGGAAATTTCCTAAGTAATGAAAGTTGTTATTGTTGGGGTATTGTTACTCCGATATTGTTTTTACTCCCAAAATTTTCGAAGTATCGAATGTTGTTACTCCTTGGATGTTGTTACTCCTTGGATGCTGCTACTCGTGATGTTGTTACTCCTGGGACGCTGCTACTCGTGTTGTTGTTACTCCTTGGATGCAGCTACTCTATGTTGATATTACTCCTTGGACGCTGCTACTCGTTATGTTGTTACTCCTTGGATGTTGCTACTTTGTGATGCTGTTACTCCTTGGTTGTTGTTACTCCGGATGTTGTTACTCCGCGATGCTATTACTCCTTGGGTGTTGTTACTCCTTGGGTTATTTTACTTCGTTAATGTCGTTACTTCGCGATGATGTAACTCCTTGGGTGCTGTTACTCCGTCAATGCTGTTACTTTGTCATTATTTTGTCATTACTCTGCCAACTGTCACTTCCCTCAGGTAGGTCACCAGGTACGTCTCCATTGACTCTTATGGATTTAATTAAATATTTCATCGATAAGACATTGACGTCATGGATGGCTATTTTTAAGTTGGGGGGTGTCGTCATAATTAAACAACGACGTAATTAGACCACGCCAATTATTATCCTAAAATAATTATTAAACCTCGTGCTGATGGTACGCTCCACGATATTCACTGTATTTTGTATAATCGTTAACATGTATTGGGACTAGGAATATACACATGTTTCCAATTGATTAGTCCCTTCCAAATTATGTGAAATAATTACCATTTCATCCATCGTACTTACCATAATCCACCATGATTTTCTTCATTTCCCGAGAATCACCTGCCGTATTTACTGTTATTCCACTTCATTTTTCACCATGATGTTATTGCCGGAATTGGTAGCCGTCACTCCTTCCAATAGTCTGCTACATCCAAAGTGTTGTTACAGTCTCTACAGGATGGGCGGACTGGCTGTGCAGCATGAACCCGAAGATACAACTTTGGTCCGTAGCAATGCAGATGTGTGGCAATTTTTCATCGATGCATGATGGGATATCTATTTTAATATATTGTAGGGATTCGATGAAGGGATCACGACAGAATTTGCGCTAAATTTGGATGAGAATCTCTCTCAGGTCATAGGAATAGAAATTCCCTTCACAGAAGAAGCCATTGCAGTAGTTAGTGGGCTAACACTGCAGGGACAATAGTGGTTCTCTAGAAGGACTCCCCTGCCAGAATTTCCTGAACCTTTTTTGCAGGATGGAGAAATTGATGTCCAGAAGGGGAGAGGGTATGATCATAAGTCCTTACCATACCCATGGAATGAGGTAGTAGGTTTTTTTATGAAATATATAACTGTGAAGGATGGTTTACCACTTTGTTCAAGTACCATTTCAAAATCCTGATCCATCTTCGATTCCCGCAGGCACAGGTTCACTCTTTAAACATGCCTTTCTTTCTAATGAGAAATATCCAACTCATGGGGCAGTCCACCTGGCGTTCACGCCAGGTGCTGGCAGTCCTTACCAATCACAATCTAGTTCGTCTGTTGTTCATGCATGAAATGGCCCAATTCCAAGTCCCCTGGGCACAACTCTGTGAACTATCATAAGAGGGAGTGGCAGCTGTCATTGCTGCGAGGGAGGAAGAACCAACACCTCCGACTGATTTAGCAGAAGAGGAAGAGCTAGAGGAAATGGAGGATGAACCAGCACCTTGTTGTGCTATACAAAAACCCCCATTTATTTTTATAAATAGTGACCCTTTAGAAATAAATAGGAAATTCATTTAAATTTTCTAGAAAAACTTAGAAAATAAATATTTTCTTTCTAAAAGTTTTCCGCTTTATTTTCTTGAGCGCATCGCAAATCTCATATCTTATGAATTTCAAAGACTCATAAACCTTAAAATGTGCGAGCTGCGATATGCACTCAAAATTCTCTGAATATATATTTAAAACTTTGAAAAAACTTCAATCACCATTATATTTACTTTATCGCATTGCACCTCACTTAATCAATCAAAAACATTAAAAACAAATTGATATAAATTGTGACTCCGCCGACCCAACGAGAAAATAAAGAAAATAATATAAAACCTTTGGAAATCACGGTCATTTAAGTTTTGCAAAAAGCGCAATTCACATTTCGCACAACTCATAACATACGCCAAATTGTTATCCTATAAAAGTTGCAATCTGCGATTTGCGCAGATCGCATTTCGCAATATTTAAAGGGTAAGCATTACGAATGGTTATAAGTTATAACTTGCGATATGCGCGTCGACGCCATTTAATGGATCAAGCGTGTAAAACAACTTATGTCATGTCAAAATGAAATTCAAGGTCTTAACAGCTTTAAAGCGATTGATAGATTTTACGTGTGGAGGTATATGAAATATTAATTCAGAGATTATGAATGATGAGTAATGTTATATCTTAAAAGATTGATATCTTCTTGCATGTGTTTGAAATAAATGATAGATTTGTCTCTTTGATACTCTATACTTGTAAAAATTCGCTCCGTTTTCTGGAAACCAGTTAATGGATTGAAGAAGAACAAAATGAGAAAGAAGGGTAAAGAAATTTCTCAGATGTCATCCACTGAAGATACAAATATGTCTCCATTATTTTCATATACCGTCTGCAACAAATATTGTGGTAGTTCCACATGGGAGGCAATGTATAAGCTTTTTGAATCTGAAGGACCAAGGGTGATAACCAAAGTTTCTTTGACAGACACTGCTTATACCTCCGACGCAACTCTTTATGACGTTGCATGCTCATACATTCACAGGATAGCTGCAAGAACAAATATTCTTCCTTAAACAAACATGGTTAAGTGGGCAATTGATCACTTAAACATTGAAGATAGAATGTTCAAGAATTCAAAGGGAGAAACTATGGGTTATTTTAGGGCAGAATATTTAATAGAAATATACCATCTACCACCTCCACAGCAGAAATATGACAAAGACTATCTGTAGAATTTTAGAGGAGAAAATCCAAATCTTATTAAAGTCATCCAAGAATGGAAGGATAATCAGGGGAAATTGAAGCGAGATAATTTTGGTACATACCCAATTTCCCAAATTCCTAATCCTTACTGTTATGCTGCCGGTATGTTATGTAGATTATTTTCCAAACCTGATAGCACTAGATTCTCAAGAGAATGGGTTCCCCTGATTGACGCAATCTTCAATTCATCATTTTTGAATTGGGCAGACATCTTATCTAATAACCCAACCAAGCACATTGCTGAATATAGGAATAAAATAAGTATTTCATTCAGAGAAATACCTCCCTTTTATATGTCTGCTTATGTCATGGATGCTATCTGTTTTAGTTCTAGTTTTTCTACCATGGGATGGAAATAGACTACCCAAGACCCTACCCCAATTCACATTTATCACAGAGAACTCTAGGATTCAGACTTCCACCTACACTTCTATAAAATATGTTATGGAGTCATATTTCCCATGCACTAGATGATTTTCAATAAAGAGGCTCATAGGGTTTCTGAAGAAGCCAATGCAAGCATTCTTCCTGTAGCTAGAGGGTTTGTAGAGGATAATTTTACATATATTAAAGTATTCGGGAATTATGCTTCTCCCCATGTTTTACCCTATGATGTACCTGATAAGTTACTTGCAAAAGAAATATCCTATCATCTTGTTAATGGTGTTACGAAACAGTTGAAAGATGTTAAAAAGGCTATTTGGCTTAATTTCCCTATAAAATGTGGCACTTTTGCACTGTCTAACATTGACCATACTTACAAGGAAGTTTCCAAAATTAATTTATTGAAATTGGTAGTAATGCCAAAAAGGTTATATGATCCAAATGATATAATTAAAAATTACCTCACATAGCTTAAGTTAAAGCCTTTTGTAAAGGAAGAAGATGGATTTGATGATCTCTTCCAGGGCATGGAAAATTTTTCAGATGTTATCAAGTATGTATCTAGTCAACTAAGTCAAGATGATTTTTAAGCTTTTTAAGCATACAAAAAAAAGAGACTAGAGAAAGTCCCTCTCAATTTGTTAACTATTGAAGATGACACCAAACATACCCTAAGTGTCAGCCTGGATGATGAAGTTAAAGATATGTCTGAAGATGAATTAGGTCAGTCACAGCAGCAATCTCATGATTCAGATCACTCTGAAAATGAATCTGAATCTAAAAAGGAAAACTCAGAAAAGATAATTGACCGAGTTATTCATGAGATAGAGATGCTAGAGGAAATGAGAAACAATGGAACATAATCATATTCTCAAACAGTTCAACACAATCACAATATTCTATATCAGTCCAGTTCACCACAAACAAAAGATCTTATAGATGAATGGAAGGAGTTTTCCAAAGCAATAAAAACTCCTAAAGAGAATCCTAATACTGATCAAGCAATGAATTTCCAGACACTTGAACACTCCTAGAAGATAGTGGAAACTATTAATCCACTACAAAGAGTTCCAACAATGCATGATAAATAAATCATACCAGCCTACCCTACAGATCAAATAGTTCTACAAATTGAAGATATTCCTTCATTAGATATTTTCTATAGTCCTAGTTATAAGGTTGTAGTTAAAAGAAAAAAAAGGAGGAGAATCGATGAAACAAATTCAAAGCCTACAGATGAATCAGTTGATGTATTATGGAAAGATTCCTCAGATGATCCTACTGAACATCTAACCAAATTATCATAGTATGCAGGGGCATATGCTATTGCTACTGTTGATAAAGCTACTGAGGTTAGAGTGTTATTAAAACAAAAGGAAGCCAGAGTACAAGAACTAGAGAATTTGTTGAATGAAGATAAATCTAATTCCAACGAGCAAGCCAAAGTAAACACAACCCAATTTCATAAAGATATTGAAAGCCTCAAATTGTAGCATCAGACAGATATTAATGAAAAACAAGCACAATTGGAAATAGTAATGTCTAAGTTACAAATTCAACCACAATTAGAGAAATTTATCAAAGAAGCACTGGATTTAAACACTAAGTTAAAGAAAGAACAAGAAGTGTTTTGTCATCAAGCTTCTATAATTGGCTCTTATTGTGATTCAAATAAAATAATGATCCAGCAGATAGCGATCCAGAAACTTGAATGTGAAAGACTTGAGAAGAAAATTAAAGAATACATTCAATGGCAAGTTTTAGATTTAGGGAAGGAAGCTAATCTACGTCAAGTAGATAAGCTTCACAAATAAATTCTATTTAGACAATGGGAAGCGCAAATTAAACAGGCAGAGAAAGAAGCAGCAAAGACATCCAAGATATCAAGTGAGATTATTGAATCCATGTGTGAGCAACTGACTAGAGCAGAACTTCTCAAGGAAAACACGTCTGATGTGTTTTCATAAACAAGACAGGTGGAAACATAGTGGAAATAGAAAGAAGATACACAGGAGGAAATGATTAAAAAGGTAAATAAGTTTGATCAAGAAAATTACTGGAATTTTCTGATCAAACCTTATCATCAACATCAAACTCTGCAGTATCTTACAGATTCAACAAAGAGATGCCAGTCAGCAATCTCAAATGCTATTTTCAAGGGACAGATCCGATCAAGGATATCGCAACCTGCTCAGCTCAAAGCAATGTTAAATATTTGTCAACTTCGTGACCACATTCAAAAAGAAGGGCAGGACTCATAAATCATAATTGTTAGTTTAATTTCCTAGATTGTAGTTTAACTTAGCTTTATGAGGAAGGTTGTTTGAAACCTCCTCTATATTTTTGTAATAATATATTTTATTTTATAGTTAGTTTAGTATTTAAACCCTTCTCATGCATTTAGAGAAGGGTCCATAAATTTGTCAAAAACATTTGCAAAGAATGCACTATTGTAAATTTTTGAGTGCTTTGATGAATTAATCGAACACATCGGTTATTTTTTGACAATTAAAGCTGTTTAACTGATGTTGCACTACTGTACTCCTTAAATTTCTTGAAAGCGAGAAGGAGCAGATTCATTGCTATCAGTTTACACGAGTAGAAATTTGTAAATATGGTACTTCTATTCACTTGTATTAAGTCTTACTTCATAGATTGACAGTCATCTTTTTATTGTATTATATGTTTGAAACGTCATCATATATAAATATTACATGCACTTATGTTCTAATATTTAGTTATGGTTTCTTATTTATTATGTAATCACAAAGATAAATGCGATATTTCTTTCACAATTCTTCTATGCAAATTACTTTCCTAGAAGAATCATTTTACATAATTTTCATCTCTTTCGACTGTTAAATGATCTATATTACTAATAGTTGAAAGATATCATTTTAGATCGCATAAAGGAAAAACACCCCGGGTATAGATTAGATTAATAATTTAGATAGATGCATATAGATTAAAATCATTGTCCATTTGCATGCTATATTCACAACACCCTCAAAATCATCCTTATTGGGAAACTGGTCCCATTATCCCCAATTGGAGCCACTACACCAAACAAAAAAGAAGCTGCTTTAAGGTCCAGACCGGGTGGTTTTCCCCCATGTTTTGGCAGCGGAATTACGAGGCCTCAACATATTTGGCGTTAGAAGGAGGGCCAAGTGAATTGCACAAAGTTCTAGTCAATCTAAAGGTCAATCAAAAAGTCTCTCTCCCTCTAGATCCCCATAAACTTCTAGAAAATTATATAGATCCTCATCTATAAAATCTGAAGTTGATCATCTTTCCCCTAAGTCTCCTAGCGACACTCAAACTATACTATTTCCTGAGTTTCACCAAAATTCTCGAGAAGTTCAGTATTTGATAGAAAAGTTAGAGAAAGTATCTATTTCTGCTGAAAATATTGAATCTTCTCAATTATCGGATCTTAGTATTTCATCTTCTTTACTACCTCGAAGAATATTAACTCGATCAGAAAGTCAAAAAACCGGGATACTCCTTTTTGAATTTCCTATCAGTAGTACTTGGAAGAAGTTAAAGAGGACTCAATCATAGTCAATCACTAGTGAGATCTAATCCCATTCAACCCCATTACCTCCGCTTACTTCCAAAAATTTCATTCCAACAGTCGGTATCACTTTCACTAGTTCTAATACTCAAAATACTAGTCCTAGTGCTCGACCTTCCTTGTCATCAATTCAAAATCCACCCAACCAACTCATCCAAAACCAAATGGCAGGTCAAATCCCTCCACCGAATGTAAACCCAGGGAGTAATCCAAGGGCTGTAAACATGCCCGCCCCTCTTCATGCTCTGCCTAAAAATCCCGAAATATGGCTACCCAAATTTAATCCCAATGATGGTCTTCCTGTAGAAGAACATATTCATAATTTTATGTTAGCTTTCAATCTGAATGCAGTAGTTGAAGAGGATTGCGTTGTACGATTATTTCCATATACTTTAAAAGGATCTGCAGGATCCTTGTATTTTTCATTACCTGCTCGCTCTATAGCTAACTAGAATATGTTTGAAGAATAATTTCTAGCTAAGTTTGGAGATGACAGAAATACTACTATGCTCATCAATGATCTTTCAAATCTAAAGCTAAATTAGGTGAGAATAAAAGATTTTAATTCAAGATTTAATAAAATACTTAATAAAATTCTTGTTACAGTAGTTCTTGACGCAGAAGTTCAAATTGAGTGGTATATTTCATCCCTTCCATCTAATATAGTTATTTTCATTGATAGAGCAAAACTAGCAACACTTGCAGAAAATATGAAAGAGTCTCTATCTGTAGAGAAACACATAACTGCTCTTGAAAAAAATAATTCTCAGGAAGATCGAAAATCAAAGAAGATATCTTTCAAATATGACTCTAAGAAGAAGATGCCAAAGGATCCATTTGACATAGAAAGTCTTCAAAAAGTTTTGAAAACCATGACCAATGAGATGGCAGATATCAAGAAACAAGTCGAAAATTCAAAAAAATGTTTTAGGAATTTTAAGAAGAAACAATCCTCTAATTCTCAACCTCCAAATATTATATCTAATGTTGAATCGGATCAAGAAGAGCAGGAAGAACAAACAGAGGAAGAAGAAGATGACGAAGAAGAAGAAGTTGAACTTAATGGAATATGGGATTTCGTCCTATCAAATGAAGAACAACTTGAAGCTTTGCTTGTTATCACACATAGAAAAAAGATTACTGAAGAAACACAACCTAGTCAACAACAAAAAATTTCCACTCCTGCTAAAGACAAATTAGTAAGCAAAAATTCTAATTCAAAGGCTACGCAAACAGGTCCTGTCACCTCAAACTCTCCACCTATATCTAAAACAATGTTTGTCTCAGATACCATTGAATATATTATGGTTGAAGACATGAAGAAGAGTAGGGAAAATATCTCAATTCATGAACTCACCAAATTAAAGCAACAACAACAAATCTTACTTAGAGATTTAAAAGTTGTTCCTGCTTCAAATTGACCTTCTCTAGTCATAGTTCAAGTTGCTAATGAAATGGGTAAGCCAACTTCTCCTTTAGTAAAAATAGATGCTTCAGACTTAATTATGATAGGTGATCGATCCATCTCTCATACTCCCCCATTTCTCTTAACCTATGAGATCTATAACAAAAATGTTCATAATTGTTTAAGAGACTCAGGGGCTTCTTCGAATATAATGCCAAAATCAGTTTGTGCTAGATTAAACATAACTCCTCAGAGTTCTCCAGTCCATATAGTACAACTTGACAGAACTAGAGTAGAAGTCATAGGAGAATTAAATTATGTTTGCATCAGATTTTTATCAAATCCCAAAGTTGCTTAGATAATTGATATTTTGGTGGCAGATATTCCTGAATTTTCTGGTTTATTTTTTAGTCGTGACTGGTCTGAGAAAATTCATGGCTATTTTTCAATAGACTGGTCACATATGTAGTTACCACATAATGGAAAGCCAAACCAAATTTGAGTTGACCATGAAAAGTTTATGAAACACACAGTGATTGATCTTGAACAACTTAATGAGCCAATATTCTTCAATAATAACATTATTGGAAACTACTCTGCAGAGTCATTTTTAGGAAACTTTAATGTTCAACCATCACCTTTCTTTGATAATGCGGTTATATCTCAGATTGAGACTTTTTCCCAGTAAGATAATTCTAGATGTATTAATTTTTTAGATAGAAAAATAGTTAATTCTTTGTTTTGGACCCTTTATTTTGACGGTTCTAAATCTTAAGATGGTGCAGGCGCGGGTTGCATTTTAATAAACCCAGAAGGCAAAAATACTATGTTAGCCTACCGATTAGAATTTGATTGTATGAACAATGTAGCTGAGTATGAAGCATTAGTTCAAGGTTTATTAAAAGCTATTGATCTGAATATCAAACACCTGAAGGTTTTAGCAGATTCAGAAATCATCGTTAGGCAAGTGAGAGATACTATCCATTATAATTCTGGACATTTAAAACATTATCAATCATTATTCCAAGAATTAACTACTCATTTCTTAGACTTAAATATTTCTTCTATACCTAGAATACAGAATGCTAGTGCAGTTTTACTCGCTAATGTGGCCTCAAAATTAATCCCACCCCAAGAATTTACTCCCAATATATTTTCTATTGAATTGATTTTTAGACCATCTATTCTTGATAATATCACTAATTGGAGAGTATTAAATAATGACTCAGATATCATAGATTTTTTAACATTTGAAGAATCTTATGATAATCAAATCATGGATGAAAGCGAACATGACACTCAGATTAAGAAAGAACAGGATGAAAATCCTATTCCAAAATCTGTTGTCAAGTTAGAAGACTTATATGATCTAAATGATAGATTTAAAAGAATAACTAACTCAAAAATACAAAGTTCTACCTTAAGATTTGAGTTGGTTAATCTAGGAAGTGAAGAAAAACCTCAAAATATAAATCTAGGTATTGGTCTGTCTTTCGGACAAAGATTGTCATTCATCAGATTTTTTAGGATGTACAAAAGTGTTTTTGCTTGGGATTATTCTTATCTTAAAACATACGATACTTCTGTAATTCAACACACGATTCCTATGATCTCAGAGGAAAAGTCCATACAACAAAAATTGAGAAAGATTCATCCAAACTTGGAAAATCAAATTAAAACTAAATTGAATAAACTTCTCAAGGAAAAAATCATCTTTCCAATCAGCCATTCAAAATGGGTATCAAATTTGGTACCTGTTAGTAAAACTAATGGTGATATTAGAATTTGCATTGATTTTAGAAATTTAAACAAAGCTTGTCAGAAGGACAATTTTCCACTACCAACCATGGAAGAAGTATTGCAGAAAGTAGCTGGTTCTGAGCTTATGTATTTTCTAGATGGATTTTCAGGTTACAATCAGATTCTCGTTCATCCAGATGACATATTAAAAACTACGTTTAAAACTAAGTGGGGAACTTATGCTTATTAGAAAATTCCTTTTGGATTAATTAATGCAGGTGCCACTTTCCAAAGAGCCATGGACACAACTTTTAGGGGAATCATAAATAAAACAATAGTTATTTATTTAGATGACATTAATGTTTTCTCTAAACAGGCAACTCATCATGTGAATGACGTAAAGCAAGTCTTTGAACGATGCAAAAGGTATGGCATTTCATTAAATCCAAAGAAATCATTTTTTTCTTTAGATGAAGGAAAAATTTTAGGATTCATTGTGTCAAAAAATGGTATCTATATTGATCCTGAAAGAATTGATGAAATTAAACGAATTGCTTTCCCTCATAACAAGAAAACCATGCAATCTTTCCTTAGGCAAATTAATTTTGTTAAGAGATTTGTCCCTGATTTTTCTCAAATAGTTTTACCATTGCAGAACATGATTAAGAAAAAATATGTCTTTAAATGGGGACATAATGAAAGAGAAGCATTTGAATTGATTAAATAATCAATTGTCAATGCTCCATTCCTGACCACCCCCGATTTTCTTAATCCATTTACATTATACACTTTTTCATAAGATACATCATATGCAGCTATTTTAACACAGTTGAATGACCAACAAATAGAAGCATCGATGTCATTTTTTAGTTCAAATTTACAAGGTGCAGAACTGAATTACACATCTATTGAAAAACAAGCATTTTCTGTTTTTAAAGCCATAAACATTTTTGGACCTTTTCTCCTAAAGTCTCATACAAAAATCATAGTTCCATTTTCTGCAGTAAGACAAATTTTGATGCAGAAAGAATTAGGAGAAAAAAGAGCTAACTGTGTGATTGTGTTACAAGAATGTGATGTAGAAATTAAACCCTCTAAAATCATTAGAGGTCAAGGTTTTTGCAGAATGCTAACAGGAACATCACATTTACCGGCAGAAGAAGATTCAAGTAATAATGTGCAATTATCATAGGTAAGCCTCAATGATTCAGAGTCACAATATGTTGATCTTATATTTTATTTGAAGAATGGATATGCTCTAAATCATCTCAGTTACAAGACAAAACGATATCTTATATTAAAAGCTAAACAATATGATTTAGTCAACGATGTGTTATTTAGAAGAAATTTTGATTCTGTACTTCTAAGATGCTTAGAAAAATCTGAAGCGGAGAAGGTCTTGCAAGAACTCCATAATGGACCAGTTGGAGGACATTTTGGAGGAAATACAACAGCACATAAAATCCTGCATGCAGGTTACTATTGGCCTACACTTTTCAAGGATGCCCATGAATATACAAGAAGATGTAAAGTATGCCAAAGTACATCTGGAAAACAAAGAAAGCCCACATTCCCATTACAGCCGGCCAATATTGAACAACCATTTGAGAAATGGGGATTAGATATAATTGGTGAGATTGTTCCTAACTCTTCCAAACAACATAGAGATATTCTCATAGCTACAAATTACTTTACAAAATGGGTTGAAGTAATTCCGTTAAAAGTAGCCAATTCAGAAAATATCATTGATTTCATTGACCAGAATATCATAACCAGGTTTGGCCTACCTACTAATTTGATGTTTGATCATGCATCTTTCTGGAACTACTATGATATATTTTGCAATTAAAAGAGGTTTTAAACTAAAATATTCTGCAAATTATTATCCACAAGGAAATGGTTTAGCAGAATCTACAAACAAAAATTTGGTTAGAATAATCAAAATAATTGTTGATCAAAATAAAAGAAATTGGCATAAGTCATTAATTTTTTCTCTTTTGGTTGATCGAATAACTCAAAAGGCTTCTATTGGTACTTCTCCATTCAATATTGTATATGGAAAAGAAGCTGTACTTCCCACCAATGTAGTTATTCCCTCTCTTTCTTTAGTTCAATTCATTGATGAAACTCATACTTCTTCTTTACAATTTAGACAAGGTCAAATTCTTAAGTTAGAAGAAGAAAGAGAAAAAGCCAAACAAACTCACGCTCATCATCAACAAATAATAAAAGTCTCATTTGATTCAGCTTCTGTCACTCCAAAGAATTTTCAAATTGGTGATTTGGTGATTTGGTATTGAAATGGGATAAAACGCATGAGGAAAAAGGTAAACACACGAAGTTTCAAAAACTCTGGCTAGGTCCATTTTTTATAATTGAAGAAAAGGCCCATCAACATTTTTATTACAAGATCTATCAGGAAAAAAGGATTCTTTGCTTGTTAGTGGGAAAATTTAAAAAAAATATTTCTCATAGAAGGTAACCCCTTCTATCCTTGTATACTAGTGTCTTTTTCTTTTCTTTTTAAGAAAATAAAGTTGCTTAGTATTAATATTTGGCTAAAAACATAATTTTAGATTATTTTCTTTTGATTTTTCTTTTCGCTTATAAAAATGAAAAATTTTAAGGAAAGAAAATCCAAAGATTTATAAAGACAAATTGATTTTAAATTTCTGAAAAATGGAATTTCGCTGAAATCATTTATTCTTTGTGAACTCTCATCTTTATATAGCATGAATACTCTATTTTCAGTCAAGAAAAGAATGTTTAACGTAGTAAAGACCTGTTACAGAAAAACAATTTGAAACTCAACATTATCATCTAGAATCTTAAAAATACCAATGATTCATCCCATCTGGAAATATCTTATAAATTTTCGAAAGGAATTCAAATGAAAATAAAAAATATTATGATTAGAAGAAACACTTAAAATATAATAAGTCTCAGCACGAGCTTGTTTACCATGTTCATAATGAAATAGTTACACTGACATTACGAATGCTACCTACCAAAACAGGGTAATGACTTGAGATTATATCAAAAGGACAAGGGGTCTCATCAAGAGCCAACTTGATCAGCTTAATTACTACTAGTGAGTGGCATTGTCATCATTTGGTTACTAAGCCAAGACAATGGCTTTAAGTAAATAAAATAATATATAAAAGAAAATTCTCAAAGGTTTGAATTTACTTCTGAAAATTATAAGAAATACTGGATGGGACAATGAATCATTGCTGGGTAAAAGATAACCCTACCAAAAGCTTAAATTGCATATTGGAACAGAGGCTCTATTTGTGATAAAAGAGTAAATTTTTATAAATCTAATCTGTAAAGGCCACCTACTTTATCTTTTTAAACTAAGTAAGGATTGATATAGATTTTCATACTTATATATTTAATAAAGTAATTCTTATGTATAGTGATTAAGAAAAACTTTCATTTCTTAGTAAGATATTATTTATTTGAAATTTCATTCCTACAACTATTTTTATTTTCTAAAAAGCTTAGAAATTTTGAAAATTTTTATCCGAGATATCTGGTTCACCCAAGTGAATCACCAATTGTTGTGTTCTACAACAACCCCCATTTATTTTTATAAATAGGGACCCTTTAGAAATAAATAGGAAATTCTTTTAAATTTTCTAGAAAAACTTAGAAAATAAATATTTTCTTTTTTAAAGTTTTCCGCTTTATTTTTATTAATTAGAGCATCACAAATCGCATATCTTATGAATTTCAAAGACTCATAAACCTTAAAATGTGCAAGCTTAGATATGCGCTCAAACTTCTCCAAATATATGTTTAAAACTTTGAAAAATACTTCAATCACCGTTATATTTACTTTATCGCATCGCACCTCACTTAATCAATCAAAAACATTAAAATAAAATTGATATAAGATGCGACTCCGTGGACCCGACTAGCAAATAAAGAAAAGAATATAAAACCTTTGGCAATTGCGGTCATTTAAGTTTTGCAAAAAGTGCAATTTGCATTTTGCACAACTCATAACATACTCCAAATTTTTATCCTATAAAAGTTGCGATTTGCGATTTGCGCAGATTGCATTTCGCAATATTTAAAGGGTAAGTATTACGAATGGTTATAAGTTATAACTTGTGATATGCGTGTCGACGCCATTTATTGGATCAAGCGTGTAAAACAACTTTTGTCATGTCAAAACGAAATTCAAGGTCTTAACGGCTTTAAAGCGATTGATAGATTTTACGTGTGGAGGTATATGAAATATTAATTCAGAGATTATGAATTATGATTGATGTTATATCTTAAAATATTGATATTTGTTTGCGTGTGTTTGAAATAAATGATAGATTTGTCTCTTTGATACTCTATACTTGTAAAAATTCGCTCTATTATTAGGAAACCAGTTAACGGATTGAAGAAGAACAAAATGAACAAGAAGGGTAAAGAAATTTCTCAAACGTCGTCTATTGAAGATACAAAGATGTCTCCATTATTTTCAGATACCATCTGCAAAAAATATTGTGGTATTTCGACATGGGAGGCAATGTATAAGCTTTTTGAAACTGAAGGACCAAGGTTTCTTCGACAGACACTACTTCTACCTCCGATGCAACTCTTTTTGACGTTGCATGCTCATACATTCACAAGATAGCTGCAAGAACAAAGATTCTTCCTTACACAGACATGGTTAAGTGGGCAATTGATCACTTAAACATTGAAGATATAATGTTCAAGAATTCAAGGGGAGAAACTATGGGTTCTTTTAGGGCAGAATATTTAACAACAATGTACCATCTACCAGCCCCGCAGCAGAAATATGACAAAGACTATTTGCAGAATTTTAGAGGAGAACATCTAGATCTTATTAAAGTCATCCAAGAATGGAAGGATAATCAGGGGAAATTGAAGCAAGATAAGTTTGGTACATACCCAATTTCCCAAATTCCTAATCCTTACCGTTATGCTACCGATATGTTATGTAGATATTTTCCAAACCTGATAGCACTAGATTCTCAAGAGAATGGGTTCCCCTGATTGACGTAATCGTCAATTCATCATTTTTGAATTGGTCAAACATCTTATCTAATAACCTAGCCAAGCACATTACCGAATATAGGAATAAAATAAGTATTTCATTCAGAGAAATACCTCCCTTTTATATGTCTGCCTATGTCATGGATGATATATGTTTTACTTCTAGTTTTTCTACCATGGGATGGAAAAGGACTACCCAATACCCTACCCCAATTCACATTTATCACAGAGAACTCTAGGATTCAGACTCCCACCTACACTTCTATAAAATCTGTTATGGAGTCATATTGCCTATGCACCAGATGATTTTCAATAAAAAGGCTCCTAGGGTTTCTGAAGAAGCTAATGCAGACATTCTTCCTGTAGCTAGATGGTTTGCAGAGGAGAATTTTACATATATTAGAGTATTCGGGAGTTATGCTTCTCCCCATGTTTTTCCTTATTATGTTCCCAATAAGTTACTTGCAAAAGAAATAGCCTATCATCTTATTAATGGTGTTACGAAACAACTAAAAGATGCTAAAAAGGCTATTTGGCCTAATTTCCTTGTATAATGTGGCACTTTTGCATTGTCTAACATCGACCATACTTACAAGGAAGTTTCCAAAATTCATTTATTGAAATTGGCAGTAATGCCAAAAAGGTTATGTGATCCAAATGATGTAATTAAAAATTACATCACAGAGCTTAAGTTAAAGCCTTTTGTAAAGGAAGAAGATGGGCTTGATAATCTCTTCCAGGGCATGGAAAAATTTTCAGATGTTATCAAGTATGTATCTAGTCAACTAAGTCAAGATGATTTTTAAGATTTTCAAGAATACAGAAACAAGAGACTAGAGAAAGTCCCTCTCAATTTGTTAACTATTGAAGATGACACCAAACACACCCCAAGTTTCAGCCTAGATGATGAAGTAAAATATATGTCTGAAGATGAATCAGGTCAGTCACAACAACAATATCATGATTTATACCACTCTGAAAATGAATCCGAATCTAAAAAGTAAAACTCAGAAAAGATAATTGACCGAGTTATTCATGAGATAGAGATGCTAGAGGAAACAAGAAACAATGGAATAGAATCAGATTCTCAAACAGTTCAGTACAGTCACAATATGCTAGATCAGTCCAGTTCACCATAAACAAAATATCTTATAGATGAATGGAAGGAGTTTTCCAAAGAAATAAAAACTCCTAAAGAGAATCCTAGTACTGATGAAGCAACGAGTTTCCAGACACTTGAACACTCCTAGAAGATAGTGGAAACTATTAATCCACTACAAAGAGTTCCATCAATGCATGATAAAGAAATCATATCGGCCTACCCTATAGATCAGATAGTTCTACAAATTGAAGATATTCCTTCATTAGATATTTTCTACAGTCCTAGTTATAAAGCTGCAGTTAAAACAAACAAAAGGAGGAGAATCGATGAAACTACTTCAAAGCCTACAGATGAATCAATTGATGTATTATGGAAAGATTCCTCAGATGATCCTACTGAACATCTAACCAAATTATCACAGTATGCAGGGGCATATGCTACTGCTACTGTTGATAAAGCTACTGAGGTTAGAGTGTTATTAAAACAAAAGGAAGCCAGAGTACAAGAACTAGAGAATTTGTTGAATGAAGAGAAATATAATTCCAGTGAGCTAGCCAAAGTAAACACAACCCAATTTCATAAAGATATTAAAAGCCTCAAATTGCAGCATCAGACAGAGATTAATGAAAAACAAGCACAGTTGGAAATAGCAATGACTAAGTTACAAAGTCAACCACAATTAGAGAAATTTATCAAAGAAGCACTAGATTTAAACACTAAGTTAAAGAAAGAACAAGAAGTCTTTGTCATAAAGCTTCTATAATTGACTCTTATTGTGATTCAAATAAAATAATTATCCAGCAGATAGTGATCCAGAAACTTGAATGTGAAAGACTTGAGAAGAAAATTAAAGAACACGTTCAATGGAAAGTTTCAGATTCAGGGAAGGAAGCTAATCTACCTCAAGTAGAAAAGCTTCAAAGATAAATTCTATTTAGAGAATGGGAAGCGTAAATCAAATAGGCAGAGAAAGCAGCAGCAAAGACATCCAAGATATCAAGTGATATTATTGAATCCATGTGTGAGAAACTGAATAGAGCAGAGCTTCTCAAGGAAAACACATATGATGTGTTTTCAGAAACAAGACAGGTGGAAAAATAGTGGAAACATAAAGCAGATACATGGGAGGAAATGATTAAAAAGGTAAATAATTTTGATCAAGAAAATTACTAGAATCTCTGATCAAACCTTATCATCAACATCAAACTCTGTAGTCTCTTACAGATTCAACAAAGAGATCCTAGTCAGCAATCTCAAATGTTATTTTCAAGGGATAGATCCGATCAAGGATATTGCAACCAGCTCATCTCAAAGCAATGTTAGATAATTTTCAACTTCGTGACCACATTCAGAAAGAAGGACATGACCCATAAATTAGAATTGTTAGTTTAATTTCCTAGATTTTAGTTTAACTTAGCTTTATGAGGAAGGTTGTTTGAAACCTCCTCTATACTTTTGTAATAATCTAGTTTAGTTTATAGTTAGTTTAGTATTTAAACCCTTCTCATGCATTTAGAGAAGGGTCCAGAAATTTGTCAAAAACATCTGCAAAGAATGCACTATTGTAATTTTTTGAATGATTTGATGAATTAATTGAACACATCTGTTATCTTTTAACAATTAAAGTTGTTTAACTGATGTTACACTACTGTACTCTTTAAATTTCTTGAAAGTGAGAAGGAGCAGATTGATTGTTGTCAGTTTACATGAGTAGAACTTCGTACATATGGTACTTCTATTCACTTGTATTAAGTCTTACTTCATAGATTGCCAGTCATATTTTTATTGTATTATATGTTTGAAACGTCATCATATATAAATATTACATGCACTTCTGATCTAATATTTAGCTATGGTTTCTTATTGAATATGTAATCACACAGATAAATGCGATATTTCTTTCACAATTCTTCTATGCAAACTACTTTGTTAGAAGAATCTTTTTACATAATTTTCATCTCTTTCGAATGTTAAATGATTTATATTACTAATAGTTGAAAGATATCATTTTAGATCGCATAAAGGAAAAACACCCAGGGTATAGATTAGATTAATAGTTTAGATAGATGCATATAGATTAAAATCATTATCCATTTGCATGCTATATTCACAACACCCTCAAAATCATCCTTATTGGGAAACTGGTCCCATTATCCCCAGTCGGAGCCACTACACCAAACGGAAAAGGAGTTGCTTTAAGGTTCGGACCAGGTGGTTTTCCCCCATGTTTTGGAAGCGGAATTCTGAGGCCTCAACACACCTCTAGTTGATTTAGCAAAAGAGGAAGAGCCAGAGGAAATGGAGGAAGAACCAACACCTCCAGCTGGTTCAACAGGAGAGGAAGAGTCATAGGAAATAGAGGAATGACTAGCATCTCCTGCTGGTTAAGAAAGAGAAGAAGAAGAACTAGAGGAATTCAAGGGAGAAGAGGAAGAACTGGAGGAAATGGAAATAGAAGAAACAATTGGTGACATAGTTGAGGCTATCACACAAGAACCAACCTCACCTGTGGAACCTATTGATGAAGGAATCATGGAGATAGGAATTGAATTTCATTAATGAAGTACAAGAAAAGGAAATACCAGTCAAGGGGTTGGCAAGTGATGTTGTCACACAAGAACCAACCTCACTTGCCCAAGCAGATTTGGATATTGAAATGGGTACGGGTGTCACACAAGAACCACCACCAACTCAGTCAGGACAGGAAGACTTGGAAAGAACAACCCTTGAGGTTGACACTGCTCCACAAGAACCATTGTTGACTGCATGTCAAGAAGCAATATATGAAGGAGGCTCAGGCAAATTAAGAAATGAAGGTGATGGAGAAAAGGAATCAAAAGAGGTAGACAAGACTAACATAGACCAGCCAGAGAATATTCTCCATTCTCCTTTTCAGACTATAATGCCAAGAGGAGCGAGGGGGTTTCGTTTTCCCCGACATTTAATAAAAGAGATCGTTGCCCCACCAATATTAAAGTTTATCGATTCAAGGAAGGATATGGCCATTGTCGGTCCATCGCTTGTTGATTCTCAGGAGGGGCATCCTGAAGTTCAGACTGAAGAAGGGAATTTTGTAGACACTGTCCAAGTGTCATAAATTCCTGAATTGGAAAAAGGAGAAGAAGGGAGTGCTCCCGAAGAAAGGAAATTGTGTAAAGAAGACCTGGTGGAGAAGCCAGTTTATGCCACTAACAGTAGTCCACTGCCTTATGAACCTACTGCAGGGCTGGGATATGAGTTTACTGTTAAACAAGAGTGGATAGAAAATGTGAAAAAAGGAGACCACCTCTCAAAGAAAGGTATCAGCTTCAGTTTAACAAGACCATGCAGCTGAAGAAGGAATTTCGGAAGCTGAGAAAGAAAGTATCTCAGTTAAAGAAGAAGGTAAAGGAATATAAATGGAAGGCGGTGAAACCTAAGGTCGAAGTTTCTTTAGCAGTTGTACAGATGAAAGATGTTTCTACAACCTCTGATGCCACACGGACTAGCCCTATTGAACATTTGTTTGAAGCCTAATAATTCTACCTGGCTGCTGAAATTTAGAAATGGAAATCTACTGTGAATGAACATAAGAAGGATACAAAGAGGGTTCGGGAGCAGTCCGTTGGGATTGTTACTGGGTATATAGACTAGTTAGATAGAGCAAGGCGAAGGAAAGAGAAACAACAGGGTAATATGGAGGACTTAGAGGAGCAAGTACGAGTGATAAAGGCAGAAAAAGAGGAAATGTTTACCTTGGCACAACAGATAATGGCCTGTAGACCTCTTGCCCATAGTTATACTTTATTTCTTCAAGAGTAGTTCTTTTTCTTCTGCCTGGAAAGTATTTGCAAGGAAATCAGCCATGAGATTGAGGGCCCGATATAGTTCCTTCGTATTTTGAAAATCCATGATATTGTGGACTATCACTTGATGTGCGAGCTTTACATGCATAATTATTTCTTGAAGAATGATCATACCTTTAATCCAGTTCCATTTGTGGGAGATGTTCACTTGAGATGTTTCACATCCTATACTATCAACCAGGTTAAATGGAAGAAGGCCTCTGATAACTTTGAGGAAAATCAAGCTACAAGACCACTGATGATAAGGAGAGAGCATGGTCAGTCAGTGAATAATTATAACAATAACTCTACCTTTTTGTATATTGAGGGTCATAAAGAACTTATGCTGACAACAAAAAAGTGGTGTGCTGACCTCTGTGTCAGAAAAACAGTTGCTTTTCAGGATGAAGCTCTTGACAGTTGTCAAAGGAGATGGATGTTGTTGTCATCAGCTGTCAGAAACCAGGAACCTTTTGGAGAACCAAATTTTGCATGAGCATTAAAAAGAGTGCCACATTTTGTTTCTTGAATTCATACTTGTAGGGTCTGGTGGATGGGGCTAAGATTTTAGTTCCCCCTCATTTGGTTGCCAACAGATCAGTATCCTCCAGCATATAACGTAAGTGAAGATTGGTGAAAGGATATCCTCTTGACAGAATGATATAAACCCCCTGGTACAGAGATTGCCGCATAATATGACCTCTCTCAGTTTCATGTTGACCACAACCAGTCGATACCCAGACCTAAAGAGACGGCGAGCTACATGGGGACATGCAGAAAGACCAGTTGGGGGGAGATGTTGGGTACCAAATTTGCATACTTTTTCCTTTCATTTTCACATACTCTTTCGCTTCTTTGTATCATAATATTCATTAAATACTCTAATGCACAAGGTAAACCCCCTTCCATTGTTTTATCTAGAATGTTTAATTAATGGAATGCTAGTCATGGGGATTTTTCCTATGCGAGTTACTAATTATGTCATTTCCGCAGATTAAGTGGTCAAAGGGTCGCATCTGCAAATCATAGGAGCAACTCTGAGTTTACATCTCTATTTCGGTATCGCTATAACATCATACTAGCTTCCAGACCAATTTCAGATCTTTCTTGTTTTCTCTCAACAACTGGTTTGGCCGATTTAACAATTGTATATTTGTAGACATTAGTTGTTATATTGGGGAAACGAGGGTTCTATAAACAATTATGTAAGAAGGTTTTTGAGGTTGTGAATTAGGTTAGTCGCGTAAGAGATCAAGTTTGTAACAGAAGACTATTAATTAATTAAATGCAAGTCATTTTTTTGTTCTATTTGTAAGCTATGAATCCATCGCAACCCTGGTCAGAGAGTTGGGCCCACTCTTCTAACCAGGTGCTGCGTTATCTATGTGTGTTGTTCTTGCATTTCCATTTGTACATTTCAACTGTTGTTATGGTACTTTTCTTTAATTTGATGAGAATGCTTTTATAATTCTGCATTTTATCTTTAATTACTGTTACAGTGGTTCTGGCTTATTTCATTTGTTAAATATGTGATTAATGTTGGATTGTGTCATTTCTCTTGCATATACCTTGCGCGTTACCTTGAAATAATGTATGCACCCAGATTGATAAATTAATGTGGAAAATGGTTGAATAGTTTTTTCACACTCGGACGCCAATAGAAGGTTTGAAAAAGTTGATACAAGAAATGATCCCAAATGGAGGAAAGGTAGTAGAGGAAACTCATGATGAGAAAAAAATAAATGTTAATCGTGATTTCATAAACTCTAATGTTGGAAGACCCACCATATTCCAAAGATCGATATGAATAAGTTTGATGGCAAGGATCCTGTAACATGGATACTACATATGGAGCAATATTTTGATCTCCATAATGTTCAAAACACATAAAAGGTACGCATTGCAACTTTATATTTAGAACAAAATACATTTGTATGGTATCGATGGATTTTCTCTCATAAAAAAATTGTCACTTGGTCAATTTTTATGGAGGAAATGATAGCACATTATGAGGATACAAAGAGAAACACCTTCTTTAGCTAATTGATAAATCTCAAACAAAAGGGTTCAATGGTGGAGCACATTGAGGACTTCCAAAAATTGAATATAACGGTAATTGATATTCCAGAGGAACACATGATTGATGTCTTTATAAGGACTTTAAAGGATAACATCCAACATGAGGTTCACCTTTGGGAACTTGATTCATTGGAGAAGGCATTAAGGTTGGCAAGAAAAATTGAAAGTAAAATTATGGCAACAAGGAATCCTGCCACTCACACCTATAAAGATGGAAGTGTTTCTACTCCTAGAGTTCCACAACCTACAAGGTTTACACCACAACAATTGGAAGAAAAAAAGAGAAACAGGGCTTTGCTAAAGTTGTGATAGAAAATACACTAAAGGTCATAAGTGTGATGAGAAAAAATTATTTTACATAGATATTGAAGAGGAGGAAGAAAATGAACAAGAAACTTCAAAAGAAGAGGATATACACCAGGAACCAAACCTAGAAAAGAAGAAATGAGTCTGACCATATCCTGTAATGCATTGGAAGGAATTACCACTCCTCAAACTCTCAAGATATAAGGACATATCAAGAAGAAAAATGTAATAGTGTTGATTGATTCAGGTAGTACCCATAATTTTATTCATTGTAAGGTAGCCAAGGAATTGAATTGCTTCCTATTCAAACACTTTTTAGTGTCAAGTGATGGTTGCAAATGATAGAACTATAAAATTTCTTTAGTGGGCCAACATTGCCACATGGGGTAATATGCATTTAATATTCCAATGCTTTTCCATTACAATGGGGAGTGCGATGTTGTACTAGGAGTGCAATGTGGTTAAAACCTTTCAGATGAAGCTAAGTTTCAAGAAGTTGAACTTTTTCAATAAAGTTGAGATTTGAATTACGAGGTATCACAGGGAATCTGGGAAAGATAATAATATATAATTTCATAAAAAAAATTATGAAGAAAGAACAACAAGTCGTAATTTCGCAATTATGCTCACTAGAAGTTCCAACATCAAAATCATCTATTTCTCCATATCTCCAAAAATTCTTGGACAATAATTCCAAGGTTTTTGGAATTCCCAAAGGACTCCCACCTACTCATGATAATGATCATACTATTCATTTCAGGAAGGGTTCCTCCAAACATCAGGCCTTATAGATATCCTTATGTTCAAAAGAGCGAAATTGAACATATGATTGCAGAAATGTTAGAGGCTAGTATAATTCAACCTAGTCAAAGTTCTTTCTCTGCTCCAGTAGTATTGGTGCATAAGAAGGATGGATCATGCCACATGTGTCTGGATTATAGGGAGCTCAATAAGCTCACTATTAAAGACAAATTTCTCATTCCTGTGATTGATGAATTATTGGATTAATTACATGGAGCAATTTATTTTACCAAGTTGGAAGTTTTGTAAATCAGTAGGACATGATGAGAATAATTGTCGGGGTTATGACCTAATGAGGGATCACATTGTTGACACTTATAGAATGCAATCAGGAGAGCACATACATGAAGAAAATGGATCTTCGTTCAGGATATCATCAAATTAGAATGAAGACTGAAGATATTATGAAAACAACATTTCAAACTCATGAGGGTCATTATGAATTTTTGGTCATGCATTTTGGCCTTACCAAAGTACCTTATACATTTCAAGGGTTGATGAATTCCATTTTCAAACCCTTCCTTAGAAAATTTGTGTTAGTATTTTTTGATAATATACTAATCTACAACAGGTCTTGGAAGGATCATGTTCAATATGTTGACAGGGTGCTCAAACTATTGGGGGAGAAACAATTATATGCAAAAACCTCCAAATGTTTCTTTGGATTACAAGAGATGGAATATCTAGGTCATATTGTATCTTAGGAGGGTGTTAATGTAGACCCTAACAAAATTAAAGCCATTAAGGAATGGAAATTCCCCACAACCATAACGAATTTACGAGGATTTCTCAGGTTAACATGCTATTATCGCAAGTTTTTTAAGAATTATGGGAGAATAGAAGAACCTCTAATAACCTTATTGAAGAAAGATACATTTTCGGGGACTCCTGAAGTAGTTAAGGCCTTTGAACATCTTAAAGAGGCAATGTGCCAAGCACCGGTCTTAGCTATGCCAGACTTCACAAAAACCTATATTGTGGAATGTGATGCCTTGGGAAATGGAATTGGTGTTGTTTTAATGCAAGAAGGAAGACCCATTTATTTTGAAAGTCGTCCAATTATTTATAGAAAGATATTTATGAGAAGGAAATGTTGGAAATACTACATGCACTAAAGAAATGATGACCTTACCTAATGGGAAGGCACTTCAAGGTAAAAACAGATCATGATAGTATTAAATACTTTTTGGAACAAAGACTATCTTCAGAAAAGCAGTAAAAATGGGTTACAAAGATGTTGGGTTATGACTTTGAAATTATCTACAAAAAACCGAAGCTAAATGTTGTTGCAGATGCACTCTCAAGAAAGGATGAGGAGGTGAAATACTTTTTTGTGCTATTTATAATATTCAGTCGTACTGACAATCGAAGGCGAGGAATGAAGAATGCATGGTCATGTGAGCATCATTCAAAATTTGCAGCAATATCCCAGTACATATGATATATTTAGTTGGAAAAATGATTCCTTATGGTACAAATATTGCTTATATATTTGTAAGAATTCCCAACTAAAACAAAATATTATTTTGGAATTGCACACCTTTCCCCTAGGAGGACACTTAGGATTTTTAAAACTTCGCATAGGGTGAAGAAATTTTTTTTGGGGATGGCCTTAAATCTTATATTCAAAATTTTTTGGTGGAATTTTTGGTTTGCCAACAAAATAAAGTTGAGACAATTAAGACCCCAGGTCTGCTACAGCCTTTATCCATTCCAAGTCAACTTTGGGAGGAGGTTTCAATGGATTTTATCATAGTTTTACATAAGTCCGAAGAAAAGAGTGTCATCATGGTGGTAGTTGATAGACTTACCACGTATGCACACTTGTTTGCATTATCTCATCCATTTAAAGTAAGTACAGTTGTTACTACATTTATGGAAACAATTCAAAAGCTACATGGAAACCCAAAGATTATTGTAAGCGACAAAGATCCCATTTTCACTGGAAATTTTTGGACGGAATTATTTTCTTGTTTGGGTACTCAACTAGCTCACAACTCATCTTATCATCCTCAGTTCGACGGGAAAATTGAGATAGTGAACAAATTTTTGGAAGGATATATTCATTTTTTTGTATCTGATAAAAAAACACAATGGGTCAAGCGGTTTTCTCTGGCTGAATGGTGGTACAACACTTCCTTCCATATTGCAGAAAAAATGACCCCATTTTATGGCATGTTATGGATATCATCCACCATCCATCACATCATCTTTAAGAGAAAATTATAAGGTTTAGGCAGTAGAAGATCACATCGAGCATCAACAACAAGTTATCCAACTCTTAAAGGATAACCTAAATCTAGCACAAAATCGAATGAAACAACATGCAGATCAACATCATAGCGAGAGAAGTTTTGATGTAGGAGACTGGGTATTTTTATGACTACAACCATACAAACAAATTTCAAGTAAGCCATATGATGATAACAAATTATCACAGTTACCAGTGGTTCTACATAAAAGTGCAAAATATTGGTACTATGGCATACAAATTGGAGCTTCCTGCTTCTTCCTAGGTGCACCCAATTTTCCATGTTTCATGCTTAAATAAGGCTATAAGTGACAAACTTCTAGTTCAAACAATATTGCCAAAACTTGATGAGGAAGAAAAAATCATATTGGAACCTGAAGTGGCCACGAAAAAAAGAATTCAACATCTACGAAATCGATCAATTTTAGAGTATCTCATCAAGTGGACGAACTTACCCACTGAAGATTCCACATGGGAGGATGAAAATTTTATACAGAAACATCCAGAACTACTCAAGCGTTGAGGACAACACTTTTTTGGAGAGGGGTATGTTAGGTCCCTATATTACTAGTGCAATCCCTTATTGTTGTTAGTGTAGCCCCCTTATTGTTATTATTGTACCCCTGTAGTCCCCATATTGTTATTATTATACCCCATAAAATCCCACTATTGTTATTTTTGTGCCCTTACATTATTATTGTTAGGTCGGGTAGGATTATATTGTGACCCCATGGTCTCCTATATATATAAAGGAGGTTTTTTCATTTGTATCATCCAAGAATTTTTCATTTATGTAATGTAAAGGAGGTTTCCCCCTCGAAGAGGCTGATTTCTAAGTCGTTGAGCTATCTTTTCTTCTATTTTGTGAGATGGTTTCATAACATCCCCCAATGAAAATCCTCCACGGAAAAAATCCACTTTGTTTCTAGTGTCAATTTTTCCCAATTGGATTTTAGGTTCTTGGTAAACCAAACCAAAAGTCGGGCTCATACACGCCCCCCTTCCCTCCCCCCCCCACATGATTTTTCCTTTAGTGAAATATTCACTTTGAAATGTAGGGCTTCGTGTCACCCCCCTCCTACTCACATTGCCTTATCAAACCCAAACTCTTATTCTCTCCATGGCAGGTCAACTTTCAATCCTTTGGACCTTGTATTTGATTTTATAGACCATCCCTCGACCATGTTCCCCATTCATTACTCCTCACATAATTTCAGTACCATGGCTCCTTTGTCTCACCCTTACTCAGCCTCAACTCCTTCCCCTAAATCTTTGTGTCCTCTCAATTTGTACCCTCAAGCCTTGACTCCTAACTTATCCCCCACTTCTCTCAATTCCAAGTCCTTTGTCAACCAAGCTAAACTTTCTCAAAATTTGAACTCCTTTTCTTCCGAGGCTCTGCCATCCAGCCTCTGAATCCCTTCTCCATCAGTCCTCTTAGTCCTGCCTCTAAGTAGAATAGCATCATGGAGCCCAATAATTAAGTGGGAAATTTTTAACCATAAAAATGTCATTTAAGACCTCAAAATAGTCTAAAAAAGCTTTAGACCCAAATTCTCCAAACCAAGTTCTATCGATAAAACTAATCTTGTACATTAATTCCTCCATTTTTTCCACTCTAGAAGCATTGAGATAGAAGAGAAATTATATAGTGATCCAATTCAGATCAAGATCACCATATCCCTTATGGTTTTCTTAATGGACCATTTTTTACTATTTTCAGTGTTTCTTAGGCCACATGGATTAGAATTCCTTATTTATTGGTTTACTTTTAGAATTATTTAATCTTTCCTTTTTCATTCCATAGGATTGCTTGCTTCCCATGTTGCCTATCCCAAGTCTTTGAATTCCTCCCATTACTTCCTTTTCTCTTGATGTTGGGTAAACTATAGCAATCCTTCATCCCCAAATCACTTTGCTTCCATGAGTTTATTTCTTCATCAAATGATCTAATGTATAGGAAATGCATTCCAACATATGATTATTAAAGGATGAGGCTTATTTCCTTGTTCATTCCTCTCTCATATTCCCACTGGTGATTTGAGCTTCCCTATTCATAACTTCATTTCTTCTCATAAACAATCCCAAGTGACTTATGAAGGGTCTTCATTGACTCCCTCATTGATACGCTTGATGGTGAAAAATATGATCATGTTTCATCTTTCTTGTTACTCTAGCATGATGTCACTTATTACTTTCTTCATTGTGATTTCTATTTCCTCCCTACAATTTATATTAAGTGGCTTGTCACTTTTTCACGTGTGTCTACCTGTTTTCCCCTTGCTATAAAACTTTCATTTCTTCTAAAAAAACTATATTTTTCCTTATTTCACCAAGATATTCTAGGTAGGGAGACATGCAATTTTGAGAAAAGAATCTTGCACTAGTCTTTGGTAGAAAAGAGCTTTTTTTGATACAAGAAAAATAAATCCTCAACTCCCTCTTTTTAAAATAAAAAACAAAAAAACCAAAATATTGATTAATTCACCACTAATATTATTAGGAGAGAGTTTTAATTGGAAAATTTCAACTTTCTCAGCGAGTCCTTGGTCAAAGTTCCCATTAATAAAGAATATTAATGACATCCAACAATATTCTTATGTGGATTTAAGATCAAATTTCCATTGGAAATAAGGTGGGTTAGTCCACTTTTTAGCTTCATCTAATTACTTTTAATTGTGAATACAAATTTTGAATACTTTTGCACTTGATATTTGTTTTTAATTTCCATCTTCCATTAAGATATTTCAATTCTAAAAATACTTTTCATTATGATGTATCATGGAAAAAATAACTTCCACATTTTTGGTGAATATAGACTACCTTATCCATCCCTTAAAGATTAAGTTAATAAAAGGAAAATTTTTAATACTTTTAGACATAAATGATTCCCTGAATCATTTAGATTTTTTTTTAAACAATACTCTTCCACTGAATTGATGGGAATTTTTCTCTTAGTGGTTTTGGCCCATATTAACATGACCTATACTGTCAAAATTTTGAAAAACAAAGTGTCTCATTAAAAATTTGAGCGAAGTTTCAAAAAATAGACTCACTCAACCAATTAACTCATTCCATTTTTGTGGATGACATTATTAGGTTATATTATGGTGAGTAGTGAGTATCATAAACCATGATGGGTGATTGTATTTTTAGATTTTTTGATCTGAATTGGATCATCATATTGTTTTTCATCCATCTTGATGCTTTCAAAGTGAAAAAAGTGGAGGAATCAGATCACAAGATATTTTTTACTAACGGGACCCAGTTTGGAAAATTAGGGCTTGAAACTGTCCAAGAGAATTTTGAGGCATAAAGCAATGTTTTTTTTGGGGTAAAATTGTGTTTCTTTAGTGTGGCATGGACTTTTCATATTCTACACATTGATACCTTTCCAACGACGTAAGAATTACATCAATTGGATTCTATATCCAAAAGTTATGCCACTCAGAAGTTGACCTTGCTGTTTTTACCACCATATTTTCAGAGGATGCCCCCATTATTCATGGAAAATGGGTTAGCCATGTATTATGATGAATAACACTTTATAATAGTCCATATAATAAATTTGGTTAAGAGTTGAGGTATTCAAACCTAACCACTAATAGGATATGTTATAATCGGGCCACTAGGACGAAAAGGGGTTCCATTATTTTGAGTGCATTTGTTCCATAGATGAGAAAAAATAGTCGGGAGGGATAGGATATTAAGCACACTAAGAGGTTTTTTGCAATATAGTATCCTGTGGGCCACATACCATACTTATTTTTACTCACAACCATTTTCTATTCTAAGAAATATAGTAGAGTGTCCTATCCTTCTAGCTGGGTTTTCTCATGAAAGGGTTTCCCATGTCATATATTGTGTCAATTGTGGTTTCTGATTTTTTTATTTCATTTTTCTCTATTTTCTGCATAATTTTAATTCACATGCATATGAAATTAACATTTTTCTACAGATCCATAAATATGAAGAGAAATAAAACCCTAATAGTGCAGATTTCATATTTTTAAATACAATATTTGTTGTGATGAAATTTCCATTGGAATATCCAAAGTGGTTTACATATCATATTGGTATCAAAACATGATTCTTTGGGTATATTGTGGATATTTGTGGGGGATCAAGATTGGTTAGGCCAAAATTCGTAAAACCCTAATCATAGTTAAGGAATATGTGAATAACCCTCATGATCTTGTAGAGGAGAGGCTTTCACAGTTGGAAGCATAAGTTGTAATATGAACCTCCTCCTATCACCCTGAGAAATAATCTAGAGACATTTGGAGAATATGGGGGTTCTAGAGGAAAGACCAGAGATGAGATTAGGGGATTAGGAAGAAACATAGAACCAACTGAAAAAGGACCTGAAATTAAAATAAATAAATAAATAAAAATAAAAATAAACCCAATTCAAGTGTTGTGAATCATTCACAATCCTTATTTAAAATGTAAGAGAAGTTTGATATCAAGTCATACCAAGGTGGGATCGGTGCTCTGAAGCTAAATCGTTGGTTGCAATAATTAGAAGTTTATTTCAATGTTCATCATGTTGAGGAAAAATAAAATATTTAATTTGTGAGGCTGAAATTAGAGGGTCATGCCCTCACTTGGTGAGAGAACTACACAGATACCTTTAGGTTAGTGTGAGAACCTATAGTGATTAAGTGGGAGGACTTACAAACCCTCACAAAGTCACAATTTTTCCCTATTGGGTATGTAGAGCACCAGGGGATCCGTTGGCACTACTTCGGGAAAAAAAAAGGACATAACATACAGGAGTACACCACAAAGTTAAAAATGATGTTGATAATGTTGGGTATATCCCCAAAGAACCCAGATCTACTCCTCAAGTATCTCGAGGGTCTACACTGCCATCTATGAAAGAAAGTGATGTTGTTCAAGACTGGATATGTGGATGAGGCTTGTGTACAAACACAATACCTAGAGAACATAGGCTTGAAGAAAGGGAAATTGAGTGGATCTAAGAAGGAGTAACATGATGCTTCTAAGGAGGAGAAGAAGAAATGGAAAGGGGAAAAGGATAAAAAAATGGCATCCACAACACACCAGTGTAAATATCCCAACAACTACTACAAACCATACAGAGGAGAAGTGTTGGAAGTTGCATCCAGAGCTTAACCCAAAGAACAAAAAAAATTTCAAGAAGAAGAAGAACCTCATGGGAATTGATTCAAGTAACCATTACAGAATTTTGAGGTCTAAAATGAGCCTCTTAAGGAATATTATAAAATAATAGTGGAAATAATAAAATAAGATTAGATTACCTTATCAAGTTTTAGAGGGGAAAAAAACTACTTTTTCCACTCGTATTTTCAACTTATCTCCCTATGATTTTACTCAAATTTCGAGCGGGAGCACTCGTTGGATAACAGATTTAATTTTTCACGCGAGTACCCATGTTGCATACATTTGATGGACCCTACCATACGAAAAATGTGAAATACGTGAAAACACATTATTGCAATCACATTTTTTCATGTATTTCACATTTTTAATGTAATAGGGTCTATTTAAAGTATGCAACATGTATACTCCTTGGATGAAAAAACAAATTTTTCATCCAATGAGTGCTCTTGCTCGAAATTTGAGTGAAATAGAAGGGAGATAAGTTGAAAATACAAGTTGATTTTTTTATTTTTTTTAACTCCAAAAATGGTGAATCATCCCCCCATGGTTGACATCATCGTATTGAATCGTATTGGTTCTTATAAAGTTTATTTTTGTTGTACCTTTTTTTTTTTAGGCCCATTTTTTACCTCAAAATTTCTCTAATGCAAGTTGAAAGAACCTAAGATATGGATGAGAAGATTGTTTGTACGTTAGTGCAAAAAGAGGTGAATCTAAGTAGCCTTCAACAATAAGAAGAGAAAGAAATGATGGATACAATATCCCTCAATGATAGCCTTCAACGATGTTGTCTCCATCATTTGAGAAAACAATTTAATGACCAAAATGTTAGTCATGTTATAAGATACTATAAATTAGCTACTAATAGTCATATATATGCAAATTTTAGTTATTGTTTGAAACCAATTAATGACGAATGAAATAAGACTAAAATTTAGTCGTGTTATAAAATATTGTAAATTGGCTACTAATAGTCGTATATATGCAAAATTTAGTTGTCATTTGTAATCACAAATTCATCACTTGCAGTAGTCATTTATCTTTTTTTGGTAGTTTCATATTCATTATATAAACGACTAATTTAGTAGTTTATATTCATTTAATTTACTTTCATTAATAATCATTATAAACGACTAATTTAGTCGTATATTCATTTTATTTGTGTTCATCATTAAGCATTATAAACTACTAATTTATTATTTTTAGATTGATTTTACGTGTTCATTATTAATCAACATAAATTACTTAGTATGATTTTGTGGCTAAATTAAAAAATGTCATGTAATGTGCACTGGTTCATCTAATATGAAAATGCATATTTACATATGTTAATTACAATACTAAACAATATCAAGTGCAACTATAAATAATTTCAACCACATAAATTATATTATATGAAATTTCAAATATTACAATATGAGTTTTCAACTTAATATTGGTTGGACTATAATTTACACATGAAATGTTGTTTCATCACTTCAAAACATTATTATTGTGTTTCCAAGGTGTTGCATGTGAATTCACCAACTTTGAAGACTTGAAAATCCGTCTCTATGTGAGAGTACCAGGAAATGGGAAAAATACAAGGATCTGGAGGGACTGCATAATGGGTCATCCACCGCTTGAGGACTCCAACGACATCAAAGAGCTAAGAGAATGGTTTAAAGCGCAAGGAATAAAGAGAATTGAAGACATATCAGAATGGGATGTCAATGGCAATTGGCAGCATTGGAAACTACCCAAGCCACCAGAGCATCTTGAGAATCAGCTCGCAGCTTTTAAAAGTGCTATCTCAGACTTCGCTCCGGTGCATAAAGATGAGGCAGATCACTGGGGATGGGGGAAAACAGGGACCTACACAGCAAAGCAGGGATATCTCCAAATCCAAAGTAAAAAAGACCTGACTTATCCAGCGACAGTTTGGAAGCTAATTTGGGACAGATTCAGTATACCCAAAGTCAATTTTTTCTTCTGGATCTTGTTCCAAAACAAAATTTTGACGGGAGAAAATCTGAGCAAGAGGAACATCGTTGGACCTCATCGCTGTGCTCTATGCAAAGCAGCGCTTGAAACCTCAGGGCATTTGTTCTTGGAATGTGACTTCGCGAAGGAAGTTTGGTCCTACTTTCTGGTAGGACTGAATGTGCAACCACCGTCTCAAGGAGAAATCAACTCCATGTTTCTCTCTTGGATCTCTGCCTACCCTAATAAAATTTCCAGCAATTCCATATGGCACAAGGTGTGGACAGCAGCTCCCAAATACGTGTGCTGGAAGTTATGGCTAGCCCGTAACGAAATCATATTCAGCAACAAAGAAACTACGACAGACAAAGTGGCAGATCAGGCCAAATCCCTTCTAATTGAGACCTTGATTCATTCTCAGAACAAAGAAGACAGCACTCTCAGACCTGAGGAAAGGTCGTGGTTGGCTCCTTTCACCAGTCCGATCATCACTCCTGCAATGCTCCGACCGGTTTATGTGGAACATTGGCAGATTCGAATGCCGGAGGACAAATTTCACCAATGGTGGAAAGCTCAAGGTAAGACTACAGTGTTCTTTGACGGAGCCTCAAAAGGCAACCCGGGTAGATCCGGAGCTGGAGGGGTGATTTACTATCCAAATGGGACCAAAGAGGAATTCAGTTGGGGATTGGGGCTGAAATCAAATAACCAAGCAGAAATTTTAAGTTTATGGAAAGCATGTCAAACCGTCAGAAAGGAAAATCCAAGTGGAATTATGATCTTTGGAGACTCAGAGGTGTTGATAAAAGCTATTGTCAGCAAGAAGGGATTCATGAACCCGGTGCTCAACAAACAATTAGGAAGAGTAAACAGAATGCTAAAGATCTTCCCCTCAGTAAATGTCTTTCACATCCTCAGAGCTCTCAACAAGGAAGCTGATAATTTGGCCAACATAGGCTGTACACTTCAAGAAGGGATGATAAGCTTAAATGCAGAAGACCCGAATCTGTCCACTATTCCTTAAAAGGTTAATGGAGGTTTAGATGTAATGACCGTTGTAATGTCTGCTATGGTAGCGATTCTGATTGTACTGGCTGCTTAGGCCCGGGCCTAATAGCGCTTTTCTTCAATATAATATAACCGTTCTAGTTAAAAAAAAAAAAAAAAATCCGTCTCTATGTGTGTCTCTTATGTGGGATATTGGATTTAAGGGTATCACTAGACCGATTCTCTTCTCTCTCTTTTTTTGCATTTTTTGCTCCAGTGTTATTGTTCTCTTCTTTCTTCAAATCGTGTTGCTTACCATCAATACTGAGTTCCTTTTTTGAAAACAAAAGAAGATACAGTGCAAATTGTAAGACATGAAAGAAAATGAGCACTAAAAAAAAAAAACTAAAGTATACAATAAAGGATTTATATGACATATACCTCAACATCAACAATGTTAAATCCATTTTCCCCCATAAAAGAAAGAAACATGAACAATTTTTCTTCATTTGAGCGATAGTGGCCATTATGTGGCTAGATGACCTCTATAAACAAAGAAAATAAAACATCACCATAGAAAATAACACCTTAATAACTTAGTATTCAACCTTCAAGGAAAGCTTAGGCATAATCATGCCAAATAAGTTATATGATAAAAATCTCAAGTTGTAGATAACTTGTGAAAAATAATAATTTGAGGTGTGGTGTCTAATCCTTGTCATTTTATTCACAACAACATTTCATTATCTAACGCATGAAATTGGTCAAGTATATAAAAAACGTGTGCTCAATAACAACATGAAAGTAAATATTTCTAATAGTCATGAAAATATTTCAACACAAAACAACTAAAAGGACTTCAATCAATATTGCATAATACTAATTTCATCTTCAAACTTTGGTTTTCATTTACATGAACATGATACCAAGTATTTTCAATTTCATATTTAAAATACAAAACAAAATCAAAAGAAACATTCAAAATACAATCAAACAATAAAGAGAGGATATCATGGAATATACATTGCAATTATAAGAAAGTTGTTTACTTGTCCATCGATGTGTTGTCAGGAATTCCTAAAACATTTTATTTCCCATTATAACCATGAGGTGAAAGAATCACAACATAAAGAACCATAGGAATCCCTACTAGAAACATTTCCAAATTCGATACCTCAAGTGCCCGAGGGATCTCGAACGACAAATGAATCATATCCAATACGTGCTTTGCATTGTCTCCCCATATTTTTTCCAATCACATTTCTTGTAACCTTCCCACACCAAAGTCAAGCAACAATTAAACGAAGGCATTGACATTTGTTTTTATATTTTATATATATATATATAATTTGAATTTAATTTGCTTCGATAACATATTAATTCATATTTAAATCCTTCCTGTCATAAGAAGGTATCAATTAAGTAGGACATAAGAAATATCGACCTCAATGAGGTCCTCAAACAATTTCTACAATATTAATATTTTTCTTGTTGTGATATCTTGGATAGAAAAATGAACATATCTGCAAAAGAAAAAGCCATGTATTACTTATGTTAAAACTTTTTATATGGTGTATTCTTAGGTACATTTTTAAGATGTTCCTTTTCCTTTACCAAAGCAGACAGTAGCTTGGTTAAACTTTGTATCCTTTCATTCATCATTAATTTTCGCAAGATAATTGTCTGCCATTATTCTTTCCCATTTTTCAACATGCTACATATGATAAATTGAATGTCACATAAAACCAAGAGCAAACCCTTCTTTAACCAAAACAAAAGTTCCTTTAATAAAACTCCACACCTCAAAAATTACTCTACAATGTGCTTAGGATAAAGGTGAGATTCTTTGAATCATCTTTAGGTCATATTTGATGGGATATTCATATGTTTATCGTGATGTCAATTTGGTGCTAAAAGCGATATATAAATCCAGGTTATTATCAGTAAAATTCAAGTATCATTCAAAAAAATAACGTCATTGCAAGGTAGTGGAGAAAGAAACATCTTCATAATTAGACTTCTCTATTTTAGTTTGATTTGAGTTGAGTTTGTCTTTGAATATATAGTTTTCTCTAAAGAAGTGAAATAGGAAGATGAGAATCGAAATAGCCCTGTGAAGTTTTAATCACTTCATAGTATATACCTCTAAAACAACCACGCCATCCTTCTCTGCTATTTAATAGAGATTTATTGTGCATACAAGAATAATGAATTAACTATCAAACACAATGAAGAAATATATTAACCAAGGAAAGAATAATGACATGGTTGTGATATTTGTGTGCTCAAAGGAAATCCAATAATGTTGCATGCTTTCTTTATCATGAAATAGTCTTGAAGACAAATGTCGGTTCAAAAATTGAACTCCATTACCAATGGAAGATGGTCGCATTGGGTAAGGAAAGGATGCATTGAAGGGCTCAAGGTCTAGCTCTAATACATAGTTATCCTTGTCACTGCAAAATACAAAGTTGTCATCATTTACTTATTCAGGTAAAAATAAAAGTGAGTCTGTATTTTTACACCTGTGATATTATATGGAAAAGAGAGCACTAGTGTACCCTAGAGCACCATATCTATACCCTCCACAAATACTAGTGTACCCTCAACACTAATGTACATACCACTAAAGGATGGCATTGTTTATTATACTTAACAATATTGTCTAATGTTCTAACTACAACCCTTCTAAAGGAAGAGCATTGTGGTTGGAACACTATCCAAACCACATTGATAAACTAACTCTAAATACATGGAAAAGAACAAAACCTTGAAAATCCATGAATTTTTCCTTAGGGACATGAATAACTCCATTTTGAGAAGCAATTTACCAAAGAAATCATTCCCCATAACCTTATTCTTACTTCCCATAATTATCCTCTTTCTAAAAATGCACTAAATCCTACTCCCAATGCTCCAAAACATAATTAAAATGTTTTTCGTGGTTGTGGTAGCTCTTGTTGTGAATAAAATGAGTGATAGAAAGAGGCTTCTTACAAGAAAAAAATAACCAAGACAACAATTTTTGATGTCAATGATAGACTCAATTCAATTAATTTCTAGATGAATGATTGAACAACATAAAGACATCTTAACCTTATATTAACCAAAATACAAAATTTTTGATACTTTATATATATATATATATATATATATATATATATATATATATATATATATATATATATATATATATATATATATATATATATAATTTGTTGATTTTTTGTGGGAGTATTGGCTTCAACAATTTTTTTTTCTTTTTTTATTTATAAGCTTTACCCAGTGACATATCTCATCTATATTTTTCATAACATGTACCTATCCTCTTTAAATTCAGTTATAAAACCCTCACCTAGTTACATCTTTCATCCATATTGAGTTGTAAAGAAGGTGTGGCTATTTTAGGTGAAACTATAGATTCTTCATTAGACATAACTAACATTTGACAAGAGCAAAGATAACATATATAAAGACACCTCCTGTGTCACAAATGTAGCAATACAACTCACCATTTTGTACTTTATTCTTCTGTGCACATATCCATCAAAACTAATCATTCACGTTATACTACAACTTCCCAAGCAACTTCCCAAACCCCCTATTTTAATCTACCATTTTATACCAAAGGATTATTACAAACATTAACTTGTCTATTGATATGTGTATAGAGAAAAGAAAGAAATTTAGGAACAACTGTAAATTTCACGATCCTTATAATAAACAAAAACAAACATATATTTATAGTATAAACTTATAACCAAATTAGAGAACGAAAATGACTAGACATTTCACTTTTTATAAATCTAGCTTAAAATAAACCAACTTATTGAGAAATTATTTTCCCATATGAAAAGTACTAAATATAATTTAGTACTAAACAAAGTTCCTAAAATCAATGAAAAACAAGACAAAATAACTAGTGTTGATCTGTCTAACAAAATCTACAATAACAAATCTGAATATTAGTTGCATGATTTGATGGAATTGGTATGCAACAGGAAGTAGGGGAAGAATCAAATCTTGGTCTTGACACAAGGTGAAAAGGAGGCCACTTTGAATCCTTGGTTCTTACCTTCCAATATTAACCAACTAATTATTAACATTTTGTATTTCCCTAATAATCGTGTACTCTGCTCATCGGAACCGATAGATTGATTAGTAGATATTTCAAATCATGGCACTTTTCTGGTAAGATGTATCTTATTTTTAATTATTCCACAACTCCCCTCAACTAAACAATTTTCATATCTATCAGTATGATATACTTGTAATCAGATTTTAGTGCTTGAAATCAATATATGAAAGAAGTAGATAAGGGTGGTCTAATATCCTCTGGAATTTATCATATATAGCTTTAAGAAGCTGTTAGGTCCCTATATTACCAGTATAGTCCCTTATTGTTATTAGTGTAACCCCTTTATTGTTATTATTGTACCCTTGTAACCCCCATTTTGTTATTATTGTGCCCTTAAATTATTATTGTTAGGTCGACTAGGATTACATTGTGGCCCACTAGGATTACATTATGGTCACATGGACTCCTATATATAGAAAGGAGGTTTTGTGAATTGTATCATCCAATAATTGTTCATTTATGTAATGTATTGGCGGTTGCCCCCTCTAAGTGGCTTATTTCTAAGGCGTTGATATCTCTTTTCTTCTATTTTTGGAGTTGGTTACACAACAGAAGCCTTCTTATGAACGTTTTAACCATTTCTCCTTCACATATGGAATTGTTTTTCACATTCTTAATCTAGAAAATTGTATTCTTATACGACTCATATCTCTGCTTGAAATTGTTCATTGAGACGTTCCAAGAAGTAACTAGTGGTGGAAGCACCATGCAAGTACATATAATGATGTAAGGCATCACCTTTGAATGTTTGGATATAAAGTTTGAGCTACATTCTCAGATGGTACATCTAACATTGTGCAACCATCACCAAATACTTATTACTCATGAGCATTCATCTATTGAATCAGTTACATTGAATTTTAGAAGCTACTCCCTATAGGTGGGAGGAAGAGTATCCAAATTTGTAGGTAGACACAAGGGACTAGAAATAAATTAAGGAGTTGAAATTCCTTTAAAGTTTACATACCTTCTTTTCATGAGAGAAAATAGTTGGAGAGCGCAAGTCTAGCTGAGGCTGATCCTCAAAAAGAATTTCCTCTCCAATTTTGACCCTGATTTGTTTATACTTTGTAGTAATCACAATATCAACCTCTGACTCATGTTGGACTTGTTTTGGTAACATAAATTTTGGGTGTCTACTTCTTTTAGTGAAAAATTCATTCATTTTATCTTATTAGAAGTACAACTGATGGTTTTGGCTTGTTTTTTCTTTTTTCTTTTTTTTTAGTGTGGTTTTGACCACTTGTTCTTCATTAGCCAATTGTTTTGGCCAGTAATATTGGTGCTAATAGTTTTTCTAGGTCATGTTAGTTGGTTTGTAGCAATGTTGCATGAAGCAGAGGCAAAGCGGGACATTTTTTTGAAAGCAAAGCTTGAAGCTCAATATCTGAATATAGTTACCCAATATTCATCATATTTTTTATTTCTCTTATATATATATATATATGCTATAAAAGATGAAAAAAATCGTTAACAGTTATATACAATGAGAAAAGTGATAGCTTTGTGGCTAGAGTTCAAGCGGATATGAAATAAATGTGGTAGAATTATATTTCTACAACGCCAATAGGCCTTATGCCTATGGCCTAACCATATCCATGCTCACTCTCCTTCATGTTTCTAGAGTCAAATTTCTACATAAGAAAATATGAAAAATAAAAATTCAATCTGAGCATACCTTGGCACAGGATTATGTGATCTGGGTGAGAGTATTGAGAGAATCATGATGTTTTCGCCAATCAGGATCATTCAAATACATAGGAAACAACTCGAACAATGGTACAAAGGCATCAATTCCAAGCCTCCATCATGGAAGAGGGCTATCTTCGACTTCTTCGTGATTGTGTTGGTTATAATCGAATCTCGATCGGGTGGAGATATAGGCTTTTTATAGGTGGCTAGGTTGGAATAGACTCTCAATGATGTACCATAAAGTAATATTTTGAGTTGTCCAAAGGTGATTTTATGTGCTTTATGTGGGTATTAATCTTGGTTGGGATTATGTTTCTTCAAAAAAATATTCTAATCACGAAGGCCCTTCATGGCTCCTTGGCTCCAACTCCTTGGCTTATGTTCACTGGTAAGGCAATCTTGTGAAAGAAGGAAGGATCTCTAAGAATTTCAACAACATTTAGTTACATATATTTTTTCTTCTCTTCTTCCTTAAGAATGGCTTCATTATATATAATTGGTCAGGAAAACAGAGGATGAATATAAATCCCTAGATACTAATGAATTTAGAATATACAACAATTGTAAAGCCATTAGATAAGGGAATTCAAACCTTCTCGAACTGATCTCCTTGAAAATGAGCAAGTCTAGAAGCCTCACAAGGTCATCACTCTGTATTATGGGGTGCAAGCTAATCATTGCTCTTTTCATACTAGCAAAATGAAATGTGTCACTCTTGTTAGTAGACGAGGAGCAATGATGCTCTAACTTTCCATTTCCTAAGGCAAAAAAACAATGTTCCAAGTAGGTTCTCCAAGTTGTCTCTCAGAATGGAAAATAAAATTATAACAACAATCTTGATTTATAATTTAATATGTGAAGAATTTTACAAAGAAAAAGAGAGGAACTTAGATTTCACAATAAGGAGCATGCATGATTGTATGGTTGGTCAATTCCAATCACTTGTACTTATTTGAGATTCAACACGAAAGTAATCAATCTATGAAAATAAGAAATTTGAAGTTTGTAGCTTCAACCTTGATCATCATTTACATATTAGATTCACTTGTTAATGAATTTATATGTTTAAATGTTACCTTCGTACAATTTATTCTTTTGTCTCAAACAACATCCAGAAGCGCATTCCAAATGAAACTCGTGTGTGATAAACTTACTTTTCATACTTCGACAATGGTATGACAAATTCAGTTGGACTTTCCCTAGAGACGCACAATGTTAATGCACATCATTAACCATTGAAGAATAAATAAATGCAACCATAATAATAGCTATATGATGGACATGCACCTTGGATTGTAGAAAATAGTGAATCGGCAGTTTGTTGAAGCAACATGAGCTACAGCCGCAAGAACACCTATGTGCATGCTATCACTGCACAACATTGATGATGTAATAACTGTTTGGGATTGGTTTGCTCGCATGATTCCCAACAATAATTGTCCTTTCTCATTCTTGTAGCATGAATAAACCATACATTAATAATGATGAAAAAATAATAATATCATTACGATGGTTGGTATATATATATATATATATAATTGATTTTTTTTTTTTGATATTTTCTAGTTTTTTAGGAATTTTTGAAAGAGTTGTATAATTTTGTGGATGATTACATAATTTTTTTCTCTTATTTCATTATTCTAACGGTGCTAAATCCATAATTTGTTGGAGTAATTTGGACCAGGTCCGTGGTCCAACTAGAGACTACTAGAGACTACTACTATAAAAACAAAAGTATATCCAACAACTAATAAACTAGATATACCATGAATTTATCCGACATGTATGAGAAAGTCTCCCAATAGTCCTCAACATCATAATTCAATTGATAACAACGGAAATCGTGAGAATCAAACAAATGACATGGGTGTACATTAGGACAAATGTCAAATGGAAATGAAAAGGGTAGACAATGCTTAGCCTGATCAATTTCAAAAAGGGACACCTTCGGTGTAATTAAAGTTTTTCATATATAATGGATTAAAGTAGGGAGGAGAGATTATGGTATTGAACCAATTATTTTAATTAAAATTTATAAGTCATGTAAATAAAAGTAAATTATATAAAATAATTAGTGGTCATTTATGTCTATGGGGCATATGATAGATGATGAATGGGTGTATTGTTAAGGCATGCAGTGGTGTTAAGGTCACCGATTTGAAACTCTGTAGGCAAAAATCTGGTCATGTTAAGGGTGGGTGTGACCCAGGCCAGGTGCAATCCCCTGGTGATTTTAATGGCTTAGATGTCCCTGGGTCACGATTACTCAAGCCAAAGGTTAAGTGTGAAGTCATCTGAAGACTCACACAACTTAGGAAACCAAAAAATATTAGTGGTAATTTATAAGGAAGTCAATTTTCCCTTTTTTTTATATTTTTGGATTTTCAATAGTTAATCCTTTTTTTATATTAAAAAATAAAAATATTCAATCAATTAAAAATCATTTCAAATGACATTTTCAAATGACATTTTCAAATTAGAAGTAATTTTTTATTTTTTTCAAGAAAATCAAAGTGGCCCTTGGATGGAGTATATTACCAATTTTGTTTAATGTTCAAGCATTTGAAGGATATTGCTAATTGTGTTCAATGTTCAAGTTAAGGTAGTAGAATGAAGAATGATTGACCTCCTAGGAGCACAAGAGGTCTTGATTATGTGAGATCTATGATGATCAATGTTATTAGAATATGAAAAAAGAGATAAAATAATATGCAAACAAATCAAAAGTGGTTAGGCCTCCTTACTCACCTACAATGTCAAGAGCCTTCTATAAAAGATAACAAAGGTATTTAAATCTCCACACAACCTATAAGAAAAGGAAATGAGCAAAATGTGGGAAAAGATAAATATAACTAGGATATAAAAGATGTCTTTGGTTTTTGGTAGAAGGATATAAATCTCACACCTCATAAACACAGTTGAAGCCTTCCTTTGAAGTGATAATTTAAGGAGAGGATGAAACAAAGTGTGATGAAAGTATGCTTCTCAACACTCAGATAAGCATGTGAATGAAACATGTCATAATAGACATGAATATAATTCTTCCACTACTTACAGGCTTTGGAAATAGAACACAGCTCATTTTCATAGGTTGGGTATCTATGAAACCCATCATAGAGTGTATGGCTATGATAGACCATCAAATTTTCATGTCATGTGGTCACTACATCGACGACATGAACTATTGGCTCATAGGGTCCCTTTTGTGCATCCATTCATTGACTAAAGCTACTTCCCTAATGGGATAGAAGTGAAAACTGATAGTTGAAAATGTATGAATAATGGTGTCGAAGATAATATTCTTTCCATAAAGAAGAGAACCAAAAATAGGCTCATGAACACCATCAATGTCTATTGGAGGTGTTGCAATGAAATTAATAATGAATACAAAATTTGTGTTCAATAGGATAGGGATCATCAAGATGTTGAACCATCCAATGTAATGATAGTTTTTAGTGCTAGTGATCTAGTCACATAAAAGGCCCCATAAATTTGTGCTTTGGGATACCCTTGTATTCAATAATCATTCCAAAGTGAGAGGATTAATTGCTAAGGTGAGAGTGGAAACAACCCTAATTTGACCCAAAGTGGCACCATTATTGTTTGTTACATAATAGGAATTAGTATTAGGGAAGGAGAAAAAGGCCTTTACTTCTAAAATGAATCTTCTCATGCTCAAGGGACATGAATTTGGCATTGAACAACCACATAGATCCTCTCTAAATAATCTTAGGAATATATGGGATATTGATTCCATTAGGAATTTTTTCACACCATGTATAGGAGTCAATGAATGTACCATGGGTAAGGGAGGTAAACAAGGGCATTATGCCTTACAATAAGCTTTTTAGTCTCAAGTGCTATGAGCTAGACTTAAAAACCACATAGATCTTCTTTAATGGATCTTTGGTCTTAAGTCGGGATATGGGCACCATAGGAGGTGTTTCTCACCACATATGGGAGTTAGTGTCTATTCTATGGTTAGGACATGAAATCAAGGGACTTAGACGCCCCTAAATTAATATTTCTCATGTTCAATTTCCATGAACAAGACCTCTAGCTAGGAATATGGGAATTTAGTGATTAGTGGGAGGGTTGTAGTCTCAATTAGATGTTTAGACAAGTAATTTAAGCACCATGAGAATTTGTGAAGAAAAATTAAGACATTTGAAAATTTGCACAAAGGAAACTTGGTAGTGGTACTAACTGAACATTCCTTGATCAAAGTTCATACCCTCTCCTTAACACTACCACTTTTCAAGATGAATTAGAAGAAATTTGAAATAGATGTGCAACCCACTAAATAAGTTGGAAAGGTTGTTGCAACATATATAGGTGGTCATGTCATGTTGCAAAAGGAGGTGTTGGCCCACTCCCAATTTTGATAATTTGTTAACCTTTGAATTTAATTCCTTGTGAATGTGATCAAATGATATAACCCTAAAGATTACAATAAGCTCCATAATTCTAATCATCCTCTAATCCAATAAAGAAGTGTATAAGGAAGTATAACCGTTTATCCTATCTGTAAAAGCCTTTGAATCCCCTATCATTTGCAAGTTTAGATTGTTGAAGTGACACAATTAAAATGAATAACATAAACAACTAATTCATATTATTGTAATTCTTGTTAGGCAATTATATTTTTGTTCCTAGATTAAATTAGTCATTTTTAGTAGTATTACTTATTATCTAGTTGTATATTTTAACTTGGGACTAAATTAGTCATTTATGTTAGTCGTTTTTAGTTGGGTCTCTTAATATTGCTAATTTTTGGTAATATTTCACTTGGAAAAGTTGTGGTGACTAACATTTTTAGTCACCTAGTCACTAATCTCAATTAATTAGTTTTCCATCGCGTAACACATTTTAAAGATACAATCCATTACTACCATTTAATAAAGTGTAATTTATGATTACTGCCTTAGATTAATAAACTTTGGATAAAGGAAAAGAAAGGAGAATGATGCCATTTGTGGATGATGGATTCTAACACGATAGAAAATAGTGAAACTTGCAAATATAGAAGAGATTCAATCCTTTATATTTTTTTTTGTAATTTTGAAATATTAATGACAAGTGATTTAGATCATGTTATATAGCTAATTATTTTTTCATGAAATCTTTAGTAATTTTCTTACATTATTTTTTTAAAGGAAATATTATCCAATGGTTCGGGTTAACATCATGCATAATTAAATACTAGGAAACAACACATTTGAACCCAAGTTTACAAGAGTATATACATTCTTGTAATTAACTATTTATTTATTGGGGTAAATACTTGTAGAATTAATGGATGAAAGATGTGTTGCCGAGAAAGATCTTGCTCCAAAGTCCTATTCACAAACTCAATGCGTGAATCTATAAACATAAAAGAACAAGCCACAAGTAAATGCGATATAAGAACAAAACCCTAACTACCTTAACTAATCATGACCATACAATTAGTATCCTACCAACTCTTCATAATTAAATACAATGAAGTGCATTGGAAACAATTAGTTAAGAGAGGGAAAGAAGTGAGTTATTTATGGATTCAAATGAAAACAATATAATGGAAATATAGTACATGGTTTTATACATTGACACTGCATGGAATGACCACTTAGGTTCCTTCTCTAGGAGCATTGAAGGTATGTTCCTCTTGATCCTTAACACATAGAATGGAAGAGAAGGATTCTCTTTCTTCTGTGTAAGATGGGAAGGGAAATGAAGCAGGGAACAAGGGTTTCTTGAAGGGAGTTCCCTTAAAAGCTCAAAGATGACTTGCTTTCAAAGTCTGACATAAGTACATCGACGTAAGGGTTCTTTCATTCTCCTCCATCCTAGGATCTCTTTTATGTTGCTAAATGATGGTTGGGGTAGTTAGCTATAGGCCATAGAAGGTCATCAAATTGGAAAACCCATAAACATTGCCAAAAAACTCATAATTTTTGCACATTTATATTTTAATTTTCTTAATGTATTTTGGAGGCATATGAGAGTTGTCAATAAGATATTTGTCTATGTACATGCTTTGATTGAAGAATACTAGCATATGTATGCTAGTTACTATATCAATATTAGTATTTGTAAGTCAAAAAAGTATTTTTTAAAGAGTTATGAGGGGAATTTAGGAATAGAACTACAAGAGCGATAAGAATTAGGCCCATTGAGTGCATCTTTAGCATAAAAATGATAAAATATACTATAACAAATTTCTATATTATTATGATTATTAATAAATTGTTATTTAGTAAACTGCTAAAACTTCATAAAGTCTTATTCAACCTGCAAAATATTAATTATGCATCTCTCTATAATTATTTATAACAAACTTATTCAACCCATTCCATTCATAGTATGATATCATGCTTTTTACACTTTTTAAAGACAATGGTTAATTTAAGGTCTTGCATCAACTTTTATATTGACAATTTTGGTTGGTATTGATATCTATTTCACTACCATTATGTATATATGGAATTATTTATAATAAAAAAATTATTTTTAAATAATATAATAATAAATAATTTTAAATTTCTTTTTTAAATAACATAATAATGAAATTTATATTAAATTTATATTAATTCATTGTGTAGAAATATTTATAAAAATAATTATATTTATATTTTATTTTTAAATAATATAATGATAAATAATTTTAAATTTATTTTTTAAATAACATAATAATGAATAATATATAAGAAAACTATGATCAAAATAGGAAACAATGTATTATTAAATTCTTTATAAATTTCCATGAAAATAATTGAATTTAACCATAGAAAATTCTTATGGTTAGGAGGCAAGTGCATAGACTTTAACAAGGATACGGAAAGAGCGTATAAAGAGGCACATGGGTGCTTCATAGAAACTGCCGACCGTTGAAAGGGACGATAAGGTGATGAGCCGTCGCTATCAATGTCACTTGCTCAACAAAATTGACTTCTCTTATCGTCCCACTCACTTAAATTAATTATATATATGTATATGGAATTATAAAATTCATTTTTAGGCCGATAGGCCTTCTGTTTTGAATTAATACAAGTGCTTTTTCGTCAACCAATTCATTTTGATAATGACACATGTCACTAGTAAGACTTGTGCAAAAAAATCATAAAATCAACCAATTCATTTTGAAAAAGAAAAAAAATCATAAAATTAACCAATTCATTTTGAAAAATCATAAAATCATACTGAGTTTCCATTTCTAATTTGGGTAATATGATTTTTACTCAGTTTAATGATCAGTGCAAAATGTTAAATCGAACCCATTGCAAGGGTTTCAGGCACAAAAATCTTGCTCATTTTACTGGGTATATGCTGGGATTGTATATGCAGAGCTCCTGGATTATTCTCCTCTGCATCGCCTGCTTTCTGAGTTTGCTCTATGTCTTCGCCACACCTCTCTTGCTGCTGATTGGGCAAGAGAAGGAAATAGCAGAGCTTGCGGGCACATTTGCTTTGTGGATGCTCCCCCAGCACTTCGCTTACGCCATGGTTTTCCCACTCGCCAAGTTCTTGCAGGCACAAAGCAAAGTGATGGTGATGGCAATCGCTGGGAAAACGCGGGGGAAACGCTGCTACGGGGTTCATGGTCATCTTTGCGCTCATAGCAGGCGTGGTGGGTGCGGCTTCTTGCATTTCGGCGATGCACCATATGAGGCTATGGTCAGAGAAGACTTTCTCTGCTGTTGCATCAGCTGCCACGACAGCCTGGGCTCTCACTCTACTGGCCATGGGGTATATCTCATTTTTTTTTGCCATGTTTCTAATTTTACAACCTATTTACAGTTAAGGTTGATAATAAGTATTTAGCAGTAATATATATAATTAATTTTGAAGAGATATTTATTTATTTTGATTTTCAAATTATACATCATTATGATCCTTAAGTAATCATTACAGAGTAGTATAGCATTATATATAATATATAATCAACTTGTACAATCTTCAATTCGAAACAATATCATCAAACATAGGATCAATCAGGGGATATATGTATATATTCCTATATATTGCATTTAATGGATCAGAATTGTATATGTATATATCAAAAATATTGGGCTGAACTTATTCACATTGTAGATTTAGCCCAATTATGAAATTGGACTTGCAGCGAGACCAATTATCTATCTGCATCAATGCATAACTGGTATTAATGAGCTTCTGCAGGCTGGCATGCAAGGAAATTCATTTGCACGGTAGGAACTCACGCCTGGTAAGAACTGTGTATCGATTTTTTAAATGCCTGCAGGAAAATCAGCTCAAACTAGTTGTTAGATGTATTTGTTAATGAGATTTGAAATGTGCATACATTTAGCCATGGCTGTTATTGATGTTGCTGCAGAAAACAATAGAGGTACTCCTTATCATTCTCTCAGCAACCCAATTCTTCTACATATTGTTGATGCACAGTGAAATCGTTGGGAAATAAGGGAGGCAACCTCATGCGCAGTTAGCGATTCGAGTATCATGGATAGACCTTCAAATTTACTAAATATATAACGGCTTTGTTGTGAAGAGTTGTGTACAGTAGATGAAAATTTCATTTATTATTCTTCTGGGATTTGCGTACTCTGGACATTGCTGGGTGGTTGATGTCAATGTATTGAATGGGATTTTACTTTGCTTTGTTGTGAAGAGTTGTGTACAATAGGCTGAAAATTTCATTTATTATTCTTCTGGGATTTGTGTCCTCTAGACATTGCAGGGTGGTTGATGTCAATGTATTGAATGGGATTTTACTTTTATATATATATATATATATGAATTTGATTGAGTGGACTATGGCTGTTACCAAAGTTAAGGCGTACCTTCCATGTAAAATTTGAATGTTAATTTCGCACTATCACTTCTATCCAGCCTCATAATTTCTTGTTATTTCATGGTTTTAAATATGATTATTAAGTTTTTTATATAAATATTTTTATTTTTAAATATATTTTTTCCAAAAGTCTATGCAATGTCATATTTTTTTTGTTTTTCCAAAAATCTATGCAGTGTCATAATTTTTTGTTTTTCCAAAAATCTATGCAGTGTCACTTTTTTGACATAATTTCTGAGTCTATTATTTCTAAATAGATATTTATATTAAAAATTTTACTATTTAAATATATTTAATAATAATAAATATCTCTTTTTAAAAAGAATATATGTTTTTAGAATATATTTATGTTTTTAAAAAGAATAAATATATGTTTTTAAAATGAATTCATTATTTGTTATTATCTAACCAATTACCTTGGTCTAATTCAATATTATTGACATTAAGATTTTGAAGAATTTCTAAAATTCCTAGATGTATATTTTCTACCTTTTTGAATTTGAACTTTTAACTTTTTACAAGAAGGGATGCATTCTTAATTATTAGAGTTATTAGAACCACTCAACACCTATTTAGAATAGGTGTAGTCTAAATAAAATAGTTATTTTTCGTTGTAATCTAACAATACAATTTTTAACCACATTATAAATTTTTTTAATAGATCATTTAGCATGCATAAATGTGTCTTTCACAAAATCAATTTTTGTAAATTAAAATATCATCTCATCTATTAATTAGATTGCTTTTGAATATGACATAATCAATTTAATATTTAATATTCTAGCATCTTGTTGACATTCATGAATATTTTAGTTACATATTATAAACTTAAGAAATAAATTTAAGTTTAACGTCTCAATTGTTATTGTTATTTTCTTGTACAACTTTTTTTATTCCAAAATCCTATCGGCCTCTTTTTGCACCTTTTGGAGCAACTGCTAGTATATTATTGGTATCTCAATTAATATTATTGTGGTTTACTCTAATATTAATAATTTTATTATAATTTTTTATTTATATGTTAATTTGATTTTGGATTGCAGCTATATTAGTACATATTTATATTTAAAAAAAAAGGCTTATCTTTAACTTTTTTATTCAGTAAAATTATAATTTTTTTTAGATTTCTAGTTGGATAACAAAAAAATTGATTTTTTTAGGTATATATCTTACAAAAATGACTCACTAAAATATAAAATTTACATGTTATATTAATGCAATCTTTCATAATTGTGTAATATCAATTCATTTAGCTCTAAGGAATAGGAGAGGGTCTCATTGGGCCATTGATTTTTAAATCTTTCAATCTTAATTTACACCCTTCATTAGCACAAAGTGTGCATCTTTATTGACATCAAGAAGAGCATGAAAATATGCTATTGAAGTGAACCCTTCCACTCTACAATTTTTTCCAATGAAACTCCAAACTGGATAACAAAAAAATAATTGTTTAGGTATATATCCCACAAAAATTACCTAACAAAAAATAAAATTTACATGTCATATTATCTTAGCATGATAATGCAATCCTTCATAATTGTGCAATGTCAATCCATTTAGCTCTAAGGAATAGGAGAGGGTTTGATTCTACCATTGATTTTTAAATCTTTCAACCTTAATTTACACCCTTCATTAGTACATAAGTTTGCATCTTTATTGAGATTAAGGAGAGCATGAAAATATGTTATTGAAGACTTTCAACCTTCCACTGTTTTCTTAATTCTTTTCATACGACCTTCTAATGTTTTGTCCCTCAAAGAAGAGTCCTTCACCAAAAGCTGAATAAGAAAGAGGAAGTCTCCTAAAATAAAAGAGTGAGAGAAACTACCTAATTTTCTTTGGCTAACTAAATCCCCTATAGATAACATTAGCATCAACTTAATTATTTGTTATATATCCCAAGTCCCATAAATACTATACAACTTTAATTTCCTTGAGACCATAAAACACCCCTCCCCTCATACCATCTCTAGTTTCTTTTTCAAAACTTCTTCACAATTTAAAAATACAGTTTAAATAATAAAAAATTACAATTTTATTTAAAAAATATATTTTCCCAATTCTAATTATAAATTATGCGAAAAATAAAAACCCATAATCCTAAACACAAACACAGGTGTGTTCATCTCCCATACCAGGACCAGCTACGACAAATTAACCTTCACATAGTTTCAAAATAAAAAATTTAGCCCAAAAAACAAGATGAGACAACATCCAAAGTTTGTCCGTATCTATTTGTAGGCAATTGATGGGACAACTCGTGAATTTTTATTTGTTTTATAAATTTTTTATTTAATATATACGCGAGTGTGAATGAATTAAAAGTTTAGTGTAATTGTTCTATGTTTTTTATTTTTAGGAATTTAGTTATATATAATTTTCATAAAATTATATTTTTTTTAGTTATTTAAATTATATTTTTGAATATATAAATAAAAATTAATATTTAAAAAAAAAATTAATTATTTAAAATATATTAAAAAAATTTAATTTTAATTTACAATCAAAACATATATATATATATATATATATATATTTGAAATTAAAACTTATTATTAGACTTTGCTCCTTATCATTGAACAATAAAAACATTATACACCAATAATTGTTATCAATATTATGTGTTTATCAAAAGTTCTCTTTTATCCCCCATTACTTAGAAAGTTATGATTATCTAATAAATTATCCTTATCAATATCATGTGCTTATCAAAAGGCCTCTTCTTATCTCCCATTACTTTGAAATTCTTATAAAATTATAATTTTTAATTATTTAATTTATATTTTTGAATATATAAATAAATTCAATATTTTAAATAGTAAATCACTTAAAATATACCAAAAAATAATAATTCAAATTTAAAATCCAAAAGTAAAATTAACAAACATATATATAATTATATTTACAATTGGAATTAAAACTTATCATTCAACTTTTCTCCTTATAAGTGAACAATAAAAACATTATACACCAATAAATTATCTTTGTCAATATTATGTGCTTGTCAAAAGTTCTCCCTTATCACCCATTAGTGTGAAAATTATGATTCTCTAATAAATTATGATTGTTAGAAAAATAGAGAGAGCACATTATGACACACACAAATCACTTGATATCTTTATTCATTATAACATTTACAAATATATAGGACATAGATCATAGACTTTGACAAATCTAGATCCTAAGAAACTAGATCTATGACTCGGAAATGACACAACTACAACTCAAACATAAGGAACAACAACTTCTAGATTGACAGCTCCGGACTAACATTTACAAATATATAGGACATAGATCACAGACTTTGACGAATCTAGATCCTAAGAAACTAGATCTATGACTCGGAAATGACACAACTACAACTCAAACATAAGTAACAACAACTTCTAGATTGACACCTCTGGACTCGCAATGACAACGAATAGATCACATCATACACATGGAAGCATTACTTCCAACAGTAATTACCAATATCATATGCTTATCAAAAGTACTCTCTTATCTCTCTTTACTTTGAAAGTTTGACCAACTTATTGTAAGAGTAATGTATTATATTTAGCCTTCCTCTCTATTATATAAAGTTCACCTTTCTTCATTAATGAATCACTTCCACATTATAATTCAACCTTAAATCTGTCTACCATTCCCAGACTAACCAAAATAGTAACCATGCCATTCCATTTTTAGTTTATTATCTCAATAATATCGAATTATTTAATCATTTTAATGTATTTTATTAAGAAAAAATTTAAATAAAATAATAAATGTTTTTTTACATGTATAAATAGAATTTTTAGTAAGATACATTTTAAATTTGAATTTCGATTTATTTGGTGTTATGAGGGATTATGTCTTCGGTTAAAATAGATCTAAGTAATGGATATCAAGTTTTTAATTAGATTTCATCATAATAAATATTACAAGGAAAATCATGGGTTGTCAAAACCTAGAACCCAAAAACCACCAATAGTAAATTATTATATATATATATATATATATATATATATATATATATATATATATATATATATATATATATATATATATATATATATATTATTTTATTTACCAAATCAAAATATTTGTGGCTAGCATTATAGGATTTCTTCGTATATTGTCATTAGACTTAATAATAAATGAAACATTTTATTTAAAATTTATTAAAGTAGAATTAGTTAAATCTTTCAAAACATTATTAATAATTGAGATAATTCTTTTCATTTACTAACCATGATACTCATATTTATATTAGAAATTGTGTAAAAAACATCATAGCCTATAAAACCTGGAATATAAATTTTATATATATATATATATATATATATATATATATATATATATATATATATATATATATATATATATATATATATATATATATATATAATTTTAATATTTTGTTTTTATTTAATTATTTATATTTGACCAAGTCAAAATGTTTATGCCTACATTATAACATTTCTTGTGTAACATCCATAAAACCCGGTGAAATTAATAAAAAAAATATTAATTAAAATTTTTAATCAAGAACCATGTAAAACGAATTTACGTTCTTGATAACGACCTGGGAATTCGTTATTTACTAGGGATCTTTGGAGAAGTTTTAAATAGGTGTTGGGTGTTCACAATATGGAGATTCTGCGGAATGATCATTTCTGGATGAGCGGGAATCAAAAAAAGGGAAAAGCTTGTGTTATGTGGCAGATGGCTTATGTCCATGCTGATATTTTCTTTGACATGTTTGTCTTTCTGAAACCCCAAGCAGGATGAGCACTTTACCTTCGACTTTGGATGCCATCTATAATTGATTAATATGGAGTCATAAGGAGAAAACAACAGATGGGCCAGACAACTAATACCTCGCCTTTTGGTTTGGTAGGAAGCAGTTGTTGCAATTGCATACCATCGGAGAAAAATAACTCAGTCGATAGAGGTTTGAATCACAGGGAATATTCGGAAACATTGTGGAAAGTTTAAACCTTGCCAGTGCTCTAAGGCTACGATGCCATTCCTTTTCTTTGATAAGAGTCGACTGCCAAGATAAGTAATTTTGGCTAATTGTTTTTATTACATAATCTTTTTCTTTGTGAGATGAAATACATACATACATACATACATACACACACACACACACACACACATATATATAACTTTTCTAGAAAAATATTATTAGAAAATAGTAAAGAATAATAATGATATTTCTCATATTTCTTGGAATAGGTTACATATATCAAGAAAAGGGCATTTCATTAGTTTATTGGGATGTCACTAAAATTCACAGTTGAATATTTATTTTCCAATTTATTCTCATATCAAGATGAATAAATATAGGAGAAAATACTTCATGGGAAGATATAATAAGTTGGGATTTCCCTTCTTAAGGTGAAAATGTGTAATTGTGGTTAAAGATAATATCATATACCACATAATTAACATAAGTCATATGATTGTCTTTGGAAAGAATATCTTTATCTTTTGAGTGAAAGATAAGTCCATTGTATTAATTTCCTTTGCAAGAGTTTGCAAAAGTTTCATGTTCTCGTAAGTAAAAGAGCAAGTTATTATTGTGTTGTATATTGGGTATTTTGATTTAATTGCATGATTTGCTGTATAAAATGTTAACTTTGTTAGTACTTCAAAAAAAAAAGTCTTCTTAGTTCTTATGCACAAAATAAGGCTTAGTTATGGTACCTTCTTGAAAAGGGTAACCTCTTGAAAAGATTGCATGGCTAGTTCTTAACTTAGGTGTATAAAAGGATAAGTTAACCTTGTTATGGTTTCCTAGTTTTGTGCATAAAAGATGGTTATCTATCATAATTTCGTGAAAGGGAAGCATGAGAACTACATAAAGAAACTAAGTTATATTAAATTCCTTTTGAGAAATAATTATGTATATCCTTACATGGAAAGAATAGTTAATGAAGTGTCATTCCAAGAAGGGAATTTGTGTTACATACATTAAAGAAGAGCTATTATGATAAGCTCTGCATGTGCAAATAATATCCATTTTGTTATAGAGATATGTTCTTCCCATGGATAGAAGAAATATTGACTTATCATGTTTCCTTAGGAAAACTTGTATGCAAGTACTTTATGCTATCATAACTATTATGTTAAGTTTCATTTGGAATAAGATCAATGCATAGGCATGCAATATTTGTATTAACTTTCATTGGAAGAATATACCTATTTGTATGTGGGAAAAGATAGCATGTTGTCTTGACTACATAAGAAGACATGTATTTGTATTCTTTATTACATTAGTGTTATGCATTCGCATGCTAACTCGTGTTAAAAAACATGCATTTGCATGCTCTCTTGTGTTAAACATTCCTTTGGGAAGAATCCTTTGGAAGCTATGTGCTCTGTTATATAAGAATTCCTTTGGGAAGACTCTTTTGGAATCTATATGCATTTGCATGCATGGGAGTAACATTTTTTATGTTAGATTTCCTTCCATGCACCAAAATAAATAGCTTAAGGATTAGTTATTTTGATTAAATTTATGTAAATTGCATGCATGAATATCATAACTAAAGTATCAGTTCTTTTAAAGAAATGCTGGGAGATGTAGCTATTTTTTTCAGGAATGTGTGCTTATGCGAGGGAAACATTAGTTAATGTGAATGCTTATAACTAGCACATATGCACTGCTGTTAAAGAGAGAATGTCAAGGTATTTTACTTTCATGTCATGAATATACATGAGTAGAGGAAGAAGCTTCTCTAGTATAGATTTATGAAATGATTGATTAATACTTTATGAATCTTGACATCAATGTATGTTGAAGGTAACATTAGCAGGGAATGATGGTGACATGCATAAAGGAAATATTATGCTAAACCTGGTGGCATGTAAATGATTATGGTTCATGCAGATGAGTGTGGTGGAAGGTAAATGATTATGGTTTATGGTTCATACAAATGAGTGTGAGCTGTAGGATGATCCAATGTACGATGGTCCATTGTCGGTATATCCATGCCACCAAGATATGAAGATATGAAGATTGGTGGGTAAATGCTATCATATTTATTGTAATGGCTTTAAGCTAGATATTTGTATATTTCCTTGTAAGATTTATAAACGATGGTTAAGGGATGGTATCCCTTATAATCCATTGAGTGAGGGCTGAACACCCTCACGAGCGTTTAATAATAAAATTAAACGTTTGCTGGTTTTCACCCTATGGGGTTTCCAGGGTATATTGGTGTTCAAATGATGTGATTGATTATTGTGTCAAATTGATGATGTTGATTCCTTTCTTGTTGTAATGTTCATAATGTCAAGTATGTGATGACTACATGAGTAATGAAATGAATGGAAGGTTACATCATACAATTTTATGTTAATTTACTACAATAGAGGTTGTTAATGGTTAAACAACTTACTATTCTTCTTCTAAGGTTACACTATGAACTGGTGAACGTTCTATGTAATGATGAGTAAGGAATATTTAATAGTGATTTGGATAGTTACCCGTGGGTAGCTTGTATAATTTTTTTTAACTCCTGGCATTTCCATGTGAAATTATCAGTGTATGTTACAAGTGGTATCAAAGCTAAAGGTTGCAGCACTGGCGCCTTTGGGATTTGTTAAGCGAAAAGAAATTGAGGTATGCTACTAATGGACATCAGTTAAGGTATGATTCTAGAAATATACATATTGATTAATATGTGATTCTAGCAATCTACATATTGAATGATATATGCAGTAGTCTACTCTTCATGAGATGCGTGACTCATGTTTATAACTACATTAAAGGGTAATGAGTAATAAATGTTGCTGCAAAACGGTTTTCATAACATTGGAATCCTGTTGAGGATGAAAGACAATAAAACCTTTGTTGTACTTATGAAAAAACCTGGGTACTCACTAGTGAAAGTGAGAAGACAATAAAACCTTTGTTATATTTATGAACAACCTGAGTACTCACTATTGAAATTGAGAGTCGTTTATTAACAGTGGTTATATGGCATATCACTCATACATTTAGAGAACATAACTAAAGTTACCATACATTACTTGAAAAATATGAATGTGTATTGTGATGGTGTGTGAAACTAATGCATGAATGCAAAATATGAGGAAAGTCCTTGAATATGATGATAGAATGTTTTAAAATTAAATTGAATGAAGCATTTTAGATGTTAAAAATACATAATGAGTCAAGTAGTGAGACTTGACTATAATGACTAGTTGAATGACTAGTTTTTTAATGAGTCGTCATGGATGCATTAAAATTATTAGTGGCATTGAATGACTAGTTTTTGAATGAGTCGTGTAATGGATGCATTAAGATTATTAATAGCATTGATTAGTTATGAATAACTAACTAATGAAATTTATATGCACGAATAAATTTTGACTAAAGCTATTTAAGTTGTGAACAAGTGATTGTGGTAATTACTTCGTGTGTCAGTCTATTGGTAACAAAACATTATGGGAATTGGAAATGTTGCACTCATACCCTAATCGTTATTGACATTAATGAATATTTATATATGCTTGTATGCATGACAACATTGTATGCAGGAAATTAAAATGATTGCAAGATAATACGTGATTAAGAAATGCATATTTGCGATTAGCATTGTTGCTTATAGTAAGCATGGGTAGCTTAATGGCAACAGAAAACCTGTGAAAATAAAAAATCACAAATATTGCAATGTGAATTGCAACAGTAAATGTTAAAGCATCATGTTATAATGTACATGATTGTGTTACTTGGGAGACAGTAATGTACAACAGATGTATGTTAGTCATGTTTCCTGTTAATCTAGATCTCATTAGACCCATCTTAAGGGCAAGTATGATGTATGATGTACACAAAGTTTCTTTTTCTTTATGTATAATGTGCATAAAGTTCATTATGTAATACACTATGGGAAATAATGCTAAAAGAGAAATTTAACATGCCAGATAGTTGACAACAATTGTGAAAAGCTAGAAGGTCTTCGGTTGATGGTGGTTGGCTGCCCGGAGGGGTTGATGGCACTTACTTGCTCGGATTTCCTCTCCCTAGAGATATGTGATCTTAGTAGGGAAAAGAGTTGGCCAAGATGGTGAAGGGGAAAAAACTGAGGCAACTCTATTGATTTTGGAGCCTGTTGGAGGTGGCCCAAAATTCCTCATAGACGGGACGCTATCAGAGGAATAGGCATGATGTTTCCAAGAGGAATCCATACTGGACGTGGAATGGTATTTTGTCAAATGACTGTCTGGATGTGAAAATGACTCGATTTGGTTGTGGAAACCAACTCCCATGGGTTGGGAGGAGCATTTTGTTTACCATTGTGGTTCTAATAGTGGAACAAGTTAAAGTTATGTGTTATATTAAAATGAGTTCTTATATGATAGTGTAAATATCTTATGTAGATATTAAGAGGAAAGGAGCTTAGCGCTCGGAAAATGAATTAATGAATTTATAAGTTCATTTATTTCATTACTAATTTGTTTGAATGTCTTAGAAGAGGCTAGGATATGCCCATGGTGCATTGATTGACCATTGGTACAATTAGAGAGCTAGGTGCTCTCTGAGTACTTTTTAAGTACTGTGTGGATGTCTTTAGCAGGAGATAAGACAGTGTGCACGTGATGCATTGGTTAGAGGGTTGGTGCTCTCTGAGTACTTGTGGAAGTACCTTGATTAAAACATCTCTTGATATTTCATGAACGTTTGATATTTGCAAGCATTACATTTGATTGAAACTATGTGACTAATGTGATTGGATTTCTTAGTCATACATTACAGGCTCTTTCAAGGGAGTGTTGATGGGTGTTCAACCATTCTTAGAGAGCTTGTGTAAAAGCCATCATTACTTCCAATAGTAATTGGTAAGTAATGGTAAGTTTGTATAGTATTTTTCTATATTTTATGAATTTGAATAATGGATAAGTGGTTAAAAATGGAAATGGAATATTTTTTTAGTATACATGCTTATGACTATGGATAAAAGCATTATTTTTTTAATTAGTGGCATTTAAGGAAAAGAAAATGTTTTATTGTGAAAGGGGAAGGACCCCCTTTGGGTTGTTTATATTATTATATCATGAGTATAAGTTTAAGTTTTAGTGAGAGAAGCACATCGAGGACGGTGTTCTCTTAAGGGGGGAGTATGTAACATCCATACAACCACATGAAATTAATAAAGAAATATTAATTAAAACTTTTAATCAAGAACCGGTTTGATGTAAAACGAATTTACGTTCTTGATAACGACCTGGGTTTTTATTATTTACCGGGGATCTTTGGAGAAGTTTTAAATAGGTGTTGGGTGTTCACAATATGGAGAGTCTGCGGAGTGAGCATTTCTGGATGAGCCGGAATCACAAAAGGGAAAAGCTTGTGTTATGTGGCAGATGGCTTCTGTCCATGCTGGTATTTTCTTTGCCATGTTTGTCTTTTTGAAACCCCAAGAAGGATGAGCACTTTAACTTCGACTTTGGATGCCGTCTATAATTGATTAATCTGGAGTCATAAGGAGAAAGAAGCAGCTGGGCCAGAAAACAATAATACCTCGCCTTTTGGTTTGGTTGGAAGCAACAACTGTTGCAATCGCATACCGTCGGAGAAAAATAACTCAATCGGTAGAGGTTTGAATCGCAGGGAAGATTCAGAAACATTGTGGCAAGTTTAAACCTTGCCAGTGCTCCAAGGCTACGATGCCATTCCTTTTCTTTGATAAGAGTCGACTGCCAAGATAAGTAATCTTGGCTAATTGTTTTTATTACATAATATTTTTCTTTGTGAGATGAAAGACATTATATATATATATATATATATATATATATATATATATGTGTCTGAAAAGATTAGAAAAAGAAGAAAGAATAATAATGATCTTTTTCATATTTCTTGGGATAGGTTACATATACCAAGAAAAGAGAATTTCATTAGTTTATTGGGATGTCACTGAAATTCACTGTTGACTATTTACCTTACTTATTTTCCAATTTATTCTCATATCAAGATGAATAAATATAGGATAAAATATTTCATAGGAAGATATAATAATTTGGGATTTCCCTTCTTAAGGTGAAAATGTGTAATTGTGTTTAAAGATAATATCTTATGGAATTACTTTCTAAAAATTATATAAAAATTATATACGCATAATTAACATAAGTCATATGATTGTCTTTGGAAAGAATATCTCTATCTTGTGAGTGAAAGATAATTCCATTGTGTTAATTTCCTTTGCAAGAGTTTGCAAAAGTTACATGTTCTGGTAGGTAAAAGAGAAAATTATTATTGTGTTGTATATTGGGTATTTTGATTTAATTGCATGATTTGTTGTATAAAATGTTAACTTTGTTAATACTTCAAAAAAAAAATCTTCTTAGTTCTTATGCACAAAATAAGGGTTAGTTATGGTACCTTCTTGAAAAGGGTAACCTTTTGAAAAGATTGCATGGCTAGTTCTTGACTTAGGTGTATAAAATGATAAGTTAACCTTTTTATGGTTTCCTAGTTTTGTGCATAAAAGATGGTTATCTATCATAATTTCGTGAAAGGGAAGCATGAGAACTACATAAAGAAACTAAGTTATATTAAATTCCTTTTGAGAAATAATTATGTATGTCCTTACATGGAAAGAATAGTTAATGAGGTGTCATTCCAAGAAGGGAATTTGTGTTACATACATTAAAGAAGAGCTATTATGATAAGCTCTGCATGTGCAAATAATATCCATTTTGTTAAAGAGATATGTTCTTCACATAGATAGAAGAAATATTGACTTATCATGTTTCCTTAGGAAAACTTGTATGCATGTACTTTACGCTATCATAACTATTATGTTAAGTTTCATTTGGAATAAGATCAATGCATAGGCATGCAATATTTGTATTAACTTTCATTGGAAGAATATACCTATTTGTATGTGGGAAAAGATAGCATGTTGTCTTGACTACATAAGAAGACATGTATTTGTATGCTTTATTACATTAGTGTTATGCATTTGCATGCTAACTAGTGTTAAGCAACATACATTTGCATGCTCTCTTGTGTTAAGCATTCCTTTGGGAAGACTCCTTTGGAAGCTATGTGCTCTGTTATGTAAGAATTCCTTAGGGAAGTCTCTTTTGGAATCTATATGCATTTTCATGCATTGGAGTAACATTTTTTATGTTAGCTTTCCTTCCATGCACCAAAAGAAATAGCTTAAGGATTAGTTATTTTGATTAAATTTATGTAAATCACATGCACGAATATCGTAACTGAAGTATAAGTTCTTTTAATGAAATGCTGGGAGATGTAGATTGTTTTGCAGGAATGTGTGCTTATGTGAGGGAAACATTAGTTAATGTGAATGCTTATAACTAGCACATATGCATCGCTGTTAAAGGGAGAATGTCAAGGTATTTTACTTTCATGTCATGAATATACATGAGTAGAGGAAGAAGCTTCTCTAGTATAGATTTATGAAATGACTGATTAATACTTTATGAATCTTGACATCAATGTATGTTGAAGGTAACATTAGCAGGGAATGATGGTGACATGCATAAAGGAAATATTATGCTAAACCTAGTGGCATGTAAATGATTATGGTTCATGCAGATGAGTGTGGTGGCAGGTAAATGATTATGGTTTATGGTTCATACAGATGAGTGTGAGTTGTAGGATGATCCAATGTACGATGGTCCATTTTCGATACATCCATGCCACCAAGATATGAAGATTAGTGGGTAAATGTTATCATATTTATTGTAATGGCTTTAAGCTAGATATTTGTATATTTCCTTGTAAGATTTATAAACGATGGTTAAGGGATGGCCTGCCTTATAATCCATTGAGTGAGGGTTAAACACACTCACGAGCATTTAATAATAAAATTAAACGTTTGCTGGTTTTCACCCAATGGGGTTTCCAAGGTATATTGGTGTTCAAATGATGCGATTGATTATTGTGTCAAATTGATGATGTTGATTCCTTTCTTGTTGTGATGTTCATAATGTCAAGTATGTGATGACTACATGAGTAATGAAATGAATGGAAGGTTACATCATACAGCTTTATGTTAATTTACTACAATAGAGGTTGTTAATGGTTAAACAACTTACTATTCTTATTCTAAGGTTACACTATGAACTGGTGGACGTTCTATGTAATGATGAGTAAGAAATATTTAATAGTGATTTGGATAGTTACCCGTGAGTAACTTGTATAAAAAAATTTAACTCCTGGCATTTCCATGTGAAGTTATGAGTGTATGTTACATCTTGCATACTTGCACTTAATGTAAAATGAAATATTTCATTTAAAAAAAAAAAAATTTAAGAATATATTAAAGTAGAATCAATTAAATATTTAAAAAAATTGATAGTTGAGATAATTCTTTTCATTTACTAATTGTGATACCTATTTATATTATAAATTGTGTAAAAAACATATTTCTTTGGTTGGTAATTTGTTGAAATCCAATGACAAAAAATTCACAATTCAAAAACTATAATATTATAAATAAATTTATAAGTTGTCATTTTCATTGGAGCAATTGTATGCTCCAATTTCAACAATCAAAACTTGTAATGTTAATAAACCATAAAAGATTATGTCAAGTTTGTAACAAAATTCAGTCGAAAAAAAATTGTGTTTGCTACATAATAACCCATTAACACTGTTACCGATGAAATAGGTAACCGCATTGTTACCTACTTTTTTTTTGTAGCATAAAAAGCACCCGATTTTGAAAAGTGGTGATGCATAATCACCTTTTTTTTTTTTTAGCACATTTTTGACACTCTAATATTTTTATTTATGAAGTATGAATATTTGTTTTAAATTGTCAGCGATTTTCATGCTAATTTTGAAACGTATTGATGCAGCATGAACTTTTTTTTTTAGAGCGGTGATTTTCATGCTAATTTTGAAACGTATTGATGCAGCATCAACCTTTTTTTTTTAGAGTGGTGATTTCATGTTAGTAATAAAACAAAAAACTTAGATTAAAAAATATATATATAAACAATAAAAAATACCAATAAAAATGTATAGAAAAACAAAATTAACTCGTAAGAATTTAAAAAAAAACAAAAAACAAAAATATTCGAAAATTATATCAAAAGAAATGACAAACTTTGAAAAAAAAACACATAATTTAAAGAAGGAAAACAAAAATTAACCAAAAAAAATAAAAATAAAAACATCAAAAACTTTTTTTTCTAAGTTATTAAAAAAAACCATATAATTAAAAAAAAATTAAAATAGAAAATTTAAAAATAATTTAAATTACAAAATTAAAATTTAGATTAAAAAAAAAATACAAAAAAGAAAAAATTAAATTTAAAAATTTTAATTAAAAAAATAATAATAATAAGAAAAAAAATACAAATTTTAAAATTAACCAAAAAAAACAAATTAAAAAAAAAAAATTGAAAAAAAAATTAAAATAAAAAAAACTATCATTAAAAAACAAAAACAATGAAAAAAACCATGTGCAAATAATTAAAAAACAAATATCCATAAATTTACTGTTTTTTTTAAATGTAACAATTTATAAATTTTAAAAATGAAAAACTAAATAAACTAAAAGATTAAAAAAATAAAAAATAAATTAAAATTTAATAAATTTAATAAATAAATTTTAAAAAATAATTAATCTAAAATATTAAATTTAAAAACAAAATTAAAAAAAACAAAAAAAATTAAAACAAATTAAATTTAAAAAATAATAATAATAATAATAATTTTTTGAATTTAAAAAAAAAAAATTAAAAAAAAAATCAAATTAAAAAAAAATATATTAAAAATTAAAAAAAAATAAAAGAATAAAAGAATTTTTTGATCGTGGTGGCGCTGCCAATCAGCCTCCCGCCTAGGTGGCGGTGGAGGCCGGCCGCTGGGCGAGCGGGCGATTCCGAGAATTGCCTCCCGCGACGGGAGGCCAATTTCGGGAATCCCCCTCTCGTGGCGGGAGGCCGATTCCGGGAATCGCCCTCCCGCCGCGAGAGGGCGATTTTGGGAATCGCCTTGAGGCCGATTCCGGGAATCGCCTTCCTGCGGCGGGGAGGCCTGTTCTGGGAATCACCCTGAGGCCGATTCCGGGAATCGCCCTGAGGCCGATTCTGGGAATCACCCTCTTGCAACGGAAGGCCGATTCCGGGAATTGCCCTCCCGCCCAGAATCAGCCTCCCGCGGTGGGAGGGCGATTCTCGGAATCGGCCTCAAGGTGATTCCCAGAGTCGGCCTCCCGCCGCGGGAGGCCGATTCCCGGAATCGACCTCCTGTCGCGGGAGGCCGATTCTCTTGCCCAACGACCGGCCTCCATCGCCACCTAGGTAGGAGGCCGATTGGCGGCCCCACCACGATCAGAAAATTCTTTTTTTAAAATTCAAAAAATTTTAAATTATTATTATTTTTTTAATTTAATTTTTATATTTGAAATTTAATTTGTTTTAATTTTTTTTTGTTTTTTTTTAATTTTATTCGTTTTTTTGTTTTTAAATTTTTTTTTTTCTAAACTTTGTTAATAATTTTTATTAAATTTTGTATTTTATTTATTTATTTAATATATATATATTTTTTCATTTTTTCATTTTTTTTTTTAATTATTAAATTTTGTGTTTAGTTTTTTCATTTAATTTTTTAAAATTTAGTAAATTTTGTATTTTTTTTTAATTTATATGAATTTAATATTTTTTTAAAATTTTTTATTTTTTTATTATTATTTTTATTTCAATTTAAATTGTGTATTTAAAATTAGATTTTTTATTTTTTATTTATTTTTAATTAAACTTAATATTTTCAAATTAATTTGTTTTTTTATTTTATTTTTTATTTAATATATGTTTTTTTCAATTTTAATTGATTTTTAAAGTTTTAAAATTTATTTTTTATTTCAAAATTTATAAAATTTAATATATATTTTTAATTTAAGTTTATATATATATATATATATATATATATATATATATATATATATATATATATATATATATATATATATATATATATATATATGTTATTTCTTATAATTTAAATTTAATTTATTTTTTAAATTTATTTGTTTTTTAAATATATATTTTTTTAAATTTAATATTTTTATTGTATTTTATTTTTCATTTTTTATTTTTAATTAATTTTTAATTTTTTTACTTTTAATTTCAATAATGGTTTTTTTTTTTAAGTTTTAAATTTATTAAAATTTAATATGTTTCTTTAAATTTAATTTTTATTTTATTTTATTTTTTTAAAATTTAATTTCTATATTTTATTTTTCATAATTTCTTTTTTTTTTAACTTTTTAACTTTTTTTTTTCCCTTTTTTTAATTTCTATATATTTTGAAATTTTAATCTTTAAATTTTTTTTATTTTTTATTTTTTATTTTTTTTTCTTAAATTTTAGGTTTTTTTAAATGTTTGAATTAAAATTTTTATTTTGTTTTTATTTTTATTTTTTATTCCTATATATTTTTAAATTTTAAGCTTTAAAATGTTTTTATTTTTTAAATTTATTTTTTTTCTTAAATTTTAGGTTTTTTTTTAATGTTTGTATTTTAAAAATTAAAAAATGTTATTTCTATTTTTAAAATGTGAAAAATATGACACATTTTTTTTTTTTGTTATTCCAGCATCAACTGGTTTTGTTTTGAGGGTGTTTTTTCAATCCTTTTTTCAAGAAACAATTTTGTTTTTAGCATAATTTTATAAAATGTTGAAATTTGACCTTAAAAAAACCAAGTGCCTTCTGGAATACACTTTTTTTGTTTTTGGGGTGTTTTTTCATGTTTTTTGAGTCTTTTTGGGCTAGAGTTCCCGTTTTGAGGTCAGGTTACCTATTTCATCGGTAACAGTGCTCATTCCATTGATAACTAGTATGATGATATTATTAGGTAGCTAGTACAAAATTATAAATCCTAATTTATTTACTGCCCATTTATAATAAATGAGAATTTTTTGAACACATCACACACACACATATATATAGATTAGATTTATATTAATAAAAGGTTGCAAAAAGATAAGTGGTAGATAGCTATATGAGTTCAAAAAACAATATTACCAAATTTATGCTAATGTTGCATATCTTAATGCAAAGAAGTAGGAGTGCACTAATTTTCTTGAAGAATTCACTTGTATATATATCCTAACATAGACTCCTTAAAGAAGATATACTTGTAAAAACATCAAAAAGTAACGGGTTATAGTTTCAAATCTAAATTAATCATATCCTAGTCACCTTCAAATTTTCCTTGACTTAACTACTCTCACGTGACCATGATCTCTTCTACATTTGCATTTGTACCTTTGGAAGTTTGTCTCTGAATTGATAGAAAGGGTCTCAGGTTTTCATTACAGTATTTCTTCAAGTGGTTTTCATTCCTAAATTGGTCACCTCCATACCATAATTTGTCAAAGCTTTAAAGATGAGATTGATTTCCAAATCCTATGCTTCATTTTGCACTGGTTGGAGTTGCCTCATCTAATCTTATTCTGGATTATTCTTGTTAAATTGGATTTTGAAATAAATATAGTCAAAGTGATCATTGGGGTTGTTAAAAGGTGACATTTGCACCACATTGTTAATTAGCATAGTGGAAATTTAAAGATGGTCAACATAACAGAGGAACACAAGGATTATCTGCTATATAAAGCAAGCCATAGGGTAATTGGAAATTGGTAATCAGATGACCCCAATTAAAATAAAGTTAGTTGCAACAAAATGAAACAACTCCAATGAATGAGAGATTTAGGGTAATTAGGAGTCCTAAAACCATAATTCAAAGGAACATAGCCTAAGAAAAGTAAAACAACTCCAATAAACCCAATAGGTCAGAAATCATTGAGGCGAAAATAGCATAGGGGTTGAATATGATGATAATTGAAAAACAAAATTGCAAAATCCTCTAGTAATAGAGCCAAACTTAAGGGAAATATCTTTAAAGTGAGCAAACAAAATAAGAGAGAATAGATAAATAAGAATCTAGTCTTAATATTGAGAGGAAAACAATTATGGGGTCTAGGATGGTTTGATCATGCTAATAGCCAAACGAAGCACCCAAAATGCCAAGAAAGGAAACTAGTCATTGTCATGTGAATACCAATTAAGGAGAATGAATAAAATAACTAGAAGAACCTACCCATCACATGATCTAGAGAAATCTCATCTTTGCTAATCATGGTGACGATGGATGACATAAATAAGAGGTTGGAGTACAACATGGATATCATACTTCCCACACAATGAGGTGGAGGAGTTGTATACGTTGACAAGACAAATGGCTTGAGATTAAAATATTGTATTTTGGAAGGCTCAAATGAACAAAATATTAAAGAGGGGTTAGGCTTAACATACATTTTGAACTTGATTAACATAAGTAATTGATTTTTTCATGGTAAATAGAACTTTTTCCCTTGTGTTGAGGAGAAACCTTATTTTACTAATTAAATAGCCTTGCCATTATATTTTTGGAGAATGTGATGAATTTGTTTTTTTGTTATACTCTAATGATATTTCAATCCATTTTTTTGTTCTTTTTATAATATTACTATTTATAGATCCTTGAGTTCCCTCGAATCATTAATTTTTTTATTTTCCTTGTGCTTTCCAACCATAACCCCACATATTAACCCCACATATAAAGCTAATTATTCAGTGTGATTCTTAGATGTGTGTCCTAGTCCCAAGCAAAGTCAAATTTCTTTGCTCCATTAGAATCAATTAAGACCCTCCACTCCTACATTGCTTAAACATGTGATGATAATATATTTAACATTTTGTAAAGAAAAGTGTTTGAATTTTTTAAAATAATTTCTTTATTGAGTAAAATAAGTTAATATATATTCCACAATACATTAATCAAATATGTTTCATAAGCCGTTAGCTAAATTGATTAAATAAACCTTAATAAGATATTTTTTTTCAAGCGAGGAAAAAAAACACTTGTATTGATACCATACAGCGGAGGAGAAATTGAAGGGTGAAAGAGACCACTATGCTTCGAGAAAGTAATTCAGGATTTTCATGTTGGTAGAATGAACATTAGGGATCTAATTTTCGAAAGTGAATTTATTATTGCATACCCAGAGACTCCAAAGGAAGTATAATGTGAGGGCTCATACTGCCTTCGAAACGACTCCCCAATTTTTCAGCAAAACGATAATGGAAGATCGACCCACAATCGAAGATACTTCATCATTTTTTATTTTATTTTTAAATAAGCATAACCAAATAAATTGAATTCTCCTTATTATATTATAATTAAATAATCGTTATAAAAAATATTTAAATTGTTTTTAGACATAAAAATTAAAGATATTAATGATTATTTTTATAAATAATTATTTTATTTTATTTTGTTAATGGATTGCATTTTGAATGGTTGGAAGAAATGAATTTTATCGTTCTCACCCAAGTTCAAGTATGGAAAATGACATGTTAAACTCATATTGAATATATTATTGTAATAGCTTCAAGCTTGGTTGTTAAACATCTTAAAACCTAAAAAATATCGTAACTTTATTTATAATAAAGAAATGCAATACTTAATTACACCTAATATATATATATATATATATATATATATATATATATATATATATATATATATATATATATATATATATATATATATACAATAATATACATTAATTTACAATAACGCATTAGAGGAAAATATGGAAATAAAGTAATATTAAAAATTTTATATTTTAAAATACCTTAAATTAATGTGATATTATTAGTAAAAGTAAACGTTTGTTTTTGAAAAGAGAATCCATACAGGTGAAATAGATTTCAAAAGAGAGGAATAACCTGTTTCTGAGTTTTTTTAATAACCCAAAAAAACTGTTATTCCTCTCTTTTGAAATGTTTAAAATTTCATGTAATAAAGTTAATAAAGGCAAAATAAGACCAAGGTCATGGGACACGTATTCCAAGCCGAATGTTGGGAAAAACGTCCTAGTGAGTGTTAATTTGGTTTATTATGGCTACAGAAATTGACAAAGGCATTGTAAAATGCATTGAAAATGCAAAGAGGCATTAGGTGACATTTATTTATGCAAATAAAGGAAATTATGAGAAAAGGGATACGAAAAGTCACAAGTTTGCATGAGAAGGAAATTGAAGGAAAAATGAAGAAATTAGATGCCTCAATAATAAAAAGGCCTATGAAGATCATTCCACAGCCTTTGGTCAGTTTACTTTTGGAATTGGTTTCAGAGAGGAGAAGAGCACCAAGAGGAGAAAGCAAGCAAGCAAGAAAAGGAAGGTCAAGGAAAGCAAAAGAACGCAAAGGAAGGACAAGGAAAGCAAGGATCAAGCAAGGAAAGGTTGGATCACGCGGCTTTAGTGGGAATACTTGCAGGTAATAGGTTGCATGTATGATTTCCTAGCAGGTTTTGGTATGCATGGTATATGCATGTGTGTATAAGCTAGTTCATTTGGTGTCATCGACATGGGTTTTTGGATCCAGGTGAGGTAGGTCTCAGGAAAATACCAAGGGTTGGGGGTGGAGATGGTTTTCTCCGGGAAGACCTCAACAAGTGGGTGGAGACAAGGAAATTTTTCAAGGGATAGTGAAGGAATTCTAAGGCATCCAAGCTTGGTTTGGTTTTGTGATCTCGGTACCGATTTAGGTGAGATCATAGTAGTGTAATGGTGGAACTGGTTTAACCTATGGACTCCCTTCGTTGTTTTTGCATTGGTTTATCCCATGGGATCCCACATTCATGCTTGAAATATGGCACGAGGGTGATTGGTTGAAATATAGATTTGGTTCAATTCAATCTATGGTCGGGTGGTACATGGAAGTCCCTGACTTGGTTAGCTTTTGCATATGGTTAATTAGAGCTCTTTCCCCTTGTATTTCATGATTAAATATAATTGTTATTATGTGTCTTTGATGTTTTTTTCGATCATTGTTATTATTCTAGTTACATGTTGGCTATAAGAATGGTTTTATGATAGATTCAAGTTATGAATCTTATCTTTTTTTTCTTTAATTATAAATGAATAGCGAATGAATGCATGACCTAATAGATGTTATTGCAGCTATTGTGGGAGGGCATTAGAAGTTCTTGATGTTTATCAAATAAGTTTCATATTTCTATGTTCATATATGCATTCATGACCTGTAGATTTCATGTTCACCATGTGTTTGGCATAATGACTGTCATGGTTAGACTAGGTTAGGTCAATTCCTTGATTAAGTTTGTGTTAGAGGCTTTTTCCTTATGCCTTTTATCATTCTGGAAAGTTTTTTCAAGTTCTAGGCAGTGGTATGGAGACTAGCCCTGAAAAAGTGGCTCATATCTCGTGGTCGCAGGCATAGAATTGGGAGAAAAAGACTGCAGTCGCTCCCTTATAGGATTATGCATGCGACTAGAGGGTTACTGTAGAATTTAGACAATGTTGTGTTAGTGTCTGGGAGTCCATATCTGTGAAAAAACATGTTAAATCAAGGTTTGGGCACCTGAAAGGGTGGTTTAGCCCTTGGGGATCCTATAGCACCCGAGGGAAGTCAGTAAAGTCTTGGTTTGTCAACTCCATTTCCTTAAGGTGATCTAGGAGGTTGAGTCATGTCATAGTAGCCCTCAACTCATGTTTACCCCCATAGATCAGTGAAAGTAGGTAGATGTGGGATGAGTGGTTACAGATTGGTATCAAAGCTCCGAGGTTAAAATACTTGGACTGGATGGGAAAAATGTGATTGTTATGCATGCATGTCATTCATGTGCATGCGTGATATTGGTTATGGATTTCATGTATATATCTGGTGTCATAGTTTATGTTATCATGTATGATGTTGATGTGTTGGTTGAGATAGAGTAGAAGATGCAGATCATTAGAGTGAGGTTGCAGCACTGGACCTCATGGTAAGAGTAGTTTGTCATGTAGGATTGTATGTTGGGCATGCAGTTATGTTTTTTATAAGAATTATAGTTATATGTATTCCTAACATCTATTGTTGTTATGGTTACATGTATGATAGATGCCAGTTGATCAGTTTGGTCCTATGTGCATGTGCCAGCTATGCATGATGATTATGGTCATTGCAGCTAAGATCTTGATGTTATATGTATCATGCTAGTATGGATAGGCCTATGTAGATGGTTATGGTTTATATGATATTCAAGTATCAATTTATATGTTTGTTTTATTGTGTCATACTAATCTAGATTGACTTGTGCAGTTTTGATAGCCTCCCCTAAGATATTTAGGTATGAGTTTGATTATGTCATTTATATTTGGTTTAGCTAACCTAGTATGTTTACAAGTTGTTTGATTGTTTGATTAAGTGCATGATATGAGCATGTGTCTATAATATTGTATGAATTAATGATCTTGTTTTAAGATGATTGTACTAACACATTATGCATTGAGACAACTGATATGTATTTGAGTGCAAGTGGGTGCTAGTTGTAGTATTATGACCTATTATTGTGAGTTGATTGTTGACTATGACATGGATATTAGTATTGGTAAAGGATAATTTCAAATTAATAGATACAATGCCTTGATCTTTGGAACATGTGGCTGACTTGTGTGAATAGTTGCAGGGAAACATGCTTGGTATTAACATGACATGGTAATAATTGATTTTTTATATAACTAACAATTGGGTGATGTGACAGGACATAATAAGACTCAATTGCAGCAACATAAAAGGTAAAATAAAGGAATTGGGTGAGGATTCCTTTGGCTATGTTTGGAGACCGCAAGTCCAAATGAATGAGTGCTTTGCAAGAATACAAGAAGTCTTTGTAGCCTTGATTTTGTTTGAATATATGTGGATATGTGATAGATTCATGAACATGTATTTGACAAGTATAAAAACTAGTTTTCCATCATGGTTGTATTCGTTAAGGAATTGGAGTTCCTTGAGAAATGATATATGTATGTGTTCAGTTACAAGGCAACGTGCTTGGCCTAGTAAGGTAAGGTAACCGATATATTGTTATGTTTATTTATACACTGACAAATATGTGTTTATGGTAGTATGATGCAGGGATTGCATGGAAAAACAGATTGCCATGAAATATGGAAGAATGCTCGGATTTAGCTTTCCCTTAGAAGCATTGGGAACCCATGGGGACTGAGTCATGGTGTTTGTTGCTAGTTTTTTTATTTCAGTTTTTGTGATTTGTTTGCGCTTGATTTGTAGTTTTGTTTGTGCCTTGTGCATGAACATGCCACTTTGTTTGTAGTTTCATATTTCTATTGGTTTTTGTGGGTTTATTCTTGTTTTTCCTTTTATGTTTTTAGGGTCTTGGGAATTTCTTGGGGAAATAGGAAAGTTAATGGAGCTATAGGGGAGTTGAATGAAACTCAACAGGAAGGAAAGACCCAGATGAAGCTTGGTGCATGAGTAAATGGAATATGAAGGTAAGAATATGATATCCAGTTGGATTGGTTGGGTCGATTGGGATAAATGGACAGTGGCAGAACAAACATGAGAAAGGTAATTAGGAAAGGTAAGGTGAATGGATTTGAGGCGTCAGATGCCTTGGATATGTTGGGAACTATTGTTCTCAATGTTGTGCATATTGTGCAAGGATAAATGATGTTCTCTTAACCGTGACCTTATGATATCTAGTAATTATGTTGTGATTATGATTATGTTGATATCTATATATGTAGACAGTATGTATGTATGTCGTTTCCTGACAAGGTCATCAGGGATCATGATTGTTTTATGTTAATGTGTGTATATATATATATATGTGTGTGTGTGTGTGTGTGTGTGTGTGTGTGTGTGTGTGTGTGTGTATGTATGTATGTATGTATGCCGTTGTCTTATAGGATCGCCATGGATCATTCTTGTGGAGGAATGGTGGCTTATGTAGTGAATGGCATGTAGAGGTTCCCGGTTTCATGAGAAATAAAGTGGTAATAGTAGACTTGACAGATCTATGAGGTTAGTATCATGTAGATATGATTTGATATTATGTGCGTATGTCTATATTTATGTTATATTAGGTAATTTTGAGGGATATATCAGTGGAATGAAAGCAGTGAGATCTGCAGCATGTTGGGATATGCATGGATAGTGAAGAGACACTAGAAGAAAGGTTGCTTGGTAGACATAGTGTGTCCTTCGGATGTGCAATATTGGTGTTATGTACATGTTGTATATGTGGCGTTGTGTACGTATGGTGTTGTGTGCATGTTGTACATGTGGTGTCGTGTGAATGTGGTGTTGTGTGCATGTGGTTCTATGTACACATCATGCATGTGGTGTTATGTACACATCGTTCACATGGTTCTATGTACATGAGGTGTTGTGTGCATGTTGTGCATGTAGTGCTACATATGTACATGTGGTACTATGTTACAGTTATTTTGTAGACATTGTGTCATGGCATGTGTATTCGTTGTATAGTACGATGTGTACGTATATGTGTTGTGTTGTACATAGATTCTAGGTTTATGTGGCCTATTGTACACAAGGCGTAGGTGCATGTGTTGTGTTGTGCCCAGGGTGTAGATGTATGTATCATGTTGTACACTGGGTATAGGTGTATGTGTTGTGTTTTACACGAGGTTTAGGTGTATGTGTTGTGTTTTACACCAGGTGTAGGTGTATGTTTGGTGTTTTACACCGGGTGTAGGTGTATGTGTTGTATTGTACACCGAGTGTAGGTGTATGTTTGGTATTGTACACCAAGTGTAGGTTTATGTGTTGTGTTGTACACTGTGTATGTGTATGTGTTGTACAACATGATGGCACAGGTAGGTATGAGACTGTATGGTCCCTTGATGTTGATATTGAGGGTTGAGGCGGTTTAGTCTCTAGATGCCCTTGTTGTTGATATTGAGGGTTGAGGTAGTTTAGTCTCAGAATACCCTTGTTTCTATTGAGGGTGTTAACACTGGAAAATTGTACAGCAGAAGATGACATTAATTAATGTCAAGCCTAAGGATTTACAGGGCAGGAACACATTATGAAATCAAGAAAGTATTTAAAATCTCTAAGGTTTTGAGAAAATCATATTTGAACTAGTCTTAAATGTTAAAATGCATGCTTAATCCTTCGAGAAGAGTGCTTTCTGCGTGCCTTTTTGCTTGATAAGCGCGCATTCCTGGAAATGGAAAAATGTCGCTTTTCAGGACCACACAAAGCAAAGGACAACTACTCCTTATATGAAGCCGCCTAAGGATAGCCACCATCACCTCCTTAGACACTATGTGAGCACACAAAGTAATATTTGGACCACACAATGCGATCATACCTCTCCCTTGGGTCACTATCCATCATGTACCAAGGGAGGGAAGGAGGATTTGAAACTCCCCTATATAAAGCCACCAAGAGATGAAGAAATGGTGATCACATTTTTATGCTGGCCAAATTTTCCCAAGAAACACCAGCAATGTGTGACCCGGAGTTGGAGATGAAGAGGACTCGATCGTTGTCCACCCAACAATCCTAGTCCACCACAGCGGAGAGAGGGGGAGACTGCATCAGAGGTAGAGCTTGGAAGGCAACATCCTTGCATCAGGACCTAGAACCATTGTCTAGGGGCCCTTTGGAAAGTGGGTAAAATTTATTGTCCATTTCAAACATTCAATAAGAAGAGGCCTTTGAGCCATCGTTTGCATTATTATCGTTTTGACTCTCTTCAATAGCTTCTGTATATTTGTGTTTTATTTTTAGTTTAACATGAGCATACTTTTGCATACTTTTTCCACTAAATTGTGTGCTTTTGAGCTCCACCACTTTCTGCCTGTTACCAATAGTTTAAAGAGTAGACCACACTCTTTAAACTGGTGCGATTTCGTACACTCGTGCGACTAATCCACCACAATAGGATTGGCGACTCCACTGACGTGTTCCAAGTTTATGTGGTTGTGCCATCTTTTGCAGGAGACCCTTTGTCTATGCTGGAGTGGAGCTCACAGTCCTATGATCCATTTTACAGTCCCTAGATTCACTGGAGTGACAAACTGAAGAAGGAAACTCCTAATATTTTTTACTTGCAGGATTTTTGCACGCAGTTTTTCCTCACAGACGCGCAGGGTGCGTGTTCAGCTCTGAACTGTGCGCATGAAGGTGCACCTGTCATGGTTTTTTGCACGCAAATGGCAAAATGAGATTTTTCTCCTTATATTCTACATTTTTATGCTTGTAGTGTGCTGGGCAGCCCCTAATGTATCTGCTAGCACTTGTGTTGATACCCCACAACTTCTGAGAACTCACTTTTTGCTGCTTTCTGTAGGCATAGAGTTAGTTTCTCTTTAAGTTGATCTTTTGAAAAAATCTTCACATAGTTTAAGTAGGGGGGAAATTAACCATTGCATTCCGAACAATTTATGTTTTGCAAAAAATTTGGTATTCACACTTAGATTAACTAGTCCAAGTAAGTGGCCCAAGACCACACATGCATAAGCTAGTGTAGAAATTGTTTAGCTTAATTCAATATTTTCATTTAGGAAATTGCGGGACTAGGATTGAATCGCCGATTAGAGCAAGTAATATCTGCTACCTTTGCACCCTCTAGTGATCCTAAGCAAGCATATGAACGCTCTATTTTTGCGATTCTCCATCTCCCTTTAGTTAGTCACATAGATTAACTAGGAAGATTTGAAAGAGACCCATTATCCGCACACGTTTTCCATTTTGAGCCAGGAACAAGATAACATAGTTTAAATAGGGGATTTTTTTGAAGGATCATCAATATCCAAATGTTCAAACTATGAGATTTTTCACCTTATACTCACACACACTCACCCACTAAGCAAATAAAGCCACCTAGAACTAACTTAAACAAACTCACTAAATTCTCCCCACAGGGGCCACAAGAGAATTTATAGATTAAGTTAGGATCAAGGGGGTAGGCATCCAATAAGCCGCCTTGATCACACTTCATATTGAAACATAGAAGTTGTGTATTTAGGGAGCTTCAAAATTCACCTATCAGCCCACGGAAAAGAAAACCCGAGCGTGGCAGAGACCTGATTCAGAGGGGGTTAGGCTTAGGCACAATGTGTGTGGTATCACTTGCGGCTACCTGACCCGGGTGATACTTGGTACTATTAGCTGACTACCAAGAAGCCCAAGACTTGAACGCTCATGTGGGACAGTGGTTCTTAGTGGCCAAAAACTAGGGCATCCTTTACCCTATAGGTGACGGTGCAGGAAAGTGCCAGACCCTCTACCCTTACCTTGGTGGATTCTCTTCGGCTGACTAGGGGCATTGCTAGCTCTTACGGGACATTGTGCCAACACTCGCAAGAAATATTCTCAAGGCCCAGTTAATTTTGAGTGTGTGAGGACGCATAGGTCTTCTAGGATTTTGAGTATCATGCGCAAAACAAACAAAAACCATATTTTTTGCTTGATTGATCACATAGATTAAGTTAAAGGGAAAATCATTTTATTTTCACTTTGTTTTATGTATGTGGCCATAATTTTTCTTTGACCTAGACTCTATCCCCTCAAATTTTTCCAAAACCTAACTTGGTCGACACCCAAACGGTCCCAACAGAACCTCATCGATCCAGGCGTCTTTTGGACCTCCCCCCATTACAGGGAGGGGTTCCAGGTCTTTCGCCATTTAGGCATCAAAGACGGAACACTGCCACCGTCATTGGTTCATCCTTCATTGGAGCAACCATAGTTGGGAACCCTAGTCGGTCTCCCAACACCACACCGAACGCCACTCCCCCCTCGATCCCTAGGGGGCAGAAGAGCGCGTCCCATTCGAGAAGCCAACTGAACACACATCAAGGTACATCACAGAATAACCCTCGTTCTAAATAGAACTTCATGTCTTCACACATTTCCATGGCGTCAACCTCCCAGTCACCCTTCTTAGCTGCATTGAATCTACCCAATTTAACCAAGTTCACAAATGACCCCATCACACACGATCCTTTATGGCCTCCCATGCCCACAAAACTCCCTTCAGATATACCAAAGTTTGAAGGCAAGCAAGCGAAAGACCCAGGTAATCATGTAATGACCTTTCACCTATGGTTCTCATCGAATAGTATCATCGATGACACTATTTGATTGAGGCTATTTCAATGCACTCTTACAGGAGTAGCCGCGAAGTGGTACGTGGAGAAACCTCCTACTTCATATGGAACTTTTAGCGCCCTCGCTACCACATTCCTCACTTATTTTCAGTTACCCATTCACCATGATTTGGGAATGGAGTTATTGACTCATTTTAGACAAACGCCCACCGTCCATATCTCTGACCATATTCATGAATGGAGGCGGTGTCGCAGTTTATGTAAAGCTAAACTTGACGATCAGGTCCTCTTAGATTTATTCTTGAAAACTTTGACAGCGGAGATTTCAAATGATGTGGTGTAGCATTACCCCACATCCAAATAGGACACAATCAGTAAAGCCCAGAAGCTTGAACTAATTTATACGCAGTCAGGATACATTTATAATATTCTGCCTAACACCCCGCAGCTGCAAACTTATCAAGAATTTCCAAGCGCGTCAAATTTTGTAGACGGATTAATTGGGTCAATGACCCAAGGTTACCTAGGCAACAATAGTCACAATCCCGGTTACGCACATAATTCTACCCAGAACATGTCTCAACCTGGATTTCAAAGTCATCACATGCCTCAGCAAGATTTTACTAGTAGGGCACAAGCGCATCACCAAGGAGGACCCTATTCTCCAGCTGAGGGGACCCAATATGCAGAAAGAAACACTGACGGAAGAGCTCCCCCCCAACAGCCAGGTGAAAACAAGGGACAATGTTATGCTCAATCCCAAGCACATGACACACCTACGCAAACCAATGCATAGGTGAATTCTTTGCAGCCATCCCAAAATCAACCACACCAGTATAACCAGGAGAAATACCCTCCTAATGTGGTTAGGAAAAAATTAAAAAAACAAGCCAAAAGGGAACCCTGGACAGGGGGGTAGCAACCAACAGTGCCCACCGCGATCCCAGGCTGGAGGCAACTCTAGTAGGAATCTAAAACAGGAGCCAAGCAATTCCCAATGACAAGGCAAAAGGCCACCTTTGCAAAAAAACCATTCTTGTTCAATATGTGGTGAGTACGGGCACTATACTCACCAATGTCCTGATCTTGCCGAGCTAAAAAAGCTTCAGAGTAATCGAGGATAAGGAGGATCTTCCCAGGAACCCACTGTTATGCAAGAACCTTTCCCCCACCAAGGGACGATCAGCACTTAGCAACAAAACCCAAATGATTCAGTGAAAAACAGCCATGAAATTTACATGACTGGGGAAGAAATGTTTTTCCAAATACGGAATCGCAGTTATGACACCCCACTAGACTCCACTACGTAAGGGGCTTGTACTAGTGCACCAACTGCACCTTTGACCATTTCAAAGATGCTTATAGAACCATTTACAAAGATGGAAAAGGGACCTAATAGGCGAGTAGATAACTACTCCAAAGCGGCCCATAATTATAGCATCATGGATGATTTAGCTCAATCACCCGCTGCTATGTCCACTTTGGAAGTACTGCAGTCGTGCCCAAAGCAACGAAAAACCCTACTTTCTGCATTAGGCGCTATCGACCTTACCGATACGCACATGATGGCTTTTGAATTAGACAAAGCCACCCCTAGGCTTCCTTCCATGGTCGCCTTCCAAATACCGGTATCGGTCCAGAATATCACTATTCACGGATACGTCATTGACGAGGGTGCATCGACATGCATCATGTCAAAAAATGTTTGGCAGAAGTTGGGTTCTCCTGAACTAAAACCCTCGGTCATAACGCTTCGAGCCTACAATGGTCGTCCCTCGACCCCCGTTGGCCTCTACCAAAATGTCTCGGTTTTCTTATATGGCAAGACAGTCCACATAGACATTGAAGTCTTGGACGCTCACCTGGATTACAACATACTCTTCAAGCGGAGTTATATGTATGCAATGTTTGCCATAGCCTCCTCCATCTTTCGCATTATGATGTTCCCCCACGAGGAACACGCCATTACTTTTGACCAACTAACACACAACGAGAAGAATCCTCTAACCAACACGGATGTAATTCTACGCTATGTAGATACATCCGCAGATGGTCTTTCATGATACCAAGAATATGGCCCTGGCCAATTCAAACCATCATCCGTCCTAGGGTCATTCGTAGGAGATCCTTCATTTATCCCTGAGCTATCACCCGATTCCACAGTGGCCCCAGTGTGCATGATGTCTACATCAAGCACAGAGGTCAGTCAAGACATGGACTCAAGTAGTAACGACACAAAGGCATCGGCCACGACAGCCTCCCTAGCCTACGCCGCATCCCAAACCCATTTCCTCTACCCTCCAACTGGCTTCGTCTCTTGGTAGGTTTTGGCAACACTGGTGTTTCCCAACATATTGTTGGCGTTCCCATTTTGGTACCTCATTCCCCCTTTCGGAACAGGAGCCACCAATGTTATTACCATAGGGTTAAAGCCCCTCAGTCCCGAGGAGCCCCAACCAACCCAAGAAACAGTCGAGACCACCCCCACAAAAGAAGTTCCCATTGCAAAACCAGTTATCACGGCCAAAAAAACCACAAACAAAGGAAAGAAGATGGTGACCCCTGCCATTCAAAGGGATTCACCAGTCTGTGCCATATGCGATGTTATAGGCCACCCTACCCACATATGTCTGGATTTGGATGAGTTAAAACCACTCCTCGGCTCCGAAGCAGACGCCTCGACGCCGCATTCCCGTAAAAAGGAACCTACCACCAAAGGTAAAGGAAAACCACTATGTACCAATCACGCATGCTCTCTCTGTTGCACATATGGGAACTATACCCACCATTGCCAAGATATACCACGATATAGGGATGCCTTACATGCAGTCGAGTGATCCTATCAGGAGGATTCCTCCATCCAGTCTGTCAACGACGAGCCTCGTATCATCCTATACCTACAGGAAGAGTGACAATCACCAGAAAGGATCCACAGCGAGAGCCCCCCCACCCTCCCCCCCGGTCGAAATTTTCGTACTCTGCGATGAACTTGATCATTTCATCATCGACTGTCCAGCTTTGGAAATGTTCCAACGATGGTACCCAGTCCATATAGTATATCACGATGAAATGGATGTCCCATACTCATGTCAGATATGTGGTGACAACCACCCAGTACGTCATTGTCACTATATACCGAAATTTCGCACAGTTTTAGCCTGTATGCGATTAACAATAGTCCGCCTCTCCCAAGAAGATGGCACAGAATCAGAATCCATGAATAGTATGACAACTCAAGAGGATGTGACAAATAGATCCATCTGGTCGTGGCCATCAGGAGGACGACCAATTAAGGAGATTCATCCCCCATCAAGCACCGACGATACGACCCACCATATACGATTCATGTCATCATGTATTAGAACCATGACTCCAACTGACTGCTCATTTGCCATAGGTGTTGAGTCAGCTGCAACTACAAGAGTAGTTGTCCCTATGATAGTGCAAACCCAATCTATATGCACTCTATCGACCGCGTCTAGTTCCACCACATCCATGATGGAATATTTTTCGTGTCTCTCAACTACCTCCACCAGGATTACCCCTAGTTAGTATAAACCTACATAGGAACAATCCTCCTTCGGGACTTCGTTTCATTCGGATGAAGATATCCTGGAGGCCATGACAGAGCCAAATTACCTATGGGATGCAATGCATGACCTTTTGCTTTTTCTCCCCAAGAAAACGTTCAGTCCTAACAAGATAACTGAAACATATATTTATGTGATTGAGTCAAAAGGCTTCCTGCCATCAGGAAAGGTCGACTGGTTCAAAAATCCCATCCCAGCACCCGATGCGTTTGAGGAAGGGAATATGTCAAATATTTAACCTACCATTAAGGTGAACATATCCCAAACCTCGATAATGGTCGAATAAATCTCACTTGGGGTAGCAATTTCTCTAGAAGAAATAGTCTCTTACACCCAACTGTTACAAGAGTATACAGATATCTTCGCATGGGACTACTCAGAAATTCCTGGGCTTAGTCCTACTATAGTAGAGCACCATATTGACACTTGGCATAACGCACCTCCTGTTAGGGTCCTATAATAATAGGGTTCATAAATTTTGAATTGAATTTGATAAGTCTTGTAAATATGTACATACCTTTCTTTCTGCAAGTTGTTTTCCCATATTTTGAAAAAATAAAAAAATAATAAAAAGTCAAAAAAAGGGTAAAAAGTCCTAAAAGAAAAATCAAAGGACTTAGAAAAATATAAACCCCAAAAGAAAAGAAATAAGACTTGAAAGTGAGCAAGTCCAAATGGCACTACTTTTATTTTTACTGCAAGAATAATGATTATGTGCAGAGTGTCAATAAATGCCATAATCCATGATTAGTTAAACAATTTAATATTAAATTTTCATGTTTTAGATAGTGAATAAAGATTTGTCAAACAATTTAAACTTGACAAATCAGTAGATAGGTAGAGAATAATGAGGAGCTCAATAGTTTAATCTGAGCCCTTAGATGAAATAAGGCAAATCTAGATAGTTTTATGCTTTGAAAGAAAATGTTTTAAGGTTGTAAGCCTAAACACACCTATAAAATGAAGAAAACATGTTAGAAATAAAGTTGGGTAGGTAGAAACCAGTGGAGAAATCATGTAAATAAGACATCATCAGGCAAAATCACTAATTTCCCCTCCCCTATATGTATTCAGTATTCTAAACTTTCAGTCAAAGAGGCTCAGAGCATTTCTTTGACTTTTGTTGGTACCGACCCAAGGCTCGATGACTGATAAGTTAAAAATATTGAATTCCTACCTTAAACCCTCATTCATCAAAATTTACCCTTCATTCTTACATCAAAACCCATTTTTCCTAAGTAAAGGCACATTCTTACTTAGTAAAATTGTAACCCTAAAATAATTGACTTCATTCTTTTCAAAAAACATTCATAAAACCCTAAAAATACATTTATCCTAAGTATTTGTGAAGTAATATAAAAGATGAGCTATGCTTTATTTTTTACACTTTACTTAGAGATAACATGTGTTTTATTTCCATTTTCACTACCTTTTTCATATTAAATTTTAACCTATTTTATTAAATCCCTAAATATACCCTCCCATATATATTAATTCCCCTATATCTAAATAAACCCCAAAAAAACCCACTATTTTAAAGTTTAGACCATAGTTTATTATTCCCACATGCATAAAATAAAAACCCCGCCTATAAATCCTTCGGTCTAAACCTATCTCTATTGAAATACCCTACCCCTATAGTTTTTAAACTATTCAAAATGTTAAAAACTATATAAATATAACCGCGCCCGTGTATGTATTATTGAAACATTTTTATAAATGTTTTAAATAAAAAAATACATTACATTGCCGCTCCGCCTATATTTTGTATAACCCAAGGTTTTTGAATCAAATAAATGACTATTGGTAAAGTTCAAAACCCTTCTGCTCATATATAAAATCCCAGTCCCACTACTCTTATCTCGACGCAACTCACAAACTAATCTGGGCCGTTCGCGTTCAACTCTTAGATCCAACGGTTGACATCCCAAATCGCGTGGAAAAGATGCACGATCGTCCAAATGCCAAAATAGCATGAAATGGGTTGTTTTGCAAAGAATTATCTCCTCCAAATGGCCTTTCCTTACTAGATCACGTGGGTTGAGTCTAAAACCACTTACCACCAAAAATCCACACGATAACCAGTTTGGTTTTTAATTCCTTTGAACTATGAAACTTCTCCTACCGCCTGATACAACCTGCATTCAATGCCAAATAATGCAACCAATATGTTTAATAAAACCTTTGAAAATACATTTATCCATCTATTTTGCGCGTTTAACCTACTCCATTGCCTCTCCTGACTGTAAAAAACCCTGTTAAAGCCCCTTGTTTGCCATTTTTACTCCCGAAGCCTGCAAACATTTTCCCTGAAACCTGTTAAGACTGCCGAGGAGCTCCATTTTGCTCCAGATAAGCTACTGAAGCCTTCAACTCAACCAGAACTCCAGAAACTCTTCCAAAGCCGATACTTGCATTACAACAGGTATTTTTCTAGAATTTAAACCTGAAATAAAGTTGAAAAACATTTTTAAAGAAAGCAAACACATTTAAAGTTAAAGAAATTGATTAAATAAACTACCAAAAAGTCCCAAAAACAGGCCAAACTCTGGCAATTTTTTCCCAGAAACCCTATTTCTCTGATGCGCACCATTTCTGAAGAAATTGGTGAGTTTTCATAGTTTATTAGTTTATTTCAAGATATAAAATAAGCCAGAAAACCTCTGCAGGTACCCCAAACCCTCTGTAATAATTTTTAAAAGAGTTTTCAGCCCTATTTCCATTAAGAGACTTAGAAAACCCCTGTTTTCTGTTTTAAAGCAGTTCTAAAGCCTCCAAACCTCTTTGACAGGCCTAATTGAATAGAAAACCCAAATAAAAGCCTATACTTTGCCAAATTTTCCCAATTAAGCCTCTGCTAAAATTAAATTGCCTCTGCAAACTCTCTAAACTTGCAGAAGCAGATCAAAATGCCCAAAAAATAGAGTGCAAGCAAGCTTGAAGGTTCTAAAGCACCTAAACCTACTCCTGCTATGACTTCAAACACTGCTATTTTTGTCAATCCATTACAACCTCTAATTGTTGATATTGAACACATTCCCCTAGCTGATAATGATTATAAGATAGCAGATCCAATAGTTGAATTCAACCTGCTAGATATCCATAACTGGTGATATGAGAAGTCTTTAGATGATCATGAATAAGTTCATATTTGGGAATCCCATTTACCCAAGTATGTTGTCCCATTGACTCACCCATGTCAGGAGATCATTATATTGTGTCAACAGTACTATATTCCTGAACAAAGAGCTATTGTGAATGCCAGTAAAGAAGTAATTTTTACCATCACTGTAGAATCAATTAACCATATGTTACAGCTTTAGCCTGACCCCCAAGCAGCCCCTTTGTCTATTGAGGCCCTCACCAAGCTATACATTGGCATAGATTTTCCTAAAAGGTTCATGATTTTTCAAACCTTTATGCCTTTGCATGTAGAAATCCCAAAGTTAAATCCTTCATATTCTACTGCTAAATTTCTTGAAAGATCAAGACATGTAATTTCCATGCTCTCTTTCATACTTGGATATTTCACTGATGAATGCACTGATGAATCCATCTTGGGATTCTTGTCCACCTTTTCTCCAGGTCAACCACCTTCAGTAATATTTGATTATGTTGGTTTCATTGTTGATAGTATTCATTATCAATTGACAAATTTGCAAATAGAGGGAGTGTTCAGATATACCTCCTACCTTTTTCGTATGTTCTTGTACTTCCAATCAGATAATTTTCCAATCACTCTTCAAAAACTTGACATAGAAGCAAATCCTCTATCTGTCATTTTTTGGACATCATTGCTCAGAAAATAATGTACAGATTTCAGTTATTCAGAGTTTTCAGAGTTATTGTTACATCCAGTGATCACCATGTTGACCAAGACAGAGCAGCCTAGAATAAATGAGGAAATGAAGAAGATATTGCAATTATCTGAGCAGAGTGAGGTTGGTGTCTGGTATTTATATGAGAAATATAATGAAATCAGAGTCTTTGGGTCAAACTTGTTACCTTACAAGTTACCCAAACATCCTTCAATGAGGATCTTTGCCTTGGAGTATATCAGGCAGATCCTAAACTCCGATTCAATCAATTTCATGGCAGATAAGAAGAAGACCCAATTCAAACTTAAAAATCAAATTGGGCCATTCATATGCAATCATAGGGATGCAGAAAAAGAAGCAGCAAATCAGTTATTGGAATATAAATTTGAAGAGAGTTTCCGTTGGAACTATGATCCATAAGGGACCTTGAGCAAGCTAAGGGTAAAACACAAATTAACACCCTTTATACATGAAGCTAAACCAGAAATAGAAAAATTTTCCAATCAAATTGAATGGACTGAAAACACCTTAATAGATGCAGTGAGCAAAGGTAATACTAGTCATACCTTAGAGACTGCAAATCAACCAGAGAAGTCCACCAAAAGAATAAGAGAAGAAGGAGCCTATGTGGCAGAGACTACAACAGGAAAAAATTTCAAGATCATTTATAACAAAAGGCCAAAATTAGATACAACAAGTAAAGGAAAAATGACAATAGATGTTGAAGAAACAGAGCCTTTAAATACCAACACAGATTTTCCAGAGACAAATGTAGGTACTATAATTATCAATAAGCCAAATCAGAATGAAGAAATCAATAATGAAGATACGCAGTTAATGGAAAGACAACAAAGCATGGAAGCTTCTTCCTCACAGGAAATTGAGGAAAAGGATTTGGATATTAAGGAGAAATATAAGAAAATTAAACTGAAGAATGAGGAAATCAAAACAGAAATTTACTCTCAGTTCTTGAAACAAAATCCAGGTAATCAAAACATATTTCTATCAACATTCGATTACTCAAGTAAAAAATTGATTATGTCAGTATTATAGCTCACAGTATGAGTTCCAAAGACAGTTGCTGACTATTAAAAAGTTGATCTAGAAGTAGCTACAGATAGTATCCATGAATTAGATCAAATAGAGTTTCACAGGCAAAGCTCGGAGATGTTGTATTCCACAATTACAACAAAAGCTATGAGTGCTCAAAAGCTACAAAATACCATCTCCAATATGTAAGATCAAATGAAGATGGATAAAGCTTCATTATATGCAAAATATTTAAGGATCAAAGCAAATTGGCATCATACTTCAGGATTCCTGTGATGAACTATTTGGAGTGAAGTATTTTCTCCACTTTCCATTGTTTCTTTTCTTTGTTACATGCATCCATTTATGTTTATGCTAAATCTGAATGTATAACTAGGAGCATTACTACAAGATATGTTAATAGCACCCTGTTTTTAACTAGTTATCATTTATATGTTTTCCTCTGATTTCCAGTGTAGGGAACCCTTAATTTCTCCCTCTCTCGTTTGAACTCTTCCTACTACTTCCTTTTCCGGATTTAAGGATTCTTAAGTTCCCTTTATCCCAATTATACCACCTCACAAAAACAACTTTCCAAGATCTCCAAGGGTTATCTATCTTGCCTTGAAGACATTTGACCTTTTTGCCCTTGATCCTAGTCCTGTTAGATTGATTTTGACTCTATAGCCCAATGGACAAATAGATTTCCCACTATCCATCCTTTCAAGTGATTTTTCCCACCAAATTTATCAAAACAAAACCAAAGCTTCACTTTCATAACTAGCCTAACATTCACAAATTAAAACAAAGTTAAACTTTAAAGAGAGATCCCTCTCTGAACCCTAGGAAGGCTAGATCCTAGAGTTTGAAGTAGGTTTGTGGTTACCTCTAGAATTCTTTGACTAAAAAAAAAAATTACACAACTTAAGAATTACTAGAGTGATAACATTACTGGTGAATTTGCTAGGGAACTAACCAATCCTCAGTCTTAAAGAAAATCTTTTTATACATCCTTTTACTTTAAGATTGCTTTTATAAGTTGCTTATATTGAAAACAATAATTTTGGCTTCTAGGAAAGTTTATTATACCAGGTCTAACCCAGATCCTAAGCCTGTAGTTATAGTAGACAACCCAGACCGAATTGGTAAAAAGAAAAAACAGTCAGAAAATTTAGAAGTTGAAGTATCATTAAAAAGAGTCAATTCATTACCAAAAGAGTTATTAAGTCTGCAAGATATTGATTTTGATCTGAAATTTGAGTATTCTTTATTTAAAAGTAAATCTGAAAGTGATTTGAAAACTGCTATCTTAGATCATGTTTTTATTTCATTCTTGAATATAAAATAGAAAAATATTATAGCAGATTCTAAATCACAGAAAGTTCAAGATCAGAATAGAATTGAAGAACTTAATCTTACTATTCTTAAAGATATTAATGAAGCTATTGAATTAGCTCAACTTTTGACCTATGCAAACAAACCTCCAGTTTCTCAGTTCCATACCGCAATAGTACCAGCTAGAGATTCATCCCTATATGTTGTTACATCATTTATAAATTCCACTACCAGCTCATTTATAGATTCATTTATCCCTAGATTACCTTTACAACCTAGAGTACTATTTCCACCACTCACTTCATCCACTATATCCATTAGCTCACCTTTTGATTTCCTAAATAAATCATCATCATTCCCTAGTAGTTCCATATACATTCCAGTTTCATTTCCCAACACTTCAACTATAGCTTTTAGTTCATCAATTATCATTTCCAAGATAGCTCCAAGCAGTTCTACCTTACCTCCTATCCAAGCTAAGCTTCAAGCTATGGCTTCTAGATATGCTCCCCTTGTCTTACCACAACAGCTTCATGACATGCCTCAAGACTATCAAAATAAAATACCACTATTTGATGGCACTACCCAATATATTTCTCAACAACACATTACTAAGATGACATAATTCTTTGAAATTTATGAGATTGATGACTCAGATGTTCAAATGAGGCTGTTTGCACAAAATTTGACTGGAGAAGTTAAGAGGTGGTTTAAATATTTAGCTATTGGTAGTGTAACTGATTTAGCTTTGTTTTATAGATTGTTTTTAAATAAATGGGAAAAGAAAAAGAATCCTCTCTAGATATTGTTTGAATTTTATTCCATGAAAAGAGCCCCAAATGAGTCAGTCCAAGACTACTGCACTAGATATAATAGTGTCTATAATTCTATACCTGCAAATATTAAACCCACTCCTTACTCTGTCCTACTCAAATTTCCTGATGGATTTGATGCAGATATGGCTTATCAATCAAGGGAAAGAGATGCAGACACCTTAGAAAAAATGCAAACAAATGTTGTTAGTGTAGAAGTAAACATTTTAGCCAAAAAAGCTAGACTTAGAAATGAAAGAAGAGTGACCATTAAAGAAGAAACTACCAATTCAGACACAAAAATAGATGTGATAGCTAAAACCTTAGAAAGGGTGATGGATAAACTAGATAATATAGAGAGAAGACCTCAATGGGATAACCAACAACAAATCATAAATCCCAATTTCAGAAAAAACATAAATTTTGGAAAAGCAAAAGAAACAGCCTCAGACCAAACAATAAGGCCCCCATTCCAAGAGAACTATGCTGAAAGTTCTCAGAATAATGACGATGATGAGGATGCAATAAATATAATGGGAATAGATGATAGTAATACTATTTTCCTTACTCAGGAATATCATGAATTATTTGAAGTCCAACAACTCAAATTAGATTCTAGTGAATCCTTTGATTATAAACAAGGTTATGATTATGCTATAAATTAAATACGCAGTCAATATAACCTTAGAAACAAGAAAAACAATGAGTCTTCTACCAAGAAAACTTCCCAAACTCATAATCAAAAAACAGTAGAAGCTCCCAAAACAAAGGTTCTACAAATTCTCCCAAGGGAAAATAAGAAAAACTCAAGTTCTTCCCAAAAAATTTCTAGTCCTAAAAAAGCATCAAGTCCTAAAATTGTTGATATTACTGATGAAGTTGCTCAAGCTGCAAAATATTCACAAAAATATATTGTTGCTAAAGATTCTAATTCTGTTAAAACAACAAATTTAGATCCTAAAAAACCTTCTGCTAATCCTAAATCAGTAGATCCAAAAACTGTTACTTCAAAAACATCTGCTGATAATTCTAAGTTTGAAAGAACATCTATTTCTTCACAAAAAATACTTGAAAAGAAAGTTAGGAGTGGTAAAACACAAGAAACACAAAAAGAGAATGTCAAACCACTTGAAAATGAAAAAACAACTTTAGAAAAACAAGACAAACCAACACAAACTACAGTTACCAAAGAAGAATTGATTCAAATCAGTAAAACTCAACCTACATTCAACATACAATCAGAAATTGAAAAGATTAAAATACCAATTCCCTTGACTGAATTGGTAAAATATGACTTGTATAAATCAACCATAACTGAAACATTAAATAAGAATGATGGAGAAAACTCCATAAATCTAAATGATGATCATCCAAAGTTGATTTTTGGCCCAGATGTAAATGGAAAACATGCAGATGGAACAATTCCTCCATTTTATATCAGTCTTACCATTCATGATCAAATTTTACACAATGCCATGCTAGATTCGGGAGCTTCCCATAATCTAATGCCTAAAGCCATAATGGAAACTCTCAATCTAGAAATTACAAGGCCATACAAAAATTTGTTTTCTTTTGATTCAAGTAAAGTTAAATGCCTAGGTTTAGTCAAAAATTTGTGTGTTACACTAGTTCAATAACTTGGTAAGAGTATATTAAAGGAAATTGCAGTAGTTGATATCCCACCTAAATATGGAATGTTACTTTCTCGCTCATGGAGAGCAAAGTTATAGGGATCTCTACAATTGGACATGTCTTATTCTACTATATCAGTTTTTGGCCAGCCTAAAAAGTTATATAGGGAAACATTGATGAAGTACATGGTCAGTAGTGTTGAAATATCTATAAATTACCCGATTTAATCTACACCAACTAACCTTGATTCTTTTATCCTATGTAACTTTGAAACTAATGAAATCCAAACTGAACTAGTAGAGAAAAATAAAGCACCAAACAATGATAATATTTTTCATGAATCTCTATGGAATTTAGACTTTGATTGTTCAGTAAATAAGTTAGGAGCAGGAGCAGGAGTGTGGATAACCAACATGGAGACTAATCACTCATAAGGCCATGCTTTTATGCTCAATTTTAAATGTACCAATAATATGGCTGAGTATGTAGCCCTCATCCTAGAACTCCAAATCATTAGGAACTCAGGAGGAAAAATAATTTTAATCATGGGAGATTCAGAGTTGATCATAAAACAAGTAAATGGAATTTATTCTATTTACAATCCTAGAATAAGCAGATATAGAGACACTGTCATAGATTTAACTGATGATTTATTAGAATGTAAATTTTCTGCTATACCTAGAAAACAAAATATACAGGCTCACTGTCTAGAAAATTTTGCTAGTACATGAAATTTACCATTCCAACCTAATCACATATATACTGCAGAAGTCAAACATAGGCCAATAATTCTAGACAACCTTAAGTATTGGAAATTTTTTTCTCAGGATGAACAGATTTACAAGTTTATGAACAATGAAGGAGAATTTCAGAATGGTAATATAGATACATATTGTACTATAAATCATGATTTGGATTGTGAAATAGATTTGAATAACTTAGATGTAAATAGAATAAATTTTGATAAACCAACTAGATTTAGTCAAGCTGATATAGATAGCTTAGAGAAAGTAGAAATTGAAGAAATTAACTGATGATGAATCGGATATATTGAATCTTAAGGATAATTTCTTACCTAAAGGTTTAACTCCTTTAGAAGATCTTTTGACTCAAATGATGTAGCTAAGAAAACCAAAAATGGAGCCGGTAAGATCTGACATAGAAGAATCCAATATTAGGCGAGTTAAAACCCAAAACAATCAAACTTTCCAAAGTTTTACATCAACAAGAAAAGAAAATTCATTACTCTTTTAAAGGAATATCAAGATGTTTTTGCACAGGTTATGAAGATCTCAAATCCTATGATACCAACATAATCCAACATAAAATTCCAATAAAAAAGAAGATCAGATGCCATTTAAACAAAGTTGAGATGAATTAACCCTATTTTATTACCTTTGATAGAAAAATAAGTGAAAAGAATGTATGCTACATAGATCATTGCATAGATCAAGATTTAGATTGTGAAATAGATTTGAATAACTTAGATGTAAATAGAATAAAGTTTGATAAACCAACTAGATTTAGTCAATATGATATAGATATTTTAGAGAAAGTAGAGATTGAATAAATTATTGATGATGAATCTGACAAATTGAATCTTAAGGATAATTTCTTACCCAAAGGTTTAACTCTCTTAGAAGATGTTTTTGACTCAAATGATGTAGCTAGAAAATCCAAAATGGAGCCAGTTAGATGTGATATAGAAGAATGCAATATTGGTACAGAGTTAAAACCCAAAATAATCAAACTTTCCAAAGCATTACCTCAACAAGAGAAGGAAAAATACATTACTCTTTTAAAGGAATATCAAGATGTTTTTGCCTGGAGTTATGAAGATCTCAAATCCTATGATACCAACATAATCCAACATAAAATTCCAATAAAAGAAGACCAAAATACATTTAAACAAAAGTTGAGAAGAATAAACCCTGTTTTATTACCTTGGATAGAAAAAGAAGTGAAAATAATGTATTATGCACAGATAATTGCCATAAATCATGATTTGGATTGTGAAATAGATTTGAATAACTTAGATGTAAATAGAATAAATTTTGATAAACCAACTAGATTTAGTCAAGCTGATATAGATAGCTTAGAGAAAGTAGAAATTGAAGAAATTATTGATGATGAATCAGATATATTGAATCTTAAGGATAATTTCTTACCTAAAGGTTTAACTCCTTTAGAAGATCTTTTTGACTCAAATGATGTAGCTAGAAAACCAAAAATGGAGCCAGTAAGATCTGATATAGAAGAATCCAATATTGGAACTGAGTTAAAACCCAAAACAATCAAACTTTCCAAAGTTTTACATCAACAAGAGAAAGAAAATTCATTACTCTTTTAAAGGAATATCAAGATGTTTTTGTCTGGAGTTATGAAGATCTCAAATCCTATGATACCAACATAATCCAACATAAAATTCCAATAAAAGAAGATCAGATGCCATTTAAACAAAAGTTGAGATGAATTAACCCTATTTTATTACCTTTGATAGAAAAATAAGTGAAAAGAATGTATGCTACATAGATCATTGCACCAATCAGATATTCTGATTGGGTTTCTAACCTAGTTCCAACGAGGAAGAAAAAAAGAGAGATAAGATTTATGTGTTGACTTTAGGAATCCGAACAAAGTATCCTTGAAGGATAATTACCCTTTACCTAAAATGGATCATATATTACAAAGGGTAGTTGGCTCTTCTAGGATGTCTCTTTTAGATGTTTTTTCAGGATACAACCAGATCTTAGTCCAAAAAGAAGATCAAGCTCAAACAACATTTACTACTCCTTGGGGCACTTTTATGTATGTAAAAATGCTTTTTGGTCTAATGAATGCAGGGGAAACCTTTTAAAGGGCTATGGACATAGCTTTTGCAAAGGAAATACATGATTTATTAGTGATTTACTTAGATGACATTAATGTGTTTTCCAAAACTGATAATGAACACTTGGATCATTTGAGACAAGTTTTTATTAAGTGTAAGAAATTTGGCATCTCTTTAAACCTTAAGAAAAGTCTATTTGGATTAGAAGAAGGTAAGTTACTTGGACACATAATTTCAAAAGAAGGAATTAGGATATATCCTGCTAGGATAGAAGCAATTTTGAACATCAGTCCACCAAGAAACATTAAATAATTACACGCCTTTCTAGGTAAGATAATTTTTTTGAGAAGATTCATATCTAATTTAGCTGAGATAATTAGAGAACTAAATAACATGCTCAAAAAAGATTTAGTTATTAAATGGAATTTTGAGGCTAAACATTCATTTGACTCTATCAAACAAGCCTTAACCAAAACTCCAGTCCTAATAAGTCCTGAATTTAAGAAAGATTTCATAATTTTTTCATTTGCTTCAGAACACACCATTGCTGCAGTTTTACTGCAGAAAAATGACCAAGGATTTGAACAACCTATAGATTTTTTCAGTAAGACCCTTAGATATTCCCCTTTGAAGTATAACATTATGGAAAAACAAGCCTTAGCTTTGGTTAAGGCCATTAAAGACTTTAGAGTTTATATTCTTTACTCTCATATCATTGCCTATGTCCCAAATTCTGTAGTAAAAGACATTCTTACTCAGGATGGTGCTGATGAAAGAAGAGGTAAGTGGATTTCCACTATCTTAGAATATGACATAGAGATAAAACCCACAAAACTCATCAAAGTTCAAGGATTAGCTAGACTTATGGTTGAATCTAACTGCAATGCCCTAAACATAAATTTTATTGTTCAAGTAGATGATCAGGAAGAGATGACGACTCAAACGATCAGTGAAGCCTTCTCATACTCACCTTGGTATACATATATCATATTTGTATTAAAAAACTTACAAGCTCCTCCTGGATTGTCAAGAACCAAAGCCATATTTTTAAAACTTAAAGCAGTAAGATTTTGTATCTTAAATCATGTACTTTTTTGGAGAGATCATAGTTGATTTTATTAAATTGTTTATTAAAGGAAGAAGCTGACAAAATACTTGAAGAATTTCATGCAGGTGACTGTGGAGGACACTTATATTGGAAAACTATAGTAGATAAGATCATGAGAGCTGGTTTTTACTGGTCTACCTTGTTTGCTGATGTTAAAAAGTATGTTACTTCATGTCATAAGTGCCAAATTTTTAGCGTAAGAAGAAATTATTACCCCTCCCCTTAAAGCCCATTTCAACTGAAATGTCATTTCAAGAATGGGGTTTAGACTTCAGTGGTGAAATTCACCCTCCTTCTCTAGGCCAACATAAGTGGATTTTGACAGCCACTGATTATTTTACCAAGTGGATTGAAGCCATACCCTCCAAAAAAGCCACAAATACTGTCATTATTTCCTTCCTATAAAACAACATTCTTTCAAGATTTGGATGCCCCCAAAAGATAATTACTGACAATGCAGCAACATTCAAATCCAAGAAATTGTTTTAATTTTTCCACAAATACCGTATTACCTTAGGTCATTCCACTGCATATTACCCCCAAGGTAATGGCCTAGCTGAATCCTCAAAAAAGAGCCTTGTAAATATCATCAAAAAATTACTTTAAGACAATAAAAAGACTTGGAATAAGAAGTTAGTCAATGCCTTATGGGCAGATAGACTTACTACTAAAAAATCCATTGGTACTTCCCCTTACCAACTAGTTTATGGAATGGATGTTTTTTTTCCATCCTCCCTAGGTGTACCAGTGATGAAAATTATCCAATAGTTACAAGTGGAAACAAATGACATTCAAAGAAGAATCAATCAAACTATTCACTTGCAACAAACAAGGGAAGAATTTTATATCAAATCTCAAGTCATTTAGGATAAAATCAAGAAATTTTTTGATAAAAAGACTAAAGTGGATGATTTCTACATAGGAGATAAAGTGTTAAAGTGGGATTCCATAAGAGAAGACAAACGAAAACATGGAAAATTTTATTTTCTGTGGAAAGGACCTTATGTGATTTATGGATATAGAGGTAATAATGCTTTCTTCCTGAAAGTAATGGATGGAACAGATCTTCAATAAGGACTAGTAAATGGCAGAATGCTGAAGCACTACTACTCTCCTGAGTTAACAAATAGTTAGTTTTTATTCACTTGTATATATACATTGAAAAGTTTAGATTGGATCGGATGTTTCCCTAACAAAGTTGAAGCCCGAAGTGAAGGCCCTAAGCTTTGAGAGGTAAATATCATAAGTATGAATAAATTGTATATTTCAGAAGACATTTACAGGGTCATCACAGTCAAATTTCAAAAGGCTACTAGTCTCAAAGTTCTTGATATTTCACCAGGAAATGTCATCCCCACGTGGAGCCACTGTTAGGGTCCTATAATAATAGGGTTCATAAATTTTGAATTGTCTTTGATAAGTCTTGTAAATATGTACATACCTTGCTTTCTTCAAATTGTTTTCCCATATTTTGAAAAAATAATAAAAATAATAAAAGGTCAAAAAAACAGTAAAAAGTCCTAAAAGAAAAATCAAAGGACTTAGAAAAATATAAACCCCAAAAGAAAAGAAATAAGACATGAAAGTGAGCAAGTACAAATGCCACTACTTTTATTTTTACTACAAGAATAATGATTATGTGCAGAGTGTCAATAAATGTCATAATCCATGATCAGTTAAATAGTTTAATCTTAACTTTTCATGTTTTCAATTTCATGTTTTAGATAGTGAATAAAGATTTGGCAAACAATTTAAAATTGACAAATCAATAGATAGGTAGAGAATAATGAGGAGCTCAACAGTTTAATCTGAGCCCCCGGATGATATAAGGTAGATCTAGATAGTTTTATCCTTTGAAAGAAAATGTTTTAAGTTTTCAAGCCTAAATGCACCTATAAAATGAAGAAAAAATGTTAGAAATAAAGTTGGGTAGGTAGAAAGCAGTGGAGCAATCATGTAAATAAGACATCATTGGGAAAAATCACTAATTTCCCCTCCCCTATAGGTATTCAGTATTCTAAACTTTCAGTCAAAGAGGCTCATAGCATTTCTCTAACTTTAGTTGGGACTGGACCCAAGGCTTGATGACTTATAAGTTAAAAATATTGAATTCCTACCTTAAATCCTCATTCATCAACATTTACCCTTCATTCTTAAATCAAAACCCCTTTTTCCTAAGTAAAGGCACATTCTTACTTAGTATGTTGTGTAACCAGCTCCAAAAAGAGAAGAAAAGAGATATAAACGCCTTAGAAATGAGCCACTTCGAGGGGGCAACCTCCAATACATTACATAAATGAACAATTCTTGGATGATACAATTCACAAAGCCTCCTTTCTATATATAGGAGTCCATGGGGCCATAATGTAATCCTAGTGGGCCACAATGTAATCCTAGCCGACCTAACAATAATAATTTAAGGGCACAATAATAACAAAATGAGGGTTACAAGGGTACAATAATAACAATAAGGGGTTTACACTAACAATAATAAGGGACTATACTAGTGATATAGGGACCTAACATGCCCCTCTCCTTCAAAAAAAGTGTTTTCCTCAACGCTTGAGTAGCTCCGGGTGCTTCTGTATAAAATCCTCATCCTCCCATGTAGAATCTTTAGTGGGTAAGTTCTTCCACTTGATGAGATACTCTGAAATTGATCGATTCCGTAGCTGTCGAGTTCTTGTTTCCATGACTGCTTCAGGTTCCAATATGATTTTTCCTTCCTCATCAAGTTCTGGCAATATTGTTTGAACCAAAATATTTTCACCTATAACCTTCTTTAAGCATGAAACATGGAAAACTGGATGTACTCGCGAAGAAGCAGGAAGCTCCAATTTGTATGCCATAGTACCAATCTTTTGCAACACTTGTAAGGACCATAGTACTTTGGTGATAATTTATTATCCTTCTTAGCTTGCTTGAGGGACATTTGTTTGTATGGTTGCAGTCGTAAAAATACCCAATCTCCTACATCAAAACTTCTCTCGCTGCGATGTTGATCTGCCTGTTGTTTCATTCGATTTTGTGCCAAATTTAGGTTATCCTTTAAGAGTTGGAGAACTTATTGCTGATGCTCGATGTGATCTTCCACTGATTGAACCTTCGAATTTTCTCTTAAATATGATGTGATGGATGGTGGATGATATCCATAAAGTGCCATAAATGGGGTCATTTTTGCTGCGGTATGGAAGGAAGTGTTATACCACCATTCAACAAGAGGTAACCACTTGACCCATTGTGTTTGTTTATCAGATACAAAACAACGAAGATATCCTTCCAAACATTTATTTACTATCTCAGTTTGACCATCAGATTGAGGATGATAAGATGAGCTATGAGCTAATTGAGTACCCAAACAAGAAAATAACCCTGTCCAAAAATTTCCAGTAAAAATGGGATCTCTGTCGCTCACAATAACCCTTGGGCTTCCATGTAGCTTTTGAATTCTGTCCATAAATGTAGTAGCAAGTGTACTTGCTTTAAATGGATGAGATAATGCACAAAAGTGTGCATACTTGGTAAGTCTATCAACTACCACCATGATGACATTCTTTCCTTCAGACTTAGGTAAACCTGTGATAAAATCCATTGAAATCTCCTCCCAACGCTGACTTGGAATGGATAAAGGTTGTAGAAGTCCGGGGTCTTAATTGTCTCCACTTTATTCTGCTGGCAAACCAAACATTCCGCCACAAACTTTTGAATATCAGATTTAAGGCCATCCCAAAAAAATTCTTTCTTCACCCTGTGGTAAGTTTTTAAAAATCCTGAGTGTCCTCCTAAAGGAGAAGTGTGCAATTCGAGAAGAATCTTTTGTTTTAGTTGGGAATTCTTACAAAGATATAAGCGATCTTTGTACCATAAGGAATCATTTTTCCAACTAAATGTATCGGATGTACTAGGATCTTGCTGCAACTTTTGAATGAGTGTCCATACATCTTTGTCCTTCTTCCATTCATCTCTTTCTTCGGTTATCCAATCTGGTTGGATAATAGAAATGGCACAAAGAAATGCTTCCACGTCTTCATTCTTTCTTGAGAGTGCATCTGCAACAACATTAAGCTTTCCTTTTTTGTAGATTATTTCAAAGTCATAACCCAACATCTTTGTGACCCATTTTTGCTGCTCTTCTGAAGATAGTCTTTGTTCCAAAAGTGTTTAAGACTATCATGATCAGTTTTTACCTTGAAGTGTCTTCCCATTAGGTAAGTTCGCCATTTCTTTAGTGCATGTAGTATTGCTAACATTTCCTTCTCATAAGTAGGTTTCTGTAAATACTTTCCTTTGATTGGACGACTTTCAAAAGCAATGGGTCTTCCTTCCTGCATTAAAACAACACCAATTCCATTTCCTGAGGCATCACATTCCACAATAAAGGTTTTTGTGAAGTCTGGCGTAGCTAAGAGAGGCGCTAGGCACATTGCCTCTTTAAGATGTTCAAAAGCCTTAGTTGCTTTAGGAGTCCATGAAAATGCATCTTTCTTCAATAATGTTGTTAGAGGTGCTGCTATTCTCCTATAATTCTTAACAAACTTGCGATAATACCCTGTTAACCCGAGAAATCCTCGCAACTGCTTTATGGTTGTGGGGACTTTCCATTCCTTAATAGCTTTAATTTTGTTAGGGTCTACTTTAACACCCTCGTGAGATACAATATGACCCAGATATTCCACCTCTTGTACTCCAAAGAAACATTTAGATGTTTTTGCATATAATTGTTTCTCCTGCAATAGTTTGAGCACCCTGTCGACATGTTCAACATGATCCTTCCAAGACCTGCTGTAGATTAGTATATCATCAAAAAATACTAGCACAAATTTTCTAAGGAAGGGTTTGAAAATGGAATTCATCAACCCTTGAAATGTAGAAGGTGCATTGGTAAGGCCAAAAGGCATGACCAAAATTCATAATGACCCTCATGAGTTCGAAATGCTATTTTTGGAATATCTTCAGTCTTCATTCTAATTTGATGATATCCTGAACAAAGATCCAACTTGGTAAAATAAATTGCTCCATGTAATTCATCCAATAATTCATCGATCACAGGAATGGGAAATTTGTCTTTAATGGTGAGCTTATTGAGCTCCCTATAATCCAGACACATTCGCCATGATCCATCCTTCTTGTGTACCAATATTACAGGAGCAGAGAAAGAACTTTGACTAGGTTGAATTATACCCGCCTCTAACATTTCTGTAATCATATGTTCAATTTCACTCTTTTGGACGTAAGGATATCTATAAGGCCTGATGTTTGGAGGAACACTTCCTGGAATCAAATGAATAGCATGATCATGATCACGAATAGGTGGGAGTCCTTTGGGAGTTTCAAACACCTTGGAATAATTGTCCAAGACTTGTTGGAGATCTGCAGAAATAGATGATTTTGATGTTGGAACTTCTAGTGAGCATAATTGTGCAATGACGCCTCGTTGTTCTTTTTTTAGAAGCTTTGTCATGACATTAGAGCTTATTATCTTTCCCGACTTCCCCGCAATACCCCGTAATTCAACTTCCTTTCCTTCTGAAAAAAAATTCAAGAAAGTTCTTGAAAATTAAAAGCTACCATCCCCAAAGATTGTAACCATTGTACTCCTAGTACAACATCAGCACCTCCCATAGGAATGGAAAGCATTGGACTAGTCAATACATATTCCCCCATGGTTAGCTTGATATTATGGCATTTTCCAGAGAAATTTATAGTTCCTCCATTTGCAACCATCACTTGACATTCTGGTGCCGGGTATAGGAAACAATTTAATTCCTTGGCTACCTTACAATGAATAAAATTATGGGTGCTACCTGAATCAATCAACACTATTACCTTTCTCTTCTTGATTTGTCCTTTTATCTTGAGAGTTTGAGGAGTGGTAATTCCTGCCAGTGCATTACACGATATGGTCGGATTCATTTCTTCCTTTTCTGGGGCTGGTTCCTGGTGTATATCCTCTTCTTGTTCATTTTCTTCTTCCTCTTCACAATCTATGTAAAATAATTTCTTCTCAGCACACTTATGACCTTTAGTGTATTTGCTATCACAACCGTAGCAAAGCCCTTTTGCTCTTTTTTCTTCCAATTGTTGTGGTGTCAACCTTGTAGGTTGTGGAAATCTAGGCGTAGCAACACTTCCTTCTTTATAGAATTGAGTGGTAGGCTTCCTTGTCGCCATAATTTTACATTCAACTTTTCTTGCCAACCCGAATGCCTTCTCCAATGAATCAGGTTCCAAAACGCGAACTTCATGTTGGATGTTATCCTTTAAAGTGCCTAGGAAGAGATCAATCCTGTGTTCCTCTGTAAGATCAGTTACCCTTATATTCAATTTTTGGAAGTCCTCAATGTGCTGCCCCACTCAACCCTTTTGTTTGAGATTTATCAATTGGGTAAAGAAGGTGTTGCTCTTTGTATCCTCATAATGTGCTATCATTTCCTCCGTAAAAATTGACCAAGTGACAATTTTTTTACGGGAGCAAAGCCATTGATACCATACAAATGTATTTTGTTCTAAATGTAAAGTTGCAATGCGTACCTTTTGTGTGTTTTGCACGTTATGAAGATCAAAATATTGCTCCATCTGTAGTATCCATGTTACAGGATCCTTTCCATCAAACTTCCTCATATCCATTTTTGGAATATGGTGGTTCTTCCCGCCAACATTAGAGGTTATGAAATCATGATTAACATTTATTTTGTTCTCATCATGAGGTTCTTCTATTATATTTCCGCCATTAGGAATCGTTTCTTGTTTTAAGCTTGTCATCAAGCCTTCCATGTATGCTTTTAGATCATTCTTCATGTTTTCCATGTTGTCTTTCACGTCATCCATCTTAGATTCCATGCCCACTTCCATGCCATCCATCTTAGCTTCCAAACCATTCATCTTAGCTTCCATGCCTTTCTTCAAAACTTCCATTTCATTTTTTGTTGTTCTTTGCGAGAGCGAAATTTGTTGCACTTGCTCTTGTAATTTTGATATGTCATGTTTCCATTCTTCGTCTTCATGAGTCACAGTAGAGCCTTCTAAAGGATTAATTGGAGTTGAATTCTTTTTAGGGGCCATTTCAGAATCCAATACTAATATCTATTCTACAATATGCCCTTGGAATTAGTTCAACTTGATTCTTCAAACAAGATTTATGCAATTCGGAAAAAAAAATACACACCTTTTACTTGCTTTGAGGAGCTCGATATTGAAATTGAATTATCTCTGTAATTGAAAATATTCGATATCTGAAATTCAACCCTTTAGTAGCCCTCTGAAGCTTCTTTCAAATGCCACAGGTCTGACCTGATTTGGATTCTCCAAGACAAAGTTGTGTCCAATCTCCCACAATGACCTAATTCTAGACTGGTTCAGTGGAGTGAACTTTTACGACTTGCCACGTGTCACTGTTTTTTCCTTTGTTTCTGAAATTGATATCCAAGAAACTACAGTTCGTGTGCTTACGACCACTTGTTACGGCACTCCAATCCGATGCCCAGATAGAGAGTTATTGAAATTTTCCCACGATCACCTCTTTGAGATGCAATTCAGGAGCCTGAAAAAGCACTACCTTCCACAGATCATATCTCCAAAAATATTGCGAACCAAGCTCTGAAATGTTTTGATGAATTTCCTCAATATTTCAGCTTCGTACCATATGAATTTCAGATTCTGAACCTTCGTAGAAAAAAATTTATAGCGCAAATTCCACAATGACCTGTTTAGGAGCCTGAAAAAAGACCTAACTTCCACAGATCATATCTTCGAAAATATTGCGAACCAAGCTCTGAATTTTTAGAAAAACTTCCTCTGGATTTCGGCTTCGCACCCTAAAAATTTCAGCTTCTTAAGCTTCGTAGAAAAAAAGTTATAGCGAAAATTCCACGATGACCTATTTGGAGCAGCGAAACCCTAGAATCCAAAGCTCCGATACCAAATGTTGTGTAACTAGCTCCAAAAAGAGAAGAAAAGAGATATAAACGTCTTAGAAATGAGCCACTTTGAGGGGGAAACCTCCAATACATTACATAAATGAACAATTCTTGGATGATACAATTCACAAAACCTCCTTTCTATATATAGGAGTCCATGGGGCCATAATGTAATCCTAGTGGGCCACAATGTAATCGTAGCCGACCTAACAATAATAATTTAAGGGCACAATAATATCAAAATGGGGGTTACAAGGGTACAATAATAACAATAGGGGGTCTACACTAACAATAATAAGGGACTATACTAGTGATATAGGGACCTAACATAGTAAAATTGTAACCCTAAAATAATTAACTTCATTCTTTTCAAAAAACATTCATAAAACCCTCAAAATACATTTACCCTAAGTATTTGTGAAGTAATATAAAAGATGAGCTATGATTTACTTTTTACACTTAGAGATAACATGTGTTTTATTTCCATTTTCACTACCTTTTTCATATTAAATTTTAACCTATTTTATTAAATCCCTAAAAATACCCTCCCGTATATATTAATTCCCCTACATCTAAATAAACCCAAAAAAACCCACTATTTTAAAGTTGAGACCATATTTTATTATCCACACTTGCATAAAATAAAAACCCCGCCTATAAATCCTTTGGTCTAAACCTATCTCTATTGAAATACACTGCCCCTATAGTTTTTAAACTATTCAAAAGGTTAAAAACCATATAAATATAACCACGCCCGCGTATGTATTATTGAAACATTTTTATAAAATGTTTTAAATAAAAAAATACATTACATTACCCCCCCCCCCCCCCACCGCCCCCCCCCGCCTATATTTTGTATAACCCAAGGTTTTTGAATCAAATAAATGACTATTGGTAAAGTTTAAAACCTTTCCGCTCATATATAAAATCTTGGTCCCACTACTCTTATCCCGACGGAACTTCCAAACTAATTTGGGCCGTTCGCATTCAACTCTCAGATCCAACGGTTGACATCCCAAATCACATGGAAAAGATGCACGATTGCCCAAATGCCAAAGCCATGTGAAATGGGTTTTTTTGCAAAGACTTATCTCCTCCACGTGGCCTTTCCTTACTGGGTCGTGTGGGTTGAGTACTCTAAAACCACTTACCACCAAAACTCCGCATTCACCACCCCATGGGGCACGTTCGCATACAAGGTGATGTCATTTGGCTTAAAAAATGTTGGAAACACCTTTCAAAGGGCCATGAATTATATATTTCACGACCTGGCACACCTTATCCTCGCCTACTTAGATGACTTGACAGTCCACTCTAAGAAGCGCTCAAACCGCCTTGAGGATCTGCGATTGGTATTACAAAGATGTTGTCAAAACAACTTACGCTTGAACCCCCTCAAGTGTTTCTTTTGTGAGATTGCAGGAAGAATATTAGGTTTTATTGTGTCCTAGCAAGGCATTCGCAAGGACCCCCTCAAGGTCCAAGCCATCAACGAGGTACCTCCACCTCGAACCCTCAGACAACTCCAAAGTTTACAAGGAAAGGCCAATTTTCTGAGGTGCTTCGTCCCAGACTATGCCACCTGTGCTCAAGGGTTCTTGTGCCTCCTTCGCCAAGACATCCCCTATAAATGGGATGGCCACACCCAAAAAGAATTTGATGCGCTGAAGGAAACATTAGCCTTAGCACCACTCATTAGTCCCCTAGACTACGATAAGGATTATATCCTATATCTATCAGCTTCTGAATCCACATTGGCCAGATTATTGGTTCAGGAAGGACTAGATATAAAGGAGCACGTAATATATTACGTCAGCAAAACCTTGTCAGGACCAGCATTGAGATATGAACCCGAAGAAAATAATACCCTAGCATTAATCTACGTAGTACAAAAAATTCGCCACTACATCATCTTAAAAAACACTATGGTTGTCATAGATATTAACCCCATTAAATACATTCTCACATGCTACTTAATGAACCATAAGTATGCCCGCTGGATAGTCATTCTCCAAGAATACGACTTACAGTTTTGCTCCCCCAAGAGAAAAAAGGCACTTGCCTTATCAAAATTCATTACAGGCCTCCTAGGACATTCCAAGGGATCACCAGTAGATGATTCACTGCCAGACGAACACCTCTTATTTGTAGCAATTGACGACCCTTGGTACGGAGACATCCTTCTATTCTTGCGAACCCAAAAGTTCAGACCTCATTTCACACGAGATGATAGTTGGCGCATACGACAGTAAGCCCCCAGATATCTCCTTCTGGAAGATGTCTTATACCGGCGAGGCATCAACACCATTTTACGTCGATGTCTTATTCATAAACAAGCGAAACAAGCCCTTAATGACTGCCATGGAGGTACTTGCGGTGACCATCTATCATGAATGGATACCACCTAGAAAATCCTACAAGCAGGATATTTTTGGCCCTCCCTGTTCCGCGACTGCATCACAGCCGTTAAAATATGCGAATGATGCCAGCGCTTCACTCATAAGGCAAGAGCACCCCCTGATCCTTTGCATCCCATCATAGTAGCAAACCCCTTTTGCAAGTGGGGGATCGACTTCATGACTTACAACCTCGCCTCATCGAGCAATCATAAATAAATCATCGTGGTTGTCGACTATTTCACCAAGTGGGCCGAGGCCATGCCCACATATGACAACACAGCAGAAACTGCCGTCCGATTTCTGTTTAACCACGTCATTTCCCATTTCGGCGTACCCAAAGAGCTTGTCTCAAATCACAAAAAACACTTTGAGAACAAAGTTTTTCAGGAACTATCTCATCACCTCAGATTCACCCATGAATTCGCTTCACCATACTACCCCCAGTCCAACAGACAGGTAGAAGCTATTAACAAATTACTCAAAACTATGTTACAACGCATGGTGAATAACCATAAAACCAACTGGCACCATATGCTCTTTTTATCCTTGTGGGCATACTACACGATGGTAAAGATGTCGACTGGTTTTACTCCTTTCCATTTAGTATATGGGGTCAAGGCCGTGATTCCCATAGAACGCGAGATCCCCAATTTTCATGTTGCCATCGAACTCCTTAATGACACTCAACCTTTGGAGCAGCGCCTAGTACAACTAAAGCTTGTCGACGAAAACCGACGACAGCCGCTGCAACATAACGAGGCCCATAAGAAAAGGGTTAAAGCATCATTTGACCACCACATCAACCCTCACTCATTTACCGAGGGAGTATTAGTCCTTCGATACGATGTCGCAATAGAGGCCTTAGGGCTAGGAAAGTTAGAAACCCTGTGGAGAGGACCCTACATCATCAAACACTGCCTCCGACAGGGGGTATACATCTTGACGGAATCGGACAGGACTTGCCTCACTAACCCCGTTAATGGCCTTTACCTCAAGAAGTTATACCCATAAGGGCCCCAATGACCCTTCCCCTAGAATAAGAGTACAAAAAACCCAATCACCAAAATATTTTTGACCCAAAGATTTATGTAAAAAACACGCTCAAAGTGCCACCATGGATCACCAACTTGAACCCTATTTCAGATTTGCTGGTGGAGAATCGCGATTGTCTCAAAACTTAGCTGCAGCCGCTTGGGCCATCTACCACCCCGATCGATCACCACTATGTTCAAACGGTGTGTGCATCAGATCAACAACAAACAATCAGGCAGAATATGACGTCGTCATCGGACTTATGTTCGAGGCCTTCCATTAGGGAATCCGCCATATGCATGTGTACCTCGATTCCCAGTTAGTAGTATCGCAGTTGAACAAAAAATTTGAGACAAGAGACACACACTTGTTTAGAAAATATTTTCTTACCAAAATATTAAGCAGACAATTTGATTACATCACATTTTCACATGTGTCAAGGAATCAAAACCAAACAGTTGATTGCATAGATAACAATGTCCTAGATTGGAATGTATCTCGAATAAACCATCATCCATAAAAAACAAAAACATAGATATCCATCAACATAACAAAAAATATATAAACCGAAATAAATAGCACACCATGTAGAGCCACAAAAATATCTCTCATATATATATAAAAAAATATGTGTATCTGAGTACAAAAAATAGTATGCTGGCCCACTGGCCATCTTGAAGATACAAAAGTTGTCAAAAAGAAGGGAAGAATCCTCATAACGGGTGCTTTCCCTATGTAAAAAACTACTCTAGGGGGGTGCCCCCTCAAGAGGACTACCTAGACCCACCACCGCTCCTTGTGCCACCACCGAAGCTGTTGTCACCACTGCGATCGCTACCCGACGTAGAGTGGGCTGATAATCCCTCTCACGGGCCGTCACCATCTCTAACAAAACCTCCTCGAAGTCATCCATAAAACCTTGAGTAGGCATACCCTAGGTCAAGCGGTCCACTCGACCCCGAAAGTCCTCAAGAGCGGTCACTTGAGCCGTAAGTATTGCAATGTGTGCCTTAGCCGCATCTGCACGAGCTCGCTCGGCTGCAACCTCTATTGCAGTCGAGCTGCTGCCCTCACTAGAAGGGTCAGCACCATCTCTGCCGGGTTCACCGGCACCACCACTCGATCCACCTACACCAACTCCCCCCTGACCACCTCGAGGTCGTAGCGGAAGCTGATGACCCACCAATCGGGCCACGGGGCGACCAGCCTCGCCAACATCTGCACGAGTAACCGAAATAATGTCAGTGTCAAGAACAAAACACATAAGTACATAAATACTCGAACAAATGCATAAAAATATAACGCATACCTACATGTCCCCAAACATAACCGAAAGGGAGACCCATGTCTGGGTGACCCCGAAAGTCCATCCCCGCATATGGGTATGACAAGAAAACCTATGGGTTGGCCTCAAACTAGGCCTCTATCATGTCATTCCAATAATGACCCACCATGCCACCACTGCCTCATGCCATCATGGGAGCCCACCTCCGCATGCGTGGCTCTCGCGACCCCCTAATAGGCACCGCCACCACTGGCCTCGGCAGCACCACCCTCTTGTACATGATGTTGCATAGGATGCTAGCGTACACAAATGAATTAGATCCATGTTGGACATTGTTCAATTGCGACACCATCCCATCAAAACAAAAGCGGGCGAAATCAAAAAAGTGTCCACCCCTCAATCGGCGCAAAACTCCAACTTGTGGGCTCGATGCCCGATGTGGTGCAACCGACCCCGCCAGTCACACAATAATCGCCAGAGCATACCGCTCAGCCACATCTGTCACTGATAAAATGTTGATGCACCCCTCAGTAAGAGGTGCATCACCGAAATTCCACCTCCGGAATCTGTCTAGGTTCACTCTCCCAGCAGGGAGTGGGTACCTCAGAGCCTCACCTTGAGGCAGTAACCCAGTCACAAAGTAAATATCTGTCTCATGACGGATCACTAGGTTCATCCCATTCAACACGAAAATGTTGTGCCACATGCGCCAATGCTGTATAATGTAACCTAACAAATGATCTTGCAACTGTAGGAACTCATTCTCAACAAATTTCAAAAGGCCCCATGCAGCCAACTGACAACGCGCCCCAGCATAAGCAGCCAGAGCGGTCCAGATCTTGGGCCAATCCTGCTCTCTCCACACCAACCTTCCAGCAACACAGGTACCCATCAGTGCAGAGAAAAACATCAAAAATAGACAAAAAATCAAAATTTTCTATCATCATGGCCTTTGCACGCCTGTCTTTTTCACAGGTGCGCTTTTGCGCGCAAAAAGGAGGGAATAACGCGCCCTCATGCACTTGTCCCTCAAAATTGCACGCAAAGGAGGCGCTCTTTTTCCTATATTTCCCGCGAAATCTAGGGGAAAAAGTCACTCAGAGGGTTGTACGGCCCCCGACAGCCTCAAACTAAAGAAATTACAATGCAGGACGTCATGAAAGTTACCTCGACATAATATCGCTAGTCCCTGGTACACAGGCTGACCGCAACAGCAATAAAGGCTCTGTAAAGCACCTATGATCTCCCAAAACTCAACAAGTAAAAATGGATAGGATTAAGGCCATAACCCCATATTTATTGCCCTTTTTCTAGAACTTCAGAGGTCCATAACAGGAGATCAGAAGGTCCATTCCACAAATTGTAAGTTGCACCATCATTAGTATGCCATGACGAACGAAAGAAATGCCACACATTCGCTTTCCAAGAAAATTATTTTTTTAGCACCGGTAGGTATGCACCTTCCCATCTTCCTTTTTTAAAGCTCATACCTTTCAATAATGTTTGATGAAAAGAAGATTCTTTCACTTGAGGTAGTTGTTTTTGCAGGAAGAACCCACAAACTACTTACAACACCATCCACTGAAGGTTCCGAAGCAGGAATCATTCTACCCCAGCATGATAGAGTCCTAGAAAAATTTGCATATCCTGACATCATTTCTCCATCAGAAATAAAACCATAGGGTCCTCATACCCGACTGTGTTTATCATCACCTCACCCTGCACATGATAAACGTCTGCGTTGGTCGGTAGAGCCTCCCCTCCATGGTGCTCGTCACCCAAAGTAGACCATATATCACAGCACAAGTGACGCCATGGCCATACCATTCCAGTCCGAGAAGCACCTCGTGCCCATCCATTCATCATGCATAAGGTCAAGTTTACCATTCAAACTCAAACCCCCTTCCCAGACGACTAGGTTGTACAAGAAAATTGAAAGTGCACCTCCGCACATCGCATTTGGCCCACCATACCTCCATCAACATTATCCCATCTGCGACACTCCTCCATCTGCTTCATCAACCCTGCACATGAGACCAACCAATGGGACCCCCTCCCCCAGAAAAACACCATCCTCACACCCTCAGTGAGTGAACCCTTTCATGTTTCAGGGTACCCGTCTCTATGTTTTGTACAAACCAAACCTCATTATTTTATTCTTTTGGTAAGTGTACAAAGACCACAAACAATTAACTTCATCGTCTCACCCTCATATTTCATATTTTCCCCCATGGAAGCAGTCCCTCATTCCATTTTTTTGGAGTATTTCACCCCCACACATGCACCATCACGACATTCATAGCCGGTTCATACCTGCACTGGAAGTCCTACTGACTCCAAGGATTTTCCCTTCAGAAATAAATATGATTGCTGCCAAGCTGCTAAAGTATAATCCGACCTCAGGCCACTGAATCCCCATCATTAAATCACCTCTCACCAACATGCCTATGTTAAACCCATCACATTTAGGTCCTCGACCCCTCAAGTTGGTGACCCATGGTTCGGTTAAGGCTTCCTTTTTGTCGACCTCGACACCTCCTTTCCAAAAAGGAAGTGGTACCTTGGATCACCCCTCCTCATGCAAAGGGGTATCCTTGGGTGGAACTGTGGGAGACATCATTGTCCATAGATGTCATCGATTATCCTGACATTCGACTACAAAAAAAGCTTTCATGTCAAGATGGTATCGTACCTTACAACCATTGCACTTTGATTAAGATCCGTCGAAGACCCGTGCCTCCATAAGCGTCTCTGTAAACAATTCTTACACGGGAAGGTCCCAGCCAATACATATGGGTACATTGCGCAGCTAGATGCCATACCAAGTTTACGCATAGGGGTACCAAATTCCACCTATCATCAAAGAAAAAATGCCCCTGAGGGCGTCAATAGTCGTTGTAAACAACCGCCAGCATCACTACCACGGTAGTGACACAGACAACACATGTATCTGTCAATTTTGTTTAACTAGCCATAGCATCACAAGCATAGGACATGCCCACCTCATTGAAATTTTGTATATATGTTGTATATTTTTTTTTCTTGCAGGGGTCCCTTAGGCCATGGTCATCTTGGAAACGATGCAAGGTGTTGTCAATTCCAAGATATACGTAGGTCTCTCTCTCTCTCTCTATGCACGATACAGAAAAGAAACTATAATGTATTTTGGCTATACAGTCCTTCCTAGACCTCACACATTAGGGGGCAATAGTTAACACTGGAAAATCATACAACAGAAGATGACATTAATTAATGTCAAGCCTAAAAATTTATAGGGCAGGAACACATTATGGAATCAAGAAAGTATTTAAAATCTCTAAGGTTTTGAGAAAATCAGATTTGAACTAGTCTTAAATGCTAAAATGCATGCTTAATCCTTCGAGAAGAGCGCCTTCTACGCACCTTTTTGCCCGATAAGCGCGCATTCCTAGAAATGGAAAAATTTCACTTTCCGGGACCACACAAAGCAAAGGACAGTTACTCCTTATATGAAGCCGCCTAAGGACAACCACCAGTGCCTCCTTAGACACTATGTGAGCACAAAATGGAATCATACCTCTCCCTTGGGTCACCATCCATCATGTACCAAGGGAGGGAAGGAGGATTTGAAACTCCCTTATATAAAGCCACCAAGAGATGAAGAAATGGTGATCACATTGTTATGTTGGCCAAAGTTGCCCAGGCAACACTAGCAGTGTGTAACCCGGAGCTGGAGCTGAAGAGGACTCGATCGTCGGCCACCCAACAATCCTATTCCACCACGGTGGAGAGAGGTGGAGACTGCATCAGAGGCAAAGCTCGGAAGGCAACATCCTTGCATTGGGACCTAGAACCATTGTCTAGGGGCCCTTTGGCAAGTGGGTAAAATTTCTTCTCCATTTCAAACGTTTAATAAGAAGAGGCCTTTGAGCCATCTTTTACATTATTATCGTTTTGAATCTCTTCAATAGATTCTGTATATTTGTGTTTTAGTTTTAGTTTAACCTGAGCATAATTTTGCATAATTTTTCCACTGAATTGTGTGCTTTTGAGCTCCACCACTTTCTGTCTATTACCAATAGTTTAAAGAGTAGACCACACTCTTTAAACTGGTGCGATTTCATACACCCATGTGACTAATCCACCACAACAAAGGATTGAGGCAGTTTAGTCTTGGTATGCCTTTGTTGCTATTAAGGGTTAAGGCAGTTTAGTCTCTGGATTCCTTTGTTGTTGATATTGAGGGTTGAGGCAGTTTAATATCAGGATACCCTTGTTTCTATTTAGGGCTGAGGCAGTTTAGTCTCGGGATACCCTTTTTTTTATATTGAGGTATGAGGTAGTTTAGTTTCCATATTCCATTATTGATTTGAAGATAAGAGAAGTAACTGGGTGATTCCCGGGTTTGGCAACCGATTCAATGTGCATACAGAAAGGAAAAAGAACAAAGGAAAAAGAAAATAATCATTCGAAAGATAAGTATCAATATTTTATTTCAGATTTTAATTATGCATCTGGTCTATGATTCTGATTTATGATGGTTAAATGTGATCTATGATTTTGGTTTATGATGGTTGTGATTTGAGCTAACTGGATGCGATATTTTTATACATGATGATTTGATCAAAGAGCTAGTTTGACTTCTTGTGACAAGAAGTAAACAGAATTGCAAGTGTGTCTTATTAATGAGCCATCAATGAGGTATGATTTGAATTTATTTCAATTCCTTTTAGTATAATGGAAATTATGTGCTTATCAAGAAATGCTAGGTTTGGGTGGTGGAAACTGGCTGCAAGAATTAGTAGCAACAACAAAAGGAATTGGAACAAGCAATAGTGTGCTGGTAAAGGAAAATTTTAAGGATGGAAAATTATCTTAAACTTGGCGAATCCTACTAATCAATAATACGAAAAATATAAAATGCTTAATGATATTTTAGTAAAAATATTCAAACTTCTAATGATTTTATATAGTCTCTATGAATTTTTGGCAATTTTTAAGGTAAAACAAATTTTTCTTATAAAATTTTGGCGAGGCATTTTTAGGAAAAAATGGGAATTGGCGAATCTTCATTTTGGAAAAGCATGGAAAATTATCCCATATGCGAATATTAGCCCCTAAAATTTTCCTTGGTGCTATTAAAGTATTAACGAGCAGGGCCATTGTGGGACACTAGTACCCAATAGTGTCCATTGATTTCCATGAGCATGCTATGACTGCTATGATGGTTTTGAGGCAAGAATATGCTTTGGTTTTTTGACCTTCTAATGTGATGAAACCTTGCCAAGGGATGGATTGCCCGAGAAAGGTGATGCTGGGGAACTTAGAAGGTGAGTGATTTCACAAAAGGGGGCGACCGAATTGCCTGAGGGACTATGTAGCAGAGAAGGGAAGGCCAAGAAATAAATAGGCTTTGGGCATGAGAATTTCCAGATGGATTCAGAAGCACATTAGGAGTATTCTTTGGGACAATGAGCCAGTTATTTTTCACTGAGGGAACAAGTAGCATAAGGATTGTAGAACTGGACATTGGATGCAGGTTGATTTTGGCAGTGGATTCTGGACTTCCTTGGAAAGAGGTGAATACTGGTATTACTTTGAGGGTGGAAGTGTGAGCCTTTGGATTCCCTTGTTGAAGATGTAGGCATCATATCCTTTTATTTGCTGGTTAGAGTAAGTGTGCATATGTATATATGTGTATATTAATGTAAATACTGTATCGATTTGGATTTATAAAGCTCCATAGGCAGTATCATTATTTATTGGTTGAAGCAAATGTGTATAAATATATGTGGTTGTTATTGTAAATACCGCAATGAGATGTGTTATAAAGCTCTAGTAAATGGTATGATTGTCATGTTTTTAGCAGTTTTTTATTGTAATATTGCATCAAGTTGGGTTATAAAGCTCCATAGGCATTATATTTTATTTCAACATTTTGCTGGTTATAGGTGTCATAGAACACCAAGGATGGTCTTCCCCTAAGGGGGATGGGTATGTAACAACCTCGATTTAAAATTTCATGTAATAAATTTAATAAAGGAATAATAAGACCAAGGTCATGGGACACGTATTCCAAGTTGAATGTTGGGAAAAACATCCTAGTGGGTGTTCATTTCGTTTATTATGGCTAACAAAATTGGCAAAGGCATTGGAAAAGGAATTGAAAAGGAAAAGAAGCATTAATTGGAATTTATTTATGAAAATAAAGGAAATTAGGAGAAAAGGGAGATGAAAGGTCACAAGTTTTCATGAGAAAGAATTTGAAGGAAAAATGAAGGAAACTCAATAAATTAGAGGCCTCAATAATAAAAAGGCTTCTAAGGATTAGTTCACAACATTTGGTTACTTGAGTTTTGGAATTGGTTTCAGATAGGAGAAGAGCACCAAGTGGAGAAATCAAGCAAGAAATCAAAGGAAGGTCAAGGCTGAAAGCAAAGGAAAGTAAAGGAAGGACAAGGAAAGCAAGGATCAAGAAAGAAAATGTTGGATCAAGCAGCTTCAACGAGAATACTTGCAGGTAATAGGTTGCATGTATGATTTCCTAGTTCGTTTTGGCATGTATGGTATATGCATGTATGTAGTTGGTTCATTTGATATCACTAGCATGGGTTTTTCTTGGTTTGACAGTGGTTTTACGTAAATTTTTGTAGATGTTCTATGCTTGATGCAAATTTACTTTTTATCCCCAATTTCAGTTAGCAATCACATAAACAAGAAAGTAAAATGCAGATAGAACATATCAGTAGATCAATAGAAGACAAGCCAAAAATATATATGTGTGTTGGTGCATTACTACGGTCAATAGGATGCTTCACCCATCAAAGTCTCAATATGGTCAGCCAACCAGAAGTGTCACACAACCCTCTTAGACAGTTATACCAATCAACCCAAAGTCAACCAAAGTCAATGTTGTCCCAGTCAACGGTCAACGCAAACAACAACAACAAGAAAGTCAAAGCATCCAAGTCAAAGTCAACGTCCAACCTCGACTTTTGTGCAAAAAATGAGGATTGATGAGATCAAAGTTTTGGGAGATTTTCGAGTCAGTTTGACCAAGCATTGACCAAAGTCAACGTTAGTCAATTTCTGCGCTGGAAACCCTAGACAGTCTGAAACCCTAACTGTTGATTTTTCCCACGTGCGAGTGAAGAAGAGACTCCAATAGATGATCGAACCAATCAAATGAGGAGAGAGGATGTGATGTGATGGATGAGTGAAAATGACCTTGAAAGTTGACCTATTTATATCCATCAATGAGGGTGTGTGACACAACTGTTGGGGCTCCAAGCCCACGTTTCATTTCAGGCCGACTTGCACATATTTTGAATAAATTCAAAATAAATTTTCTGCTCATCAGATCAAGATGATATTTAGATCGATCTTGCACCTCTCCAAAAGAGGAATCCAATAAAAATATTGGCATCTTCATCTGAGCATCACAACATGGAGTTTGGACCTAGTTGTCCAAAATTAACACTCCCTCTCAACTAGAGAGAAGTCCATCCACTTGTGCAATCCAAACATCATGCGTCATCCCACCGTAACTTGATTTTCTGGCTTCTTTATTTTAGAACAGAAGTGGATCATTCACAAAGACATCATTCCCGGCTGAAAAATTCAGCCTAGAGGTCCGAAACCTCTATAGGACTCAAAGAGTCTCATACCAACCCGAATTTGTTTTATCTAACCAGAAGTCAGTAGGAGGTCCGAAACCTCACTAGACTTGATCCCAGATCAAGTGGTTGGACATGTGCCATCCTAGATAGAGAGTACGAAAATATCTAACACGTCCATCAGTCTTTGCTAAAAGTCTCTAGCTTTTCCCACCTCATTGTACAAATGCGAGGTACTTCCCATGAGTCCAGGACTCAGTGGATAGGATGCATACGTCGCATATGTCATGAGAGGTGAACTAAATCAATATAATAATGGTGGGGCAGAAGCACCACAAGGTTTGGCAAGCCTAGCCCCGTGTGTGCTTATAGCTCTGAGAAGCCATCCCTAAAGCCCCCTAGAGCTCCCAGAGCTCATCATCCAACAATACCCTTAGAATAAGGTCGTTCAATGATTCCAAGATTCTCACGGAAGGTTAGGAACTTGACCTTCCCCAGGGGCTTTGTGAAAATATCTACGACCTTCTCATCAGTTCCTATATGATCGATCCTTATGGTGCCTCACTGTACCATATCCTGGATAAAGTGGTACTTGATATCAATATGATTGGATTGATCGTGGAACACGAGATTCTTGGACAACTGAATCCCACTCTGGTTATCACAGAGTATCATGGTGTTATCTAGCACATGCCCAAACAACTCACTGAAGAGCTTTCACAACCAAAATTCTTCACAATAGGCCATACTCGCTACAATGTATTTGGCCTCCACTGTGCTCAAAGCCACCGACTTCTGCTTCCTGCTCATCCACGATATCGAAGCAGAACCAAGTGTGAAGCAGCATCTAGATGTGATCTTGCAATCCACCACACTGCCATCTCAATCGACATCAGTATATCCATGGAGTGTCACACTCCCGACAGTTTATCTCAACCCATGGTTTATTGTGCCCCAAATATATCTCAACAGATTATTGGCACAAACCCAGTTAAAGTGATGAGGCTCAACCATATGTTGACTCAAAGTGTTCACTGCAAAAACATACGTCCAAATGGGTGTTCACCAAGAACATCAGGGCCCCTACGAGTTGACGATACTCAATAGGATTTTCTAGCATGGGTCCAACAGTGTTGCCACTCAACTTCTTAAATTTGAGCTGCATTGGTGTCGACACAGACTTATAGTCCACCATACCAAATCTTTCCAGAAGCTCAAAATATATTTTCCTTGAGAAAGGAAAATCTCGCCAGGTCTCTGCCAAACCTCTAGGCCTAGGAAGTAGTGCATCAGTCCTAGGTCTTTCATCTCGAACTCAACAGCGAGCTCCCTCTTGCACTGATGGATGAGAGGTTCAACACCTGTCATGAAGAGGTCATCCACATATAGCACTAGAATGGGAAGATTTTCTCTATCAACCTTGAAGTAAAGGTTCGGATCAACATTACTACGAGTGAAGCCCAACTTCATCAGGTAGCTATCTATCCTCTCATACCAAGTTCTGGGCGCTTGCTTCAACCCATAGAGGGCTTTCTTCAACCTGCAGACATGGGTGTCCCGATCTTGGACTTTGAATAGAGGTTAGTCCACATACACCTCTTCCTTTATCGCACCATGAAAAAATGTGGTCTTCACATCCATCTAATGAAAATTCCATCCTTGCATAGTAGCAAGGGCTATGATAGATCAGATGGTGGTATATAGAGCCATAAGTGAAAATATATCATCGTAGTCCATGCCTTCCTTTTGAGAGAAGCCACAAGCAACGAACCTTGCCTTGAACTTTTCAGCACTCCCATCAGATCCATGCTTGATCTTATAGAGCCATTTCAAGGTGACAACTAATTTGTCCTCCGGTCTTGGAACCACATCCCAGACATAATTCTTCATAATGGACTCATACTCTTCATGCATAGTATCCTTCCAGACTTGATGCTTTACAACTTCTTTAAAATATCCACGCTCAGATTGTACGATTGTACTCATGGCTGCTAGATACCCTTGGTATCTATTCGGCTTCTTGCTTTCATAGAATGTCCCCCTTGGGACCATATGTCTCTCGACATCCTTGAGAGTGTCCCTGAGCCGTGATGGTCTTTTCCTAATTGAGGAGGTGGATCAATAGGGTCCATCTGTCCTTCAACATCGGGCATCATCTCATCTTTCGGTTCTTCTTGATTTCTAAGCCCTGCTTCATGATATTCTTTAGATCTCGGAAGATTGACTACTTTCCTCAGGGAAGCATCTTCATCAAAGGTAACATCATGGCATATCTCCACTTCCCTTTGACCAGCCACATAGAATCTATAGGCCTTTGAAGTTTCGCTATAGCCCACAAACATTATTTTCTTCCCAGAAGCATCCAAGTTGCTCCTCTTCTCCTTTGGTACATGAAAATAACCGGGACATACAAAAAATCTAAAATGTGAGACATCAGATTTCTTACCAGTGAAAATATCTTCGGGAGTTTTGGAGTCCAAGGCAGAATGCGGGCATCGGTTTTGTATTTACGCAACGGTTTTCGCAGCTTCTCCCCACAGAAACTTCGAAAGGCCTTAGTCACATAGCATGGCACATGAAGCTTGCATAATGGTCCTGTTATTTTTTTCAGCAACACCATTTTGCTCAGGAGTATAGATAGTTGTGGTCTCCCTCTTGATGCCAGCTTCTCTGCAAAATTTCTTGAACTCGTTCGTCTCATATTCAGTGCCATTATCAGTCCTCAGTATCTTGATCTTCTTCCCTATCAGATTTTCCACCAAGGCTTTGAAGGTAGAAAACCACATGAAACCCTCATCCTTCTTCTTCAAGAAGTATATCCAAGTTTTTCAAGAGAAGTCATCTATGAACGTCATATAATAAGAAAATACTCCCAAGGATATCACGGGAAGCATACCAGACAGATCATAATGTATCAATTGCAAGACATCATATGTCTTTGTGACACTTGAGGGGAAAGGTCCCCTTGTATGCTTTCATTCGGCACAACCCTGACATACACCTTCATGATTATTTGTGAACTCGGGCATCCCCGTCACCACCTTCCTTGCTTCAGGAAGGGATTTTTAGTGAATGTTTCCAAACCTTCGGTGCCATAGTTTAGTCTGTCGGATAGTATCACATGACATCGCTCCCAGTGGAATTCCTCCAACCTAGTCGATTGTATCAACTCTAAACCCAATCGTGATAGCTTCCTTGAAACTCTTATTCCAGATATGCACCTTTCCATCAATGAATGCCACATTTAAACATTTATCTTCCATGGCCGATATAGACACAACGTTCTTCTTCAATTCAAGTACATATAGTACGTCTTGCAAGCAGAGGACTTGAACTTGAGACAAGTGGAGGGGCACAGTCCCTGTCCCTTTCATGGGATATGTGGCATTATCTCCAAGGATAATTTTTAGATTAGTATCCTTCTCAACCATATCAGAAAGTGCTTCTTTGAACCTAGTGATGTGCCTAGAGGCACCACTATCTATCAACCACACATCCATAGTTTCGGGTGGAGATGCAGCAGAGAGGGCAGATACAAGAATAAATTCATTTCTTTTATCATTAACAACATTTGATTCCTCATACTTGGAATTTCTCAACCTTTTGAAAGGTTTCCCATTTCCGCTGGAGGGAGCCTTCCTCTTCCCTTTGAACCTGTTGTTCCTTTGATTGTCATTCCTCTGGTTGTTGTTGTTGTCATCATCATCGGGAGAATCCTTCTTGAAAGGGAATTCTCTAGCATGGTGGCTGGGCTTGTGACAAGTGTAACATTTGCATTTCTTTCCTTGGCTCCCTGCTCTTCCTTTGTTCCTTGGACCACCATTTTTATTCTTCTTAGCATGAGCAGTGAAGGAAACATTTCCTTCATCCTTTTCTCTTCTTGTACACATCTCGATAGTACTTCGTCAAAATCAGGTATGACATTGTTATTGAGAATGGTATTGTTGAATACATGCCATTCGGATGAGAGTCCTCCAAGGGTGGTGAGAACCATCTCTCGATCAGCTATTGTCTCCCCAATAGCCAAAATATTATTCCTAATTTCGGTCAGCTTTAGAAAATACGATTGGATGGATTCATCCCTGCCTTTCTTCAGATTCTTCAATTGGTTCTTGAAGAATAGGACTTGATTCACATTGTTGGCCTTGAACACATTGAAAAAATTATCATACATCTCTTTGGAAGTGCCCAACTCAGAGATGTAGGAAACTAGACTCTTATGAATTGAGTCCTTGATCATTAGCTTTTCTTTGATTTCCCCCTTCTTGTACTTTGTTTTGGCGGCAGCAGTTGAAGTGGATGGAGGCTCTTGGGTTTTACCCTGCACATATTCCATGACATCTTGGTCTTTCAAATTAAGATCCAGTGTCATCTTCCAGGCATGGAATTCTTCCTTCCCAGTCAATTTGTCATCAAATTTAAAGCCATTATAGTTTGAGGTACCCATGCTCTTCTTCGGTGATTGCTACAAACTTGGACTTTGTCTTCACCTCAGCTCTGATTCCATGTAAATTTTTGTAGATGTTTTATGCTTGATGAAAATTTAATTTTTATCCCCAATATCAGTCAGAAATCACATAAACGAGAAAGTAAAATGCAGATAGAACATACCAATAGATCGACAGAAGACGAGCCAAAAATATATATGTGTGTTGGTGCCTTACAGCGGTCAACAAGATACTTCAACCAAAAAAGTCTCAATACGGTCAACCAACCAAAAGTGTCACACAACCCTCTTAGACAGCTATACCAGTCAACCTAGAGTCAACCAAAGTTAATGTTGTCCAATTCAATGGTCAACGCAAAAAACAACAGCAAGAAAGTCAATGCAGCCAAGTCAAAGTCAACGTCCAGCCTCGGTTTTTGTGCCAAAAATGCGGATTGATGAGATTGAAGTTTTGGGAGAGTTTGGGGTCCGTCAACGCTGGTCAATTTATGCGCTCGAAACCCTAGACAGTCTGAAACCCTAGCTGTTTATTTTTCCCACATGTGAGTGAAGAAGAGAATCCAATAGATGATCAAACCAATCAAATGAGGAGAGAGGATGTGATGTGATGGATGAGTGAAAATGACCTCCAACATTGACCTATTTATATCCATCAATGAGGGTGTGTGACACAATTGTTGGGGCTCCAAGCCCACGTTTCATTTTAGGCCAACCTGCACATATTTTGAATAAACTAAAAATAAATTTTCTGCTCATCGGATCAAGATTATCTTTATATCGATCTTCCACCTCTCTGAAAGAGGAATCCAATAAAAATATTGGCATCTTCATCTGAGCATCACAACATGGAGTTTGGACCTAGTTGTCCAAAATTAACATTTTAGCCTTGCCTTTCCATTTCGAGATATCCAGGTGTGATGGGATCCATTATTGTTTGAGCTTTGGATTTCCAGAAGTTTTTTGGATCTAGGTGAGGTGGTCTTAGGAAAATCCCAAGGGTCGGGGATGGAGATGGTTTTCTCTGGGAAGCCCTCAACATATGGGTGGAGAGAGGGAAATTCCTCAAGGGATGGTGAAGGAATTGTGAGGCATCCAAGCTTGGTTTGGTTTTGTGATCTTAGGACTAGTTTAGGTGATATCGTGGTAGTGTGAGGGTGGAGGTGGTTTAACCTATGTATTCCCTTGGGTTTTTATGCATTTGTTTTGGAATATGGAATGGGGGTGATTGGATGAAAGAGAAATTTGGTTCAACACAATCTAAGGTCGAGTGGTACTAGGAAGTCCCTAAATTGGTTGGATTTTTTATATGATTGATAATAGATCTTTCCCCTTTTATTTCATGAGTAAATATACTTGTTATTATGTGGATTTTACGGTTATTCCATCATTTTTATTATTCTAGTTATATGTTGGTTATAAGCATGGTTTTATGATAGATTCAAGTTATAGTTCTTACCATGTTTTTAATTGTAAAATACTGGTTAATGAATGCGTGAACTAATAGATGTTATTGTAGCTATTGTGAGAGGGAATTAGACCTTCTTTATGTTTCTCAGATAAGTTTCAGATCTCTATCTTTAGATATGCATTCATGACCTGTAGATTTCATGTTCACCATCTGTTTGATGGAATGACTGCCATGGTTAGAACTGGTTAGGTCAAGTACTTGATTAAGTTTGTGTTAGAGGCTTTGTCCTTGTGTCATTTATAATTTTGGAAAGTTTTGTCAATTTCTGGGCAGTAGTATGGAGACTAACCTTGAAAAAGTGGCTCAAATCTCATGGTCGTAGGCACAAAACTGGGAGAAAAAGACTGCAGTCGCTCCCTTGCAGGCTTATGCATGTGACTAGAGGGTTAGAGATGAATTCAGGCAGTGTTGTGCTAGTGTCTTGGAGTCGGTATCAGTCAAAAAACAAGTTAAATTATGGTTTTGGAACATGGAAGGGTGGTTGAGCCCTTGGGGGTCCTGAAGCACCTGAGAGAAGTCAGTAAAGTCTTGGTTTGTCAACTATGTTTCCTTAAGGTGATTTAGGAGGTTGAGTCATGTCATAATTGATCTGAGTATAAATGTTAGTTTTTTTGTGTTAATTTCATCTTCATATTTAAAATCTATTTTATGATATTATGCTTGATGTACATACGTTTCCTTGGTGTTTATGAGTGCCATACAGATAAATGAGCTGAGTTTTTAAATTAAATTCAAGATCATAAAGCATGAATAAAAAATTATGAAAAAAAAACAAAAACAAGTACAAAAAACCATCACAATTGATCCATCAACACAGTGTTTTGATGAAGGAGTTCACCCCTCATGGGCTACATCTCCTTCGTCCAGCTTCCATGGCTTGGGCCTCTGTATTAGATAAAAAGTGAAAATATTTCTATTTACATTCACCTATAGCTCCTGAAACATGCTTCAATGAGTCCAAAATGTCCAAATCTATCAAGAATGACTCTTTTTGTTCCTAATTTGGTCGAAAATTGCAAAAGATACAGCCAATTTTTTTTTTCCTAGTAAACTGCCTCTAAAACGGGAGAAGACTCTAGTTAGCCCGCCAATTATGGAGGTCCGCCGAACTTTATGGACTCCACCGAATTCACTGCCAGTTTAACTCTGATTTAATTAAGTTAATCACAGATTAACTGTGGATAAGCTTGAAAATTAGTGCATAAAGCACGTTTACATATAATCCTGATTAATAAATGCTTAACACATTTAGCCAAGGTGTAAGGGGTATTAACCCAGTGCTTAACCATAATATTGCACCCTTAACCTATTCTTTGCACCGTGGTCTGGTGACTTGGTCTCATGGGGAAGGGGCTGCCCCCCCTCCATTCCCTCGTCGCTGCAATCTTTGAAACCCAAATAGAAGTGGGGAACTATATTTAGCAAGGACAAATGTGGTAGCTCGTTGGTAAACGCGGAGAGTGGTATGGGGGAGGTCGGGGGGTCGAGCCTTGAACTCCGCCCAACCCCGTGTATACATTTTTCCACCGAATATTAACCCAAAACTTTGAATTTTGAATAATGATTTGAACTATAAACACAGACTTAAACTTTGGGTTATAAAAAATGTTACAGAATTTTGTTTAAAACCTTTATATATATATATATATATATATATATATATATATATATATATATATATGCTCATAATATCTCAGTCCCCAAAACCTTTTAACTATAGTAATAATTTAGACCATTGATTAATAATGTGGACCTTTGACATTACAATAACATCGAACATTGCATATGAATTCTAGAGTTTGGCATATAATAATGCAGTTCGACCTTAGATAGGGTCCACCTGAGGGGGCACATGGCAGCCCCTGGATACACCACGTTTCAGCCTCTGTTTGAGTTGTCCCTCAACCATATATATAAAACTTTCTCATTCAACCTTAAGAGAAAATTCCTAAAAAAAAAAAAATCACCTTCAAACCAAAATAATGAATCCAGCAGTGACACTTGTCACAGTGTCATTGGGAAAAACTGAAGAATTTTCCCAGAATATACCTTGTATGCTGATTGGGCTACCATGTCAACAATCTGTCACTATTCTGCAATTTTTTAGCTGTTTAGGAAAATGAACAACAGGCTCTATCTTTTTCATTTGGACTTTGTTTTCGACAAAACAAATTGCACTAAACTCCTGGCGACGAGCTCTTTGTTGTTGTTCAATTTCCAATCAATTTTGAGCACTTTAATTTTGAGCTTTTACATTGAACACCTGATGATTCCTCCCCACTAGAAGCCTTTTTGACCCCAAAATCTCTTTGATTATTGATCATGTGGTAACAGTACCCTCATCCACAGTACCCTCATCGCACACTGTCACCATGGAGATTCTTAACTGATCTCACTTTTTACTTGTGTAGACTCTTGACCAAGTATCTTCACCATTTCCATGTACTCTTTGGAAACTAAAAACAAGCATTTGTGGAACCCATGCCTTCTGGTTGACACCTAATCCTCTATGGTAAGGTGTGGAAGGCGAATGGTCACAAAGGATTCCAAGTGACCTTGGAAGATGAATCCAAGAGTCACACCATTATATTATAAATGTAAATATATGGTGAATAATATGAATAGCTCACACTTATCTTTCTACTTTTGTGTTTAGTTTCTCCATCCACCATATGTGTGTTTAACATGGTATCAGAGCAGGTGAATTTTATGGCCCTACTCCAATTTGAGCCACTCTTGTGGTCTTCTGATACGATCTAATTACTTGGTTATTTTAACAACGTTTGTTAATTTTGTTACCTCTTGCAATTTGAAGTAATGCCCCTTCCTGCTCAAGACTGTGAATTTCTTATCTTGTCAGATGTGTTCATTTATCCACTCAGATCTATGCACCTAATGCTCTATTTTGCTAACATTGTGCTATTCTCCTACTGCTCTCTGATCATTTTATTCCAACCTTGTGCTCCTGTTGTCGTGTCAGACTTTTGCTATTTCTAAGCCTATCTTTCATACTTAGTCATTGAACAGTGTTGAACCACGACTTGCTATAAGAAGAATGTCATTGAAGCGTTGTATTGGAGTGTCATAAATATCCCATTTGGTGAAGGTTGAACGACTGGATTTATTTTGTGCATTAGAGTCTTGAATACTGTATTGTATATGAGCGTTGAATGTGTGTTGTTCGCTCTTATTGAATGCTGGAGGGATTGCAAAATAATTAGCGTTGTCATCAATTTAATGTTGATGCATGTCTGCATAGAGAGAAGCATAACTGCATGTGTCATATCGTAACGTACCTATCTTCCTATCAATTCATTCCTTTTGAAGTAGATTCTTGGAATTCATTTTGGTCTCCAGATTCATATTGCAAAACTGTTGTCTCCAGAAATTCCTTTTTTGTGCATTTATCTGTCATCTACTTGGCTCATTAGAGATTATTAGCATTAAATGCTTATACATTCGCTTGTCTAGTACTCCCAACTCCACTTGAGATCTCGGTGCATGTTGTCTTTGAGTGCGTTGATTCATTATGTGGGTTGGTTTGTATGTGCACACGTTATTGTAATTTTCGAAGGAGGGAAGGAAGTAGCACTTAACAAAACCATTGTTGAAATCTCTGCAATCGAGATATCTCAGCATGGTGCGGTAACGCTAAGAACAGAACTAGTAATGCAGGCAACATGTTAATTGGTGGCGATATTATGGGGTAAATGGATACAATTTCCTGAAATAATGTTGTAATGGTACCAAAATAATGCCATAGCATTGGAGAAAGGTCTTGAAAGAATTCACGTCTCTTGGATAGGTCGAGGAGAGCATTTTATCTGTGCTTTGGAATTGTGACCATCCTCGAGGAGCTATAAGGTGGTGTGGATGCTTTGAAATCAGTGCTTGTTACTGGTCACTCCCCACCATACCCATTAACACATCAAGCTCTTCCTTTGCTCAACAGTTCCAACCTTGGACACAGACCAATACCAGTTCCAACACTACGCCACCTCAGTCAGCCACATAAGAGGGAAACACCGAAATATTTGCAAACCAGTGCAAAATCATGTTGTGCCAGGGGTCCAATCATGCATAGAATATCAGATGAAGGAACAAAAGGATGAAAAGATCGAGTTTTTGCAGCAAGAAGAGATTTCCCCCCCAAGTTCATACTCTTATTTAAATTCACCGTATGCCCAAATTTTGAACAAAATAAGTTAGTTTGTGGGTTTCTCAATGCATAATTTTCATAATTTTTTTCACAAAAAGGGCCAAGAATTTTCAGAATTGGAGGTTTAATTTGAGAGGATAATATTTCAAATTTGAAGTCAAATTCCTACTTCAATTGGATTGAGGGTTATATTTCCAAATACCCACGAATTTATCCAGGGGTTCCAACAACATAAAAGATACAAACAGAGGATGACATCATTTGTATATTAGCAGAGAACTTCTAGGAAGATTTTGTGAAACATTTAGGAGGCCATGTACAATTTTGTGACTGATAAAACTTGCAGAGGAAGACGAATGCACAAGCCCATCTGATTGTATTATTCCATAGTTCATTTCATCACGGAGCCACATTCTCCATGTTGTAGCATAATTTCTTCTCAAAGGGGTCGAGTGGAACTTGTTGGAGAATATGGGTGCTTGTAGCTAAGGGATTCATTTTCCTGTGGACATTTCTATTTACTTCTAAAATTGTAGTAGCCATTTTTGAAGAAGATTGATTGAAACCAAACTAAAGAATATTCGCAATTTGTTTACATTGTAAACGGGTGCATTATTGGTTGAAGCCGACACCCTTTATTTCTTGAGCCTGAGTTGTTTGGAAAATGGCCAAATTTTATGAATTATTATAGTCCTTGGAAACTTTGATACAATCCACTGTTGATGACACAATCTGAATAAGTAAAGACACTCTCTTTGATATCCAGACTTGCTCGCATCATGCACAAGAAAAGATTTATTTTCTGCAACTAGAATCTTAGCTTCAGCAAGAAGAATTACATCAGCAGAGTCATCATTATGAACTTGTTTTTGTTTAGAACACTGAGACAGATTCCCATCAACAATAAGAAATTGCAAATGTAGTATCCATTTTAAGTGCAGATTTTCAAAAAGAAAAAAAAATCCAGCCAACACCTCCCAAGCCCATCATCAGACCTTGGGAAGAGCTTGTCCATAAAAAGCACAAAACTGGTCTTGGATATGACAAGGAATTTTCCTTTAATATTCTGGACTACTCCAAGCCCATAAAATTTCAGAGTGCCGGATTTCTGTATGATAGTTCACCTTCAGCTGTTCCAGATTCTACTCCTCTTCCACAAAAACAACAACAACAAATTTAAAAATTCCAACTCTGTGATCGAGTTGTCCATATGAAATATCACTGTTTTGATCTTCACCCATGTAAGCACTATGGTCGGCACACCCATTTTTCACGCAGATGCTTAAAAAACAAGCCTCCTGCAAGAACAAAGATTCATCTTGGATGGATCTCTTCTTGGTAATGGGCATCAACAGCCAAGAAGATGTTTAAGTCACATGTCAGAACTTTTTCTAGAATATGAGCAAAATTGCAGTTGAGTTTTTTCCATCATCTCACCTTGTACCTGACAGGGAGGAAAATGTTGGTCATCTATAAGCTTCGATGCCACATCAAGCGAGCAGATTCAGAGTTGTAGCTAGAGACACGGATGCCCATGAGCATGCCTTTGGTTGGTGGACAACCTTAAACCATCTATGTGAGGTTGATATTCTTCCTCTTTCTGAACACTTCCTCTATCAGAATACTTCAACTTCTTGCCATTTTTGGTTGAGTTCTAGGAAATGCATTAAGCATTCCAGTGTTGGTGGTCATCCTTAAACCATCACAGATTGTAGACTTCCCTTCTTTTAGGTTGAAGGTCTCCCTCTTCAAATATGAGGGACACTTCCTCTAGCAGAAGCCCTTAGATTCTTGCCAGTTTTGGAAGAGTTATGGGAATTGCAATAAGCATTGCGTCCCAGTGTTGGTGGTCATTCTTAAAGCACCTCTTTATGCCAACGTTTCAGAGAGCTGATTCAGCCTAAGTGCTACCATGCATACTTTGCAGATTTGTAGTACAAATATCTTCTTGGACTCACACATGCCCCTTAAGATTAAGGGGGGGAATGTTGGACAACTAATCCTATATGGGTAGGTGTGGAAGGCAAACAGTCACAAAGGAGTCCAAGTGACCTTGGAAGATGAATCCAAGAGTCACACCATTGTATTATAAATTTACATCTATGGTGAATAATATGAATAACTCACGCTTATCTTTCTATTTGTGTGTTTAGTTTTTCCATCCACCATGTGTGTGTTTAACACCTTCTTTGTCACTTTATCTTTGACCTTTTCACTCTCTTGCACCGACATCTTGTTTCCAACACTGCTTAACACTGATGTCGACTTCTGCAAATGTTTTACATATTGTTCACCTCATTTCAAAGGAAACCAATTAGAGTCCTAAAACATCTCATTACAAGAATAATAAACCTTAATTAAATCAACTTGTTCATTCTATGCATCAAGTTTTTGAAAGGTTTAATTCAAAACATCTCTTTGTTTGATCATTAACAATGTCAAATTCTGACTTGCATTCACTATCCTCTTCATTTCTCCTACATGTATAAGAGACAAACTTGTCTTCTTCTTATGCGATCTAAATATGTACTCAATACCATATTTAAGCAAGTGATACTTATTATCATGGAGATGAAATACTACTTTCCTATCATACAGATAAGGACTTCCCAATACAATACCAGATATCTCAAGCGACACCACATCAAGTTCAACTTCATCAAGAAAGTTTGAATTGATGGCGAATCTTAGTATACACTTCCTTGTAACCTGCAAGTTTTTATTCTTGCATATCCACCCTAAAGGATAAGGTCTTGGATGTCTAACACTTTCAAGGTTTAGCTTCTTAACAAAGTCTTCAGAAATCAAGTTAGCTTGTGACCCACTATCAAAAAGTGTGTCAATCTTGGTATGTTTAGAGACAACTCTAATATGGAAAATTTCTATTCTTGTATCTTCATCTTGAGTGACATTGGAACAATTTGAAGAACTAGTGATTGCAACGTTCTTACCTGTCAAACCCATGGCTGTAATATTGTCTCATCTCCTGAAACTGAACCTAAGTCATGTTAAACTATAACAACAATTTTCTCCTTTTCTTTGGATTTCAATTTGTTTGGCTTCAAATCTGGATGAAGTAGCCAACAATGGTCTTCATCATGGCCATTCTTCAAACAATGTTTACATGTGATTTTTTCCTTCTCTCTTTTGACAGAGCTATTTCTCTTTCCTCTTCCATAAAACTTGCCCTTTCCTTTACCCTCACTATCACTTTTCTCATCTATGTTTTTTTTCCCTCTTTCTTCCAAATGTGTGGCTTGAACACAAAAACCATCTATGTTTGTGGGATTAAACATGAGAATAGTGTGCCTAATGTAACTGTGCAAACTGCCAATGTACTTTAACAAAGTTTTTTGAGAATATAAATTAATAGCCAAAATAAGAGCTCTTCTCCTAAATTCATGAGTATAATATTGCACACTTTTCCCTTTCAACTGTCTAAAATTTTTCCAATCCATAATGGCCTTTTGCATGTAAGCTAAGGGATATAATTTCATTTTAATGGTAGCGATAAAAAATGACCAAGACATAGAGATCGTATCGTAGTTTTTAATCTCTTCTTGAGTCCTTGCTTCCCACCATAAAAGTGCAGATCCTTCCATACTCAAAGAAGCCAATTGAATATTTATGTCATCTTCATGAAGGTCTTGAATTTTGTAATACACCTCTAATTGACGTATCCAATTTTCCAACCTTTCACCATTTTACATTGGAAGCTCAAATTTGGCATCAAGTTTGAGTAAGGGTGTTTTTCCTCTTGTGGATTTTGAGTGAGTATGAGTGGTTTTTGTGGTGGAAGTGGAAGATGATGTTGATGGAGATGATGAGGATGATGAATATGGCAGAGATGAGGGTGGCTTTCCTCCACTACCCTTTGAATCCTTTTCTTCATCCTTTATCATCTGAATTTCCTTCTCCATGTGGAGGGTTAGAACCTTCTCTTGCCATCCCAACAGTAAATGCATCAATCATAATTTTAACCATCCTCTTTATGTCATTAAATTCTCTCTTGACATCATCCTCTTTTGAATGACCTTAAATTTCTCCAACACCTGACATGATGGCTATGGATTCAAGCTCAGCTTCTAGTGCTTGTACCTCTTCAATCTCAACTTCTTGAGATAAAACTTGAGGTGCTTCAAGTGTAGCTGTGAGTGGAATTTTGGGTGGAGATAATGCCCTTGTGGCTCTCCTTCTTCTGGTCCTAATCTGAGGACATGTAACCAACAATTTCCCTTCACCTCTCTGCAATTTCAATATTGTAAGCATCACCAATTTGCAACCATTAAAGCCCTACTTGAACAAAACTCAAGAAACTATCAAGAAAATAACATTATCAACTCGACTCTGATACCAAATTGATCTGAGTATGAATGTTAGTTTTTTTGTGCTAATTTCATCTTCATATTTAAAATTTATTTGCTGATCTTATCCTTGATGTACATAGGTTTCCTTGGTGTTTATGAGTGCCATAAAGATAAATGAGCTGATTTTTTAAATTAAATTCAAGAGCATAAAACATGAATAAAAAATGTTGAATAGAAGAAAAAACAAGTACAATAAACCATCACAATTGATCCATCAATACAGTTTTTTGATGAAGGAGTTCACCCCTCCTAGGTTACATCTCATTGGTCCAATTTCCATGGCTTAGGCCTCTGTATTAGCTCAAAAGTGAAAAAAAATCTATTTACATTCACCTACAACTCTTGAAATATACTTCAATGAGTCTAGAATGTACAAATCTATCAGAAATGACTCTTCTTGCTCCTAATTTGGTCAAAATTTGCAAAAGATATGGCCAAAAAAATTGCCTTGTAAACTGCCTCTAAAACTAGAGAAGGCTTTAGTTAGCCCGCCAATTATGGAGGTTCGCCGAACTTGGCAGACTCCATCGAATTTACCGCCAGCTTAACTTTGAGTTAATTAAGTTAATTTTGGATTAACTATGGATAAGATCGAAATTAGCGCATAAAGCACATTTACATATAATCCTGATTAATAAATGCTTAGCGCATTTAACCAAGGTTTAAGGGATAATAAACCTGTGCTTAACCATAATCTCCCGCCCTTAACCTCCACTCTATTATGTGGTTTGGTGACTTGGTCTTATGGGGAGGGGGTTGGTCCCCTCGATTCCCCCGTTGCTGCAATATTTGAAATCCAAATAGAAGTGGGGCGCTATATTTAACAAGGAATAATGTGGTATCTCGTTGGTAAAGGTAGAGAGTGGTATGGGGGAGGTCATGGGGTCAAGCCCCGACCTCCACCCAACCCCGTGCATATATTTTTCCACCGAATATTAACCCAAACCTTTGAACTTTGAATAATGATTCAGACCATAAACTTGGACTTGAACTTTGGGTTATAAAATATGCCACAGAATTTGGTTTAAAACCTTAATATATATATTCCATATATGCCCATAATATATCGGTCCCCAAAACCTTTGAACTATAGTAATAATTCAGACCATTGATTAATAATGTGGACCTTTCACATTACAATAACATTCGACCATTGCATATGAATTCCGGAGTTTGGCATATAATAATGCAGTTCAACCTTGGATAGGGTCCACCAGAGGGGGCACGTGGCGGCCCCTGGCTACACCACATGTCAGCCTCTGGTTGGGTTGTCCCTCAACCATATATAAAAAAAATTCTCATTCAACCTTAGGAGAAAATTCCTAAAAAAAAAATTCACCTTCAAACCAAAATGGCGAATCCTATAGTGAAGATACCTTGTATGCTGACTGGGCTGCCATGTCATCAACCTGTCACTGTTCTACAATTTTTTTAGTTGTTTAGGAAAATGAACAACATGCTCTATCTTCTTCATCCAGACTCTGTTTTCGACAAAACTAATTGCGCCAGATTCCTAGCGAAAATATCTTCTCTCTTGTTCAGTTTCCAATTAATTATGAGCACTTTCATTTTTGAGCTTTTACACTGAGCACCTGATCAATAATATCCCTAAGCTCATATTTACCCCTATAGGATGTTAAAAGTGGGTATATGTGGGAGGGGTGGTTACTTATTACATCAATAATAACCCTTTTACAAAATTATATCAGTCTCACTCTGTCCATATTTGTTGGCTAGTATAATATGAGAGTATGATTCTACAAAAAACTAAGAGTAGCAATAATACATAAGAGACCATGAAACAAAGAAACCAAAAAAAAAAAAAAACCAAAGGAGATAACCATCCTAGGAGTTTGAAGATTTCATAGGAGTCAGGTCTTTCAAACTCCTGAAAGGCACTCAAAGCTTGAATTCACATTTAATGTGTTTCTTCATGTGAGCTAAGTGAGATTTTATCCGGTCAAGACAATCTTGCATTCTCTGTTGGTTCTTCTAAATGTCATTCAGAAATTAAATAATATAGTTCATGTCCTCATGCTTATCTTTTAGGAATTGCCCCAAAAGTTTCATTAGCTTCTAGTAGAGTATAATAGCATACATGTAATAGTTTTTCCTTCCCCTAGTATAGTCAAGGTTAGGAAGCCAGTGACAAGCCACGTTCGAGAGTTTTGAATCTGAAAAGGCTTGTCTATCGTTTGAAATGTCTCTCTATCCTATGAATATTTTCTTGTGTTATTGGAGAGGTGGCTAAGTGAAATGTAGTTGTCGTATCCTAGGCCTACAATTCAGCTTGTGACCAAATTTTCTAGCCATGACCCCCAACCCCATAACGAATGTGCCCTTGTTGACGTGGCATATTCACCCCAACCAATAATAACACTCTACAACACTAGAAGTGAAAATAGTACCAACTCCTTAGATACCACACAAGGAAAAGCCCGTTGAAAACATACATGGGATGAAGTAGATTGGTGAATTCAACCCCCTCCATAGCTTTCCCAAACCAGAAATACATTATCCCCTTAACTACACTGATAAGAAAATTTCATAGAAGTAAAGAGGGATGTGCATACAGAGTCTTGTACTAAAATTTCTTAGTAAGTGAATTATTGTGTTGAGAAAATTTTAGCCCAAGTGGAGATGCCAAGTCCCCAAATAGAAAAACTCCCAGGCTTAGGGGAAACAACATATCCACAATCCCCACAAAATCTTTAAGAGTAAGACCTAGAACACACCAGAAGAAATCTTGAACTGTAAAGAAAAACACGTGGAGACATTGTAACAAAATTACCTTGTTATGTCCTCAAGGAGGGACTGAAGCCAACCACACTTGAAAATCAGAGCCAAAGTTCTACATTGCAGAGTTCCATCGGTTGTTCTTAGAGGCCACCCAAATACCATGCACAATCCTCAAAATAGTAATCTCATCCTCCCCTACCTCTCTAGTGATACAACCACCATATCATTGCACCCAAAGAAAAGGAGAATTATTTTCATTGAAGAGCACACATTTAGTTATAAAATCCAAACTTCTAATTCTAAATGGAAATTCAAACTCCACTTTAACCTTTAGTTTCCCAACAACATCATTCCAAAAATATAAATTATCAAGGTGCCTATTTATCCCAAATGTAGTTGGAGGATGTTCCTTGCATGGCATAAGAGTCTGTGTCGTAGTAGATGCACTATGAAATAAGATTTAGGAACACAAAAAGACATTTATTAATGTAAAAATATCATTGCAGCCTATGAATTCATCTAGCCACACCATCCCCCCTCTTTAATGACCTTGAGAGTCGATGGGATGGAAGGTTCCCCCTCCTCTTCATACTCAATTTTCAATTGTTTTTCCATGCCCATCGATGAGTTGTTGTCCTAATCCAAAATGGTCTACATCTGATCCAACTAATGTATCCTATTATTCAATTGCTAGGAGGTGTTAGACTCCTATACCAATAGGTGTCATTTTTCATGATTGACTTGTTGAACTATGCAATATGTTCAAACCTTTTTCTTGTTGCAAAGGTGTTCCATATTCTTAAAAAATAAAAAAATCAAAAAAATTAAAAAATGTAAAGAGGGTATACCCTAAAAGAAAAATCAAAGGGTGAAAGAATAAAATGGTCAAAAAAATGAAAGAAATGAACCCCAAACAAAAAATAGACCAGGAAAGTGTGCAAGTCTAAATGCCACTACTATTTCATTTTCTGTAATAAGTAATTGTGTGCAGCTTGTTAAACTTTTGCCACAATTTATGAAGAGTCAAACTGTTTAAACTTGATTCATTCATTTTTCAATTTCATGTTGTAGAATAGAGAATAAATATCTGACCAAACAGTTTAATCTTGGCAGATAAGTAGATAGGTAGAGTTAATAAAAGGTGCTCAACAATTTAATCTGAGCCCTTGGATGTAATAAGTGTAGACTTAGATAGGTTTGCCATGTAAAAGAAAAAGAAGATTGATAAGGGTTTGCCAGTCTAAGTGCACCCTAATAAAGAAGAAAAAATGGTAGAGTAAAATAGGTAGGGTAGGTAGATGTTGTTGCAGAATTACATGTGATGAATGATGGTTCTAAATGTGTTCAATTTTACTTTCATCACAAGTGCAAAGGCAGATACTACATTGGAAAAAGTTCACAGCAAAGCAAAGTCAAGATTATTAACTTCCCCTTCATTTTCCCTTAAATATTTCACTAATTTCCCTAAGCACTAAGGTATTTGAAGATTAAAGGGGCTCAAGGCATTTCCTTGACTTTTGGAGGGACCGGACCCTCGGCCCAATAATTGAAAATTAGAAAAAGACCTAAGCAGTACTTTCTATTTATCCATTATAACACTGATCCACTTCTCAAAGCTTTTTCTAAGTAAAATCCCATTTTACTTAGAAAAATCATGCAATATTCCATAAAAATCCCTCAAAATTACTTTTTATAATGAAGCCATGAAGTTATGATAATGCAATTTGCTTTTAAAAATCTTCACTTCCTTGGTTATGTTAAAGTATTTTGAGTTTACCTTGTCCTTTGTCATATTAGCTCTAATTTATCTATTAAATCCCTATTGAAATAATCTTTTTTCCTATAGTATATAACTCCTCCTATATAAATATCCCAAAAACCTTTGTATTATGATTTTAAGCCAAAGTTAAATAAATCTCACATATTCAAATAAAAATATCCACTTTACAAACCCTTTGGCTAAAATATATCTGTATATATCAACCCCGCCCCCTATGGTAAACAAATCATATCAGTTTATTACCATATAATAAAAACATAAGAAAAAGGCTTTAAGCATATGTTTTATATGTTTAAAACGGAAAAATAAAACCCGAAGTCTAAATTCAAATCAAACTTCGAAAATTCACCCATTCATTACCCCCCACCGTCATTATACGTGAAGAGGTTAATTAATCATCAGGCTGAATTAATAATCTTTCCAGCCAATCGAAATCCTCCCAGAATGATTAATGGATATTAAATGCGTCGGGCACGCTCATTAATTCCTATGCCATATCCCCGTCCCAAATCACCGTTCGATTGCCCGCTCGGAGATCCACGGCCCTCGTTCATTTCGCTGCACATCCTTCGTCCGATAGATAACTTGCGAAATCAAAGCGGTTTTCAAATAGTGTCCCGACCACGTGTCATTCAATTTGTGGAATCGCTGCCGATTCACATAAAACCACCCTCCTCCAAAGGTGGTGTGGAATAAACTGCTTACCACCGTTCCCCCGTGACTCGCCTCCCGTACGCTGACGTCATCCCATAAAATAATAAATATTCCCCACCCATTTGACTTTGCCAATAAAACAAAACATTCACGTCTTTTTCATCATTTTGTACGCCAGAGAAAGAATACGGCTTCCGCGCAGAAAAATTCAAATTTCGAATTTGTGAAGTTCGCCAACCTTATCCTTTCAAAGAATATTGCAGACAAGCCTCTCAGAAGATTATCCGCCATAACCAGTGCCTGTTCAAATCACTGTTCATTCAAAGCTTACCCACCAATATCAACCGTTTACCCGTTTAAACACAAACACCCTACTGTTGCTCATTTTCACCTGATTGTGTAGTAAAACCCTTTGTAACCCAGCTGCACCACCTGAAGCCTATGTTAACCAATTCGAGCATGGTTTAACTCCCAAAAATCATTTTATATTCACTCCAAAAACATCTCAAAATCAAATGAAACATTTTCGACTTCCCCTGCAAACCAATGCTTTCTTAACAATTTGTTTTGTTTTACAGGTGATCAGAAGGCCACATCCTTGGATAAACAGTCTTAATACTAGTCATAAGACTTGTTTACTCCAAGAATGTTATCAAATCTATTCAAAAAGATGTTAGAAAGCATAACAGCTAAAGATTATCAGTGGTTAAAGTGTATCAGGGAAAAGTCAGAATGAAAGTTAAAATGAAGTTACAGAGCAGTCAAAGGTAAACAGTAAAAGTAATTACAGAGGCAGTAAAATGGTAAAAATAAGAAATGAAAATACTTTCACCAACATTGAAGTTTGTCTAAAGTGAAAGTAAAACAGTCAAAAGAACAAAAAAGTGAAAAGATGAAAAACACAACAAGAAGTAATATTTTTGCAGAAATTGCATGTTTTAGTCATTTTTTTTCAGAAACTATTGTGATCAATCCAAGATAAATTTTGTGAAACTGAAGGAGGTTTATGTTCTTAAGAGGACAATCTACAAAAACCTCTCTCATTTTTCTAATAGCCATTATGGTTTTGGAAATATTAAACAATGTTGGAAAGCACGTTTTGCAGAAAATTCCTGTTAAGTCATCATTTTGCAGAGAATATTGTGGCCAATCAGAAATACATCTTACAAAACTGAAGAAGGTTTTTGTTCCTAAGAGACCCATATATAGAAACCTATCTCAGTTTGTGCATAGTGATTTCATACTGAGATATGCATGCACATCTTTACAGGTTATTTTTCAGACTCTGTAAAACTATGTTTTAAACATATTTTTGCAGAGCCTATTGTGCACAACTGGAGAGGAGTTTTAGGAAAATTAAAGAGTTTTATCTCACCAAAATATGTATCTACAATAACCTCTTTCAAGTTTTACATATCTGTTACGGATTGAGAAATAAAAAGATATCATTGGACCCCAAGTTTGCAAAATTGTTGGAGCAGAATTCACAAAAAAAGGAAGCAGTTAGTGACTTGGATGCCTCATCATCAACTAAGAGTTGGATGAAATTCGAATTCCCCTCTTTGTCATCACCTATCCATAAGAAATAGTTCCAAATAGATGCATTAGTTTGAGTTTCCTTTACTTAAGTTCTATTTATGTAAAATAGTTGGAGAGATTTGTGAACTAATCTTGATATTTTTTCAAGATATTTTAGTTTAGAATTTGTATAAATACTTCACTCTTGGAAGTATTTTGGGGTGGATTCTTCTAATTTGCTGTAACATTGACTTTTTGGAATAAAATTGTTTTGGAGAAACTTCTTTGTGGCTTGCTAGATGATGATTTGAAGCTCAAGACTTTTTGCAGGATTCATGTGTCAGACTACAGTTCAATAAGTCTTTTCTATCCTATGTTTTAAGTTTTATATCTGTTTATAATATCATTACGTTCCATTTCTGAATAATTGACATAAAAGAATAAATTAGAACTTACTTAAGTGTACTCTGATTTCAATTGTGATTATTCTAAATGTTTTCTTCTAAACTGGTTATAAGCAACGAATTCTTAACTGCTCTTGTTTCGCTGGTTTAAACATTTTGATTACTATAGTAAAGAATTCTTAACTGCTCTTTATTTGTAATCATTCACTTCCTTTCTTTGAACATGTTGAAAGATTCTTAATTGCCTTTCATCCCTTCAAAATCCATTCCATTCACTTTAATATCTAAAATTGTTCTCTGTTTGGCTATCTTGCCCTGCAAAGCCATCTTGTGTGTAGAATCTTAATCCAGTAAAGCCATCCTTTCGACTCCATAGCCCAATGGCCTGAAATACTCAATCATGCCCTTAGTTGGCGGATTCCACCATTTAAATTCAAACAAACTCTTGGACTTATAACTAGCCTAATATTTTCTAAGAACAAAGCCAAATTTTAAAGAGAGAGCCCTCTCTGGATACAGATTGGCTAGATTCTGTATCTGAAGGTTGGTTTGTGGTTACCTCGGATTTACTTTCCTTTTCCACAACTTCAAGGAAAATCTGAGTGATAACATAGTGGCGACCATACTGGGGATCTGAATCATTTTTATTGTTACTTTAGTTTTCTTATAAGCTACAGACAGAGTCTGAAGATCAGCCAGGTAGCCTTTGAACTGCTTTTGCTCTGCAACTGCATAGTAAATAAATGATGCTTCAGTCTATCTCTGGTTTAGCTTAATAATTGAACTTTGGTTTCAAACTTTCAATTAGATTCTCTAGTTTAATAAATCTTTGAGAAAATTTTAATTAAAAATCTTAAATTTCTTAACGAGTTTGTAGAAGTTGTTTTGAAAATTCACAAAAAAATTGGTTTCCTGAAGAACTAACTTTCTCTTCAGAATTGTTTTACAGGTTTAGATCTGATCTATGATGGTGGACAGTGATCAAACACATAGAGGTTAAAATCATCCACCTGGCGACTCCAAATCCATTTCATAATTAAGACTCCATTGGAGGAATGAACCTGGAAGAACAATATGGAAAGATCAGGCTTTCAACTTGGATCTTAATCCAAGACATTATGTTCTTTCTCGTTAAGAACGATTTTCAATATGTATTGTATTTTATATAAGGATCTAACTTGGTTTTATAGATATCGTGGCCTTTCATTATGGCTGATTTTCAAGATGATCCAAGAATAAAATGAAGATATGCTCCCATGAGCAGAGATCACATACCTGGATTTCCACACAAACTACCAAAGGTAAATTGGGGTGAAAATCTGCCCATGTTTCAAGATGAGAATATTGATGATCCTTTACTACATCTCATTAAATTTCATATACACTTATCAAGATTGAAGGGTGATTGGCATGAGGATTGCCTCATGAAGATATTCATGGGAACCTTAGAAGGAAAAGCAAGGGAATGGTACGAAGCTCTCAAACCTGCAAGTTTGTTTTGTTTAAAAGATTTTCATAAGGTATTTTATGAACATTACAAAGAAGATTTTCCATCTTTATCATTAGCTGAAAATTGTTGTGATCAAGCTGAAGATCTTATACATTACCTTAAAAATATTGATGAAGATTTTGGAAATTGGTTTCCTCAAGATTTATTAGAAGAAGTCCAAAACTTTCATTCTCAAGTTAAATATCATAATAATCAAGAGGAGTTAAACAAAGATGAAATAAGTAAGGAGGTAAATCAAGATCCACAAAGCCCCTCTGTATTAACAAATGATGTTTCATTTAATGTTTTGAATGAAGTTAAAGAAAATATTCAACCTCATGATCAAATTTTAGATAAGGGAAAAAACAATTGTCATTTCAATCTAAGAATTCAGAGATTCCCACCCCCCTTCACCGAAGAAGAAATCAATTTTCTTCTAAACATGCAACCATCCTCAAAATATTTACATAATGAAGAAATTGTTTCTTCTTCTTCTAAGGTTGATGAATGTACAAAATTTTTTATCCATGAAGGGACAGAAGAACAAGTTGATGCTCATGTTATTCTACCTTCCCAAAAAGGCCCATTGCTTGATATCACGCCTATTGAACAAAACAATGAATTTCAAAAAGAATGCAACCAATCTAATCAAGATGTATTTGGATTGTTGGAAGAGAAATATGCTGATCCAATGTTTATAATTGATGACATTCCTTATTATGAAGACTTGCCTAAATATGATCAGTATGATTTCCCAATTCAAGATAATTTCACAGAACAATCACTAGCTATTTTGAGGGATGAGATATTAGAACTTTAGCTTGATGAGGATTTTCTAAGGGATTTCTTTCTTCTTTTTAAATCAAGAAAATATTCTCCTAAACTAAAAATATGTGTTCTTGAGATAATTTCTGAAAATTATGAAAATGAAATCAAACTTTTGCATTCTCAAATTCAGTCATACAATTTCCGAAATCCTAAAGAATTCTTTGAAAATCTTCCTTCTCCAAAGCAAGAGGAAATTGTACTATCTTTTGACTTGCATATTGAATATGATTATTCTTTCAAACACAAGACTGAAGAAATAAGTTCATGGACTAATATTCATAATTCAATTGAACAATTAGTCATTGAAGGCCTAGAAGTAAATAACATACATCATGCTTTTATTGATCCTATATCAGATTATATGGAGAATCTTTTGAGCCCAAATCTGCAAACATGTTTTCTCTATAAGGATCAAATAAATCAAAAGTGGCCTTTACACATCATATCATTTATTATAAAGGCACATGATCATAACATACTTCCAATTTTGATCACAAGCAATCAAGTTATCCATTTATTTTTACAGCTACTTGATTGGCTTTATTGGCATTTTTGTATTACCTGATTCAATAAGATTTTTAGTAGATTGAGTAGATAGATGAGTGTCAATAAGCTCAAAATTTTGAGCATTTTTTTTTTGTTGTCAATTTTCAGCTAGTTTTTCATTAAGTTGGTTTGAAAATTTTTATGTGTTGTTTTAGTTTCAGATCAAATTTCAGGTTGCAGAAAAAGGAGTATATTCAATTCAAGATTTTCAGCCACTGTAAATGCATGTTTGGGATTGGATCAAGGCAGAATATTTCCAAATGGGAAACAAAGTTTTAAGTTTTGAGTGGATAGTAACTTACCGGAGTTGAAGCTCGAGGAGAAGGCCCTAAGATTCAGAAGTTTCACTATCATATATACAATAAAGCCACCAGAAAAAGAAGATTACATGGTTCAGTTAAAGGAATTTTAAGGCATCTGACCTGCGATTCTTGAATTTTCACCAGGAAAAGACATCCCCAAGTGGAGCCAGTGTTAGACTCCTATACCAATAGGTGTCATTTTTCATGATTGACTTGTTGAACTATGCAATATGTTCAAACCTTTTTCTTGTTGCAAAGGTGTTCCATATTCTTAAAAAATCAAAAAATCAAAAAATTTAAAAAATGTAAAGAGGGTATACCCTAAAGAAAAATCAAAGGGTGAAAGAATAAAATGGTCAAAAAAATGAAAGAAATGAACCCAAAACAAAAAATAGACCAGGAAAGTGTGCAAGTCTAAATGCCACTACTATTTCATTTTCTGTAATAAGTAATTGTGTGCAGCTTGTTAAACTTTTGCCACAATTTATGAAGAGTCAAACTGTTTAAACTTGATTCATTCATTTTTTCAATTTCATGTTGTAGAATAGAGAATAAAAATCTGACCAAACAGTTTCATCTTGGCAGACAAGTAGATAGGTAGAGTTAATAAAAGGTGCTCAATAGTTTAATCTGAGCCCTTGGATGTAATGAGTGTAGACTTAGATAGGTTTTCCATGTAAAAATAAAAAATATTGATAAGGGTTTGCCAGTTTAAGTGCACCCTAATAAAGGAGAGAAAATGGTAGAGTAAAATAGGTAGGGTAGGTAGATGTTGTTACAGAATTACATGTGATGGATGATGGTTTAAATGTGTTCAAATTTACTTTCATCACAATTACGAAGGCATATACTACATTGGAAAAAGTTCACAGCAGAGCAAAGTCAAATTATTAAACTTCCACTCTCATTTCTCTAAACATTTCACTAATTTCTCCTAAGTGCTAAGGTATTTGAAGATTAAAGGGGCTCAAGGCATTTCCTTGACTTTTGGAGGGACCAGACCCTCGGCCCAATAATTGAAAAAGACCTAAGTACTTGAAATTATCCATTATAACATTCATCCACTTCTCAAAAAGTTTTTCCTATGTAAAATCCCATTTTACTTAGGAAAATCATACAATATTCCATAAAAATCCCTCAAAATTACTTTTTATTCTGAGTATAAGTGATGAAGTTATGATAATGCAATTTGCTTTTAAAATTCTTCACTTCCTTGGTTATGTTAAAGTATTTTGAGTTTACCTTGTCCTTTGTCATATTAACTCTAATTTATTTATTAAATCCCTATTGAAATAACCTTTTCCTATAGTATATAACGCCTCCTATATAATAACCCAAAAAACCCATTTATTATAAGTTTTAGCCAAAGTTAATTAAATCATACATGATTAAATAAAAATCCCACATTACAAACCCTTTGGCTAAAATATATCCGTATATATTAACTCCGCCCCTATGGTAAATGAATTTCATTAATATATTACCATATAATAAAAACATACGAAAAGGGTTTAAACATGTGTTTTATATGTTTAAAACGGAAAAATAAATAAAACCCGAAGTCTTTAAGCCATTTGTAAACCCGACTCTTTATAAACCAACGAGATTAATTAATCACCTGGATTAATTAATAATCTTTTCAACCGCCAATAAAATCCCTCCCGAAATGATTAAAACAATAAAAAATACATCGGGCCCGCTCATTAACTCCCCCGCCGATTTCACGTCCCAGTCACTGTCCGATCACTCCATCGAAGATCCACGGCGCGCGTTCATTCCGCTACCCATCCTTCGTCAGGTAGAATGCTTGCGAAATCAAAGATCTTTTCAAATAAGTGTCCCGACCACCGTCAATATTCAATTTGTGGAATCAATGCCGATTCACATAAAATCACCCTCCTTCAAAGGTGGTGCGGAATAAACCGCTTACCACCGTTCCCCCGTGACTCGCCTCCCGTATGCTGATGTCATCCCATAAAATAATAAAATATTCCCCACTTGTTTGACTTTGCCAATAAAACAAAACATTCGCGTCTTTTTCATCATTTTGTACGCCAGAGAAAGAATACGCCTTCCGCGCAGAAAAATTCAAATTTCAAATTTGTGAAGTTCGCCAACCTTATCCTTTCAAAGAAGATTGCAGACAAGCCTCTCAGAAGATTATCCTCCATAACAAGTACATGTTCAAATCACTGTTCATTCAAAGCTTACCCGCCAATATCAACCGTTTACCCGTTTAAACACAAACACCCTACTGTTGCTCATTTTCACCTGATTGTGCAGTAAAACCCTTTATGACATTGCTACCAAAGCCTCACAATTAACCAATTGGAGCATGGTTTACCTCCCAAAAATCATTTTAGATTCACTCCACAGACCTCTCAAAATCAAATGAAACATTTTCGACCTCCCCTACAAACCAATGCTTTCTTAACAATTTGTTTTGTTTTACAGGTGATCAGAAGACCACATCCTTGGATAAACAATCTTAATACTAGTCATAAGACTTGTTTAATCCAAGAGTGTTATCAAATCTATTCAAACAGAGGTTAGAAAGCATAATAGTTAAAGAGTATCAGTGGTTAAAGTGTATCAGGTAAAAGTCAGAATGAAAGTTAAAATGAAGTTACAGAGCAGTCAAAGGTAAACAGTAAAAGTAATTACAGAGGCAGTAAAATGGTAAAAAGAGGAAATGAAAATACTTTCACCAACATTGAAGTTTGTCTAAAGTGAAATTAAAACAGTCAAAAGAACAAAAAAGTGAAAAGATGAAAAACACAACAAGAAGTAATATTTTTGCAGAAATTGCATGTTTTAGTCATTGTTTTGAAGAAACTATTGTGATCAATAAAAGATGAATTTTGTGAAACTGAAGGAGGTTTATGTTTTTAAGAGGACCATCTACAAAAACCTCTCTCACTTTTCTAACAGCTATTATGGTTTTGGAAATATTAAACAATGTTGGAAAGCACTTTTTGTAGAAAATACTAGTTAAGTCATCATTTTGCAGAGAAGATTGTGGTAAATAAAAAAAAAATCATATAAAACGGAAGGAGTTTTTGTTCCTAAGAGACCCATCTACAAAAACCTATCTCACTTTTTTCACAGTGATTTCAGAATGAGAGATACATGCACATCTTTACAGGCTATTTTTCAGACTCTGTAAAAATCTGTTTTACACATATTTTTACAGAGCCTATTGTGCACAGCTGGAGAGGAATTTTAGGAAACTGAAAGAGGTTTATCTCACCAAAATATTAATACACAATAACCTCTTTCAATTTTTACATATATATGATGGATTTATAAATAAAAATATATCATTGGACCCCAAGTTTGCAGAATTGTTGGAGCAGAATGCACAAAGAAAGGAAGCAGTTAGTGACTTGGATGCCTCATCATCAACTAAGAGTTGGATAAAATTCGAATTCTCCTCTTTGTCATCACCTATCCATAAAAAATAGTGCCAAATATATGCATTAGTTTGAGTGTCCTTTACTTAAGTTCTATTTATATAAAATAGTTGGAGAGATTTGTGAACTAATCTTGATATTTTTTCAAGATATTTTAGTTTAGAATTTGTATAAATACTTCACTCTTGGAAGTATTTTGGGTGGATTCTTCTACTTTGCTGTAACATTGAATTTTTGGAATAAAATTGTTTTGGAGAAACTTCTTTGTGGCTTGCTGGATGATGATTTGAATCTCAAGACTTTTTGCAGGATTCATGTGTCAGACTACAGTTCAATAAGTCTTTTCTATCCTATGTTTTAAGTTTTATATCTGTTTATAATATCACTGTGTTCCATTTCTGAATAATTGACATAAAAGAATAAATCAGAACTTACTTAATTGTACTCTGATTTCAATTGTGATTATTCTAAATGTTTTCTTCTAAATTGGTTATAAGCAACGAATTCTTAATTGCTCTTGTTTCGCTGGTTTAAACCTTTTGATTACTATAGTAAAGAATTATTAACAACTCTTTATTTGTAATCATTCACTTTCTTTCTTTGAACATGTTGAAAGATTCTTAATTTCCTTTCATCCCTTCAAAATCCATTCCATTCACTTTAATATCTAAAATTGTTCTCTATTTGGCTATCTTGCCCTGCAAATCCATCTTGTGTGTAGAATCTTAATCCAGTAAAACCATCCTTTCGACTCCATAGCCCAATGGCCTGAAATACTCAATCGTTCCCTTAGTTGGCGGATTCCACCATTTAAATTCAAACAAACTCTTGGACTTATAACTAGCCTAATATTTTCTAAGAACAAAGCCAAATTTTAAAGAGAGAGCCCTCTCTGGATACAGATTGGCTAGATTCTGTATCTGAAGGTTGGTTTGTGGTTACCTTGGATTTACTTTCCTTTTCCACAACTTCAAGGAAAATCTGAGTGATAACAGGAGGAATCGAGATTGGGATCCTTATCTTGACATCCCAGGTTGGCTAGTAGGACTGCAACTTTATTTTCGGTTCTACAGAGAGGTAATAACATATTGAATAAAGTTAATCAAATTTTTTATGTGAGAAATGAGGTGTTACAACCTCCAACTCTTAGCTGGTTTGGTTATAGGAGTACAATATATGATCCTATGTGTGATCATGATATGCAACTAAGATTCCCCATCTAGATGAAGTTTAAAATAACCTATCTCAATTGATAATTGTAATGTCCTTTCTAATGATATAATTTTGCGACATTGTTACTAGTTTTTCCATAGTTAGTAATGAACACTCTCAAATTATTTTTATTCCAATCTATGAAAATTCGTCCATATCATGTTGGGCCTATATTTCCTTTGGAAGCACCATGAAAGTTCAATTTAATTAATCCTGGGGGAGGAGGGGTGAAAAAATATGGTGAGGATATATGATGGGGAGAGGGGGGGGGGGGAGGGGGGTGGAACTTGAACATCACCTGTGAATTCATGGCTTGAGATATTTCTAGATGATTTAGGATCGAAGCCTGAAGGTGGTTTAATTTCCAATCGTTTGGTGACTAGGATTCCAAGAGTTTTTCCTCCTTAATATTTTGTTTGATGATATGAAAAAAAATATCTATATATGTCACTTGTTCTAAAATATACTTTTGTTTCCTTCCTTCCATAGTGCCCATAAAGAAAATCCCCCAACCAAGATCCAATTTCTGTTAACTATAGGATTATTAAATAAGTTAAACCTCCATTACTCCAACTATTCTACCAAGTTGTTATGTGTGCGATCCAGATCATTGAAGAGAGAGAGGACCTGGGTAAAAATGGATTCTACAAAAGGGCATGTGTTTAAAAGGTTTTCCATTGTTTCTTCCTGTTCCTTACAAAGATAGTGTAAATAACAGCCATGAAATCCTTTTTTCCTAATATGGTCCCACATAAGGAGTTTTCTTCTTCCTACTAGCCAAAGGAAGTGTGCAACCTTGGGCCAAAGATTATATGTCCAAGTTTTTCTCCATAATGGTTCTATGGGTAAGTTTTGATATCTAATTTGCAAGGACTAATATTCTTTAAGTGTGACCATATATTTCACTTGATATCCCCAAAGTAACTTATCTCGATCTTGAGCTATATTGATTTTACGTTCCTGAATGTCTTGTGCTAATATTGGACACGAGCGTAAAGCCTAGTGGCATAGCTAATTTTCCTTCTATTTTATCTTCCGCCATATAAAGGGGTCTTGGTTATATTTCCATAAACTTGTTATAGTTACACCCCCTATTCCTTAGTAAAATCCTTCAATTCCTCGATATCTGCCTATTCTCAAATATGAGGTAATTGTTTCCACACTTCTCCCCATAAGAGAGTTATATTTCCATTCCTGATTTCCCATAAATCATGGATTTGTATTAGATATTTATTTTTCTAGGCCAGATTATAAATTGATGATCTTGCAGGATATATCCTTGCCTTCAATTTGTCTAATTGAGAAAATTAATGACTATATTTTCTGTCCTAGATGGATCCAGGAAAAGGCACAAGTTTTTAAGTGAAGACACTATGAAAGGAGGCACCTTGTTGGATACACCTGAAAGGAGGGAAAGCATCCCTGAAAAACAATATGAAAACACTCATATAATACCATAACATCATCAACACAAGAAAAACCATGAAGAAAGGATGGAAAAATATAATATGACAAAAGATTTTAAGAAGGCCAAGCCTCCTACATTTGATAGTGAAGTAAATAAATCATAATATGTTGAGACATGGTTCCTTGGAATGAAAAGTTTTTTAGGATACGTCGCTATTCAATGAACATGAAAGCAAGGATAGCCACCTTCATCCTAAAAGTTAAGGATGAAATTTGGTGGGGATATTTAAGGAATTTAAAGGGAATAAAATAAGAATATCTATCATGGAATCAATTTGAAGAATATGTTAGGGACAAGTATCTATTTGATGGATGCTTTGAAAACAAGGCTAAGGAGTTCTATGAGCTCATATTGGGTAAAATTACAACCGAGGAGTATACCACCAAGTTCTTATAGCTGTTAAGGAATGTTACCGACCTTAAGGAAGAAAAAAAATATTCAAAGGTATATCAGTGGACTTCCACAATCCTTCAAGGATATAATTTAATTTGATGAGCCTAAGACATTGGAGGATGAAATTCAGAAACTGAAGCACTGTTATGAACGATCAAATTGTATGCCAGAATTCAATATGGATTAGAAGGTGAAAGGAAACACAGAATATAAATAAAAGAGGCATAATAAAGAATAGAAGTCTAAAACCACATGCATGAGATAAATATATTATAAATTGTTGAAGTTTGACCTCAGCAGAGAGGAAATGCAATAGATATAGGTCATGTAAATTAACTTGTTTGGGGGGGAGAATAAGGGAGATAAAAGGGAGCCATTGAAGTGTTGGACTTGTGGAATAAATCACCAAAAAGTATATTGTCCACACGAGAAGGATGTTGGGCCATACCTTTAAAATGCCCAAGAATCCTAGATAGTGGGAGATATGACATGCAATTTTCCCAGAATATATGGAGCGATGGATAATAGGTAGCCATACCAGCGGGCTTCCATAATTGAAATGGAAGGTAAACTTTACAATCAATTTAGTTATATTTTGGTTGACCCTAGATCAAAGTACAATCATGTTATCCCAATACTCATAGAGCAATGTCAATTGGCTAAGGAGACATAGGAATAATCGTGGTTGGTTCAACTGGAAACAGGGACAAGGAGAAGAGTTGAGTATTGGGTGAGAGATTTCCCAATTAAATTAAATGACATGTCAACCATTGCAAATATCAATGTGCTAGGATTAGAAGCATATAATATACTATTGGGTATGGACTAGTTTTACATGTATCACACCAAGGTAGATTTATTTGAAAGTGAAACCAAGTACTTAGATGAGTGTGGGGAAACAAGGATATTGTAGGGAAGTGAAATCCCATATCAGTAAGATTAGCTAAAACCGTGAAATACAAAGGAATATATAGGAAGAAATACACCTTATTTGTTGTGCAAATTCAAATAGTGTTGAATCTAACAAAAATAATGGGGAGAGAGATAATGACATTCTATCAAAATATCCCATTTTGAAATAGTTCCAAGATGTATTTCCTGAAGAGATATCTAGGTTTCCTCCTCATAGAAGGGTGGATTTGTCTATTGATTAATGCTAGGATTAGTTCCAAAATCGAAGGCTCCATATAGAATGAGAACTCCAAAATTAGTTGAGCTAAAGCTACAACTCAAGGATATGTTGGGCTAGGGCTACATAAGGCTAAACATGTCTCCATGGGGAGCATTGGTACTATTTGTGAATAGAATGGATGGCGCACTTAGGTTTTGCATTGACTATAGACAACTGAATAAGGTGACCATCAAGAATAGATACCCCTTTTCATGGATTGATGATCTATTCGACTAGTTAAGGGGAGCAACAATCTTCTCCAATATTGATCTGGGATCAGGCTATCATCATGTGCACATTAAGGACGAGTCCATAAAAAGCCTTTAGAACAAGTTATGGGAATTAAGAGTTCACGGTAGTGCCCATTGGACTTACCAATGCACCTACAACATTTATGTTCCTTATGAACAATGTTTCATGCCCTTACTTAGATAGGTTTGTAATAGTTTTCGTTGATGAAATTTTGGTCTCTTCAAATGCCAAGGAGGATCATGAAGAGAATTTGGTTGCAATACTATAGTTGCTAATGTTATCTCCCAAAAAATGATCACGTAGCCATTTCTTACTAGGTTGATCGAAATACAACATGTAAGATAAGTTTTACCATGGAAAACCCACTTTTACCATAGGAAATAATTTAGTAAACCATTTTTCCTAAATAATTTCTCATTAAAATAAAAAAACCCCATGAGAATAATTAAATAAATCATTATTAATTTAATATTCTCTTGAAATAATTATTGAATCATTATTTAATAATTATTTCTTATCGCTTTTGACTTTATCACCTTGGAATAATTAAATAAATCATTATTTATTTTCTATTCCCTCTTTTTTTTTTTTGAGATAATTGCTAAATCATTATTTAGTAATTATTTCAAACTCATATTTTCCTTTATTCTCACAAAGTGATTAATAAATCATTTTTATTTTTTAATTGCTTCAACCACTTTCCAAATAAAGATATTTTACCATTTTGAAAATCTTCTCCCGCTTAAAAAATATAATAAAATATCCACAATGGTTAGATTTTGATTTAGTCAATAATATTTTATTATTTTGTAATTCTCAATCTATTCCAATATTTTGTTATAAATGGAGTGTTTTCTCTCCTTTCTTCACCATGACTATTTTCATCGTCAACATTATCGTCTCATAGCATTTGATTTCCCACTCGAGTTCAAACACCTTTTTGTTTTTCTACCCATTGCAAATTGAGAGAGAAAAGCATGTTGTTGAATCCCAAGGAGAAAAAAGGACCCATCCCACGAAGGGGGAACTGCAGAACCATGTTGTAATTTCTCCTCACTAGATGTATGCATTAATAAAATTATCATTTATTCAAGTCCCCCATTAGGTTATTACACTTTGATTTTATTTTGTTATAAGTTTATATTTGCCTCATCTATTTTGTCGTGGGGTTTTCTCTCATGTTTTATTGCATATATGAAGCATAGAAGAAATCAATTTTTTGTTGTTAGGCTTATAAGTCACCTATAACTTAAGTAAGGTAGTTTTACTCACTTGTAGAAAAGCTTTACACTAACAGCTAAGAGAACATAATATTTATGCAAAGCTTGATAATTGTGATTTCTTTCTATCTCAGATACCTTATTTGGGGGCGCACATTGTCTCAAAAGAGGGAGTAGCACTTGATCTAGAGAAGGTTAAGTCCATCATGGAATGGCCCACACCTAATAATTTGGATGAAATTAGGTCCTTTATGGGGTTGGTAAGATTTTATAGGAGGTTCATCAAGAATTTATATAATATTGGCCACCCAATTACTACAATGCAAAGGAAGGGGAAGAAGTTTGAATGGAAAATTGATTGTGCTGCAAGTTTTAATCAACTAAAGCGGTTGTTAACTAATGCAATAGCAACAATGCTAAGAATAAAAAATATTGAAAGGGATTTCATTGTATGCATAGATGCATGGAAGGAAGGACTTGGTGGAGTTATTATGCACCGGGGCCATTTAAAGGAAATTTTTTAAGGATGGAAATTTATTTTAAAGTTTAGAAATCTTGGCGAATCTCACTAGTCCCTAATTTGAAAACTTTAAAATGTTTGTTGTTATTATTATAAAAATATTCAAATTTCTAATCATTATATATATAGTCACTTTAAAATTTTGGCGATTTCAAAGGTAAAGTAATTTTATACTATAAAAATTGGGAAAATAATTAAAAAAATATAACGGAAATGGACAAATATTATTTTTGGGAAAATCATGGAAAATTAGCCTATCTATGAATATTAGCCCCTAAAATTTTCCTTGGCCTGTGGTTTTTTATGAATGTCAAAAATTAAATGAACATGAGAAAAACTATGTAACTCATGACTTGGAATTGGTTGCCATCATCCATGGATTGAAAATGTGGAGATACTAGCTTCTTGGAAGAATATTATTGATGAATGATCATGGAGGGCTGAAATATTTGTTTGATGTAACTAAATTAAATGTAAGGAAATCTAGATAGTTGGACACCCTTAGTGAGTTCGACTTCGAGATAAAATACATTAAAGGAAAGGAGAACATAATGGCTAATGAAATAAACAAGAGAATGAAAATAAACCACATAGAAACCATAAGTTCCTATGGAATTGATCTCGAATAAAGGATCAAATATGTTGGGCAGCAATATGAAATATATCATCAATTAAAGGAGAAATTTCAAGAAGAGTCTGAGGGTGAACAAGACAAATAATATTGACACTCATAAAATTGGTTCATTAGATTCAAAAATATAATCTTCGTGCCAAATGAGGGAAATATAAAGAAGATTATATTGAAAGAGTTTCATGTAAAACCATAGTTTGTTCATCCAGGTTATCAAAAGACTTTAACAAACATTAAGAAATTTTACTATTGGCCTTATTTTAAAAGGGAGGTGGCGAATTTCACCTCCAAGTGCATAGAGTGCCAACAAGTAGAGGGTAAGTGAAAGCACCCAACTATATTACTCCAACATATTCCCATTCCAATGGAAGTCGGAAGCGATTTATATGGCCTATTTTATAGGGATTCCAAATAATTCTAAAAACATGATGAAATCATGGTAGTGCTTGACAACTTGAGAAAAGTGGCTCACTTTGTAGTTGTTAAGTTTAAAAATTCATCTAGCGATGTGTCTCAAATATTTATAAACAAAATAATGAGATTGCATGGAGTTCCCATTGAGAATATTATCTTTGATAGAGATGCCAAGTTCACTTCAATGCTTTGGAAATAATTATTTGCAGGCTTGGGAACAAAGTTGGCCTTTAATATAGATTACAATCCTCAAACTAATGGAAAACCTAGAGGACATACATAATTGTTGAGGACATTCTAAGAATGTATGTAATTGACCAGAAAAGGAAGTGGGAAGAGTATCTTACACTTTTGGAATTCACAGATAAGAATGGGTATCAGGAATCACTGAGAATGAGCCCATTTGAAGAAATTTTTGGGAGGAGTTGTAGTACTCCAATAAAATAGATTGATCCAGTGAATAGGGTCATTTGGATTGATATGTTAAAGGAAATAGAACAAGAACTGCAAACGATCAAAAGGAATTTAAAGGTGGCATAGGAAAAAAAAAGAGCTATGTGAACCAACATAGGATGCATAAAGAGTTCCAAGTTGGGGAACACATATACCTGCAAGTTAGACCCAAGAAGAGATCCTTCAAATGTGGGTCATGTGCCAAGTTGGCACCATGGATTTGTGGTCTTTTTGAAGTGATTGAAAGAATAGGGCTAGTATCCTACGGGCTGGCCTTGCCCCCATCAATGAAGTTTCATGATGTCTTTCATGTGTTCATTGCTTAAAATATATGTATATGATGTTGATCATGTAATTAATTGGTCTATGTTATAGGTAGAACCAAAGGGAGAGTTCCAACTAGAACCTCCATACATCCTGGATCAGAGGAAATACGTGCTCCGAAATCGAGCAATAGAGAAAGACAAAGTGCAGGCACTTTAAGATTGAGGAAGCCACGTGGGAAATAATTGGCCATATGCAAGTGACATATAATTTTTTGTTGGTTGGTTGAGGAAAATGTAAATAAATACTGTAAATGTTGTATAGAGTGGTGTATATAAAGCTCCAAATCAAGTGTGCTTGGTTTTAGAGCATGTTTCCATCTTGTGTTTGGTTATAGAATACCAGGGACAATGTTCCTCAAATGGGGAGGAGTTTGTGATATCCCCAGGCTAATTCCCCTTAATTGTAAATATTTTATATTTTTTTATTATAATTAAAAAGGCCTAAGATTCGAGACACATATTCCATAGTTTGAGGAAATACGTTACTTGGGATTTAATGGAAGCTTGACTTGTTTCATAAAAACCATTGAAGGATGGTAGGTGTGCCTTATATGGACTGGTTTTTCAAATTAATTGAGCAGGAAAGAAGGACAACAAAAACATTCCTACCTTGGATAAATATACAAATAAGAAAGGAAAAAGTTAAATAGAGAATGGGTTGCATTGGTAGTTGGGGAACAAATAATTCAACCAACAGGAAGTGGGGAGGAAGGAAGTGTTGACACACATCATTCTCACCACCATTCAAATATGACAGAACCACCATAGTTGAGAAGGAAGTGGGGAAACAAAAATTTGTTCCCATGCAACCAAAATCTTCATAATGACATAAGGAAAAGATAAGCATTCACGTGGGAGGACACCCCACACACTGCAAGGAATAGATTAATCGTGAGGAGATCATCACTAGCACAGAGGGAGAGAAAAAGGTAGGTTGATATAGATAAATACACAAAGAATGTAAGACAGAATGATTGAATGAAAACAAGGGAAGAAAACTATGTGCTACTATCAGAATCTAGGGAGTAGATCCATCCTTTAGTTGAGTAATTGGAGTTGGAATAATATCTCTAAGGTGAAGATGGTAGTCGTTGGATTCCTTGTAAGACTTGATGGTGGAGATGGTTCTCTAGATTCCATTGACAACTTGGGTGGAGGCGTATTCCCTGGATTCAGGATAGGAGAGTTCTCTAGCTCCCTCTACTTGTTTTCTTGGTTTTATAGAGAGCTATGGATTCTCTTTTTGATTCAAGGGTGGAGTTTTAGCCTCAGAGCATAGATTTACTTGCTCTTTTGAGGGTATAGGTATTGCCTCTATATTCCCTTTTTAATTTGAGGGTGGAGGTTTAGCCTTTGGATTATGTTGTTGTTCTAGGGGTGGAGATATAGCCTCTGGATTTCATTGTTGATTCGAGGGTGGATTTTAGCCTTTGGATTCCATTTCTATTATTAGGGTGGAGATAGAGCCTCTGGATTCCCTTACTGATCTTAAGGTGGAGGTATAGCCTCTATAATCCCTTGTTGTTATGAGGGTGGAGGTATAACCTTTGGATTCACTACTAAATATTGAGCCCATTTTTTATGGCTCTTTGCCTTTTTTGCGACAATGATTTATAGCTATAACGAAGAAAATATATTTTTGAGAAACGATGTTGTTTATTTTACATTCCTATTTTATACGTCTCCTTGGTCATCAAAAGTTCTATGACACATGTCATCACAATTTGTGGGGTCAAAATTTCGATAAAAGTTGTCATTGCGTCTCATTTGAAAATACCTTGTTTGTGCCATCGAAATACCGATGAAAACTTGACATAGTTGTGATGTTTATGCATGGGAAAGGTCATTGCAAGGTGCATCACAATTTTGACGTACATACAACCTGTTTGTGACATTCTTGTGATGTTTAAGTGTGGAAATTGTGATATTTAGGCGCACAAATTATGACATCTATATGTAGGAGTTGTGATGTTATCATGTGGTAAGTTCTTCACAAAGAGTGTCTCAATTTTGATGGCTAGACAACCTGTTTGTCACAATCATGCAACGTTTCCAGGCATGGGAATTGCAACGTTCAGGGCATAGTAATTGTGAAATTTAGGGGTGGGAATGATGATGTCTAGGCATAGGATTTGTGATGTTTAGGCATGGGAATTGTGTCTTTTATGCTTGGGAAATAATATCACAATACCAACTTCCAGAAGTTATGTGACGGTGATACCAGTGTTGCAATATTGACGGAGTTGGAAATAAAAAAAAATCACTATTTTTAAACTATATCACAATGTTTAGATCTTTTATTATATTTCACACTATGGTTTGTAAATTCAAATGCAAGGGAATTATTTGTAACATTTGGAGCAGGTATTTCTCTTAATTAGGTGATTTGGGTTTACTCCAGCGGGTAGTGTCTTTTCTCCACGGCATGTGGAAGAAAACTAGTGAACTACCAAGAACTTAAACATTCTATGCATCCTTTTTCTTTCTACATTTCAACATCAAAGCACTTCCTACCAATCCTCGTATTCTATGGAAGGCGAAATAAATCTCTTATGGTACTTGACAAGTTGGAGAAACTGATCTATGCTGGAGTAAATAAGGTACACATATTATTATTTTTGCAATGCATCATGGATAGAAGTGATGTAGATATCCTTAACAGTGTATTGCATACATTTGAAGATTTCATGAATAGTGATGGTATTTCTAGGGTTTTTGCAACTAATAATCCCTAAAATTGGAGTAAGTGAAAGCAACCATTTTATGGATACCTTTTTTGGAAAGTCAAAGTCATACTTCTTTATTGTCCCATAATGCCACACATACATAATAGTCATGAATATGAAATCGATAAGAATAGGTACCCAGGCCCCTTCTAGGAACTTAATGAGAGAAGTTGAGAAGTAGAGAGATGAATTGATAGAACCAAAGAAAAGTAGCCAACATATTTCTAGTATAATAATCTTATGCTATCATAATATAGTTAGTAACCATCATGACTATGATGAAAGTTAAACCTACCATGAGAATACCAAACATTTCAAAATTTGTTACATTAGATAATGAAAACATATTATTTTTGTTGATATTTTTTTGGACTGAACTATGTGTATTATATTGAAACACCCAAGCTAATACACATAGTTCACTCCAGAACACTATAAAAAATATGAGTGATTATGGAAATCTATACTCAAGAACATGTTATTTCACTAACAAAAAATTTTCCATGATTAAATCCAAGACAATGTGTAAAGAACAAATCCAAAACATACCAGAAGCATTTAACCTATTGAGAAATGTAACTAGCCTTTGTTTCTTCATAATTTTTGTACTCATTTCAATATGTATCCTATGTAAAAAACAAGAAAATAAAAAGGAAATGTTATTATTATTAAAGCATGGGTTCCATGCTCATTATTTATGGTATTTTAGGTAAAAGCATGTTATTTGTGCTTCTAGGGTTTGTTAGGTCTTAGAATTTATTGTCTTGAGTCAAATAAGTCAACATCGTTTGTATAAGACCCTTCCGGGTAATTTGTAATTGTAAAGAGAATTAAATTTTAGTTTAGAAAGTCTTGGAATCTCCAAGAGTACAATTTTTCCCTAGGATCATCAAGTATGTCAAAAGGACAGAATTCGACCCCTTGAGAAGGCTATATAAAGGAGTAGTTTTCCTTCATTTGGGGCACACTCACTCACTCACAAGTTTGATATACAAGAAATATTTCTAAATATAGATGAGTAGTTTCCAGAAGGAGAGGGAAAGTCAAGGATAAGGAAGAAGGATGAAATTTATTTGTTTTTTGTCTCTATATTTGTCACACGTGTGAAATTTTAGGGTTTCGGTACTGCAGAAAGAGGCCACAGTTGGAGAACTGAGTTGCAGTAGGATGAAGTGCAACATCTTGTAGATAGGAGGAAGGAAATTTTGTCTAGACCTCACTGACCTTAGGACTATATGTCTTTCTCTTAGTAGGCCCTAGGGGTAGGTTGTTCTAGGGTTCCTTAAGGAGCTACAAGGTTGAAATTTCAAGGTCGAAGTTGTAGATCAAGTAGCAATATTATAGTTGGCAAGTCAAAGTTGTAGTGTGTAGAATTTTGGTGCAGATTCAAGGCAGGACTTGTATAAGGGATGACTTGGTGCTGGGAGAAGTACTTTTTCTATGGATTTGGTGTTTGTATCTCAATTGAAGCAAATTCTAAGAAGAGAAGAGTTTATGGGATTTCCCCTTAGATGGTTTTTGTCTTGGATGAGAGCCTATATTTGTGTCCTCTTTTGTTGTTGGTGTTGTTTCTTAATATTTTTTGATGAATGTATCTAACTAAATAACATTAAAGAAGATAATTAATATTCACAAGAAAGTACCAAGGATCAATAAAATAAGATATGATAGTTGTCACTTTACATTTTATAACATGGTATTGGAGCTAAGGTGAAAAATAAACGAAACTAGAAAGGATTGTTGATCAAAAGATAGGAAGCTCTCGAAGCCTGAAAGAAGAAGACTACAAAATTATCTCTTGAAGGGATTTGGTTAAACGCTTGTTGGTAGAAGACCTTTCTAATATAAGGTTTCTACGTTGAAGAAGATTATACTTCAATATCACAAGGAGGGTTTTTAGCTATTTGTAAGGAATCAATCTTGGAAGTTGTTGGTGGAGGAATCATAGGGAACATGTTTCAAGGACATCATCAAGAACTCTCCAAAGTTCTTGAAAGACATCAAGAAGGTTGAAGACATTGTCAAGAAAATCTTGATCTCAAGTAAGTAACATATTATTAAACTATGTATAAATCTTCAAGTCATATGGGTTCTTTCTGAAAGGATAGTAATGAGCTCGTTATGGCTTCAAACTATTTAGCATGGAAGAAAATATTTGACTTGATACTCACAAAACAAAAAGTAATGGGATATGTTACTGAAGAAATTAATGAACCAAAAAAAGATAAGAAACAAGAGCTATAGAATTACAATAAAGTGGAAGTAAGAGCTCAAAATATCATAGTTGAATCAATTAAGGATTCTCTTAATCCATTTTTTGTAAACTTGAAGACTTCCAAGGTCATGTATGAAAAGCTAGTAAATTTTTATTCGGTAAATATGGTAGGTCAAAAGGTGTCGTTAAAAAAAAAATTGTACAAAATGAAGAATTCAAAGGATGAGGATGTGGAATCCTTCCTCATAAGAGTCTCTAAATTAAGAGACCATCTGCAAGGACTTGGGGAACCTATTATTGATTCAAAAGTAACCATATTTGTACTAAATGCATTGCCACCAAAATGAAGCAGCTTTGCAACAAGCATTTACTCCAAGAAGGATTCAAATACATTTGAAGAGTTGTGGGTGTATTTTATATTTGAAGAATAAAGGATCAAGGTCAAGGATGGTATTGGATCTGATGAGAAATATTAAGCCTTTCTAGCCCAAGCCAAGAAGCTGAAGAAAGGAAAGTTTGGTAAGTACAAGAAGAAAGACATGTCCAAAGTACAATGTTTTCGATGTAATGAATTCAAACACTTTAAGAGAATATGTCCAAACAAGAAGGAAAACATATAAAGGAAAGGAGTGAATCTCATGTAGTTAAGGTAGTGGGATAAACTGAGAAGAAGTAAAATAAGGAATAAGTGAAGGATATTTACTACTAAACTAGGTTCACTGACTGTCAAGTTCGTTATAAGGATAAATATTTCATTTAGGATAGTTATGTATAACATCATAGAGAGAATCATATTATAGTGGAATGTATAGAATTTACATGATTAAGTTTCTTTGTAGAGATCATCTATATAGATGAATAGATGGAACATATTTCATATTAATCATCCATGCATAATCTATTAAAAATTATGTTAGATGAAGTCATCTTTCTTAGGTGGATCCTCATGATACTAGAAGAACCATAATTTTGGAAGGTTCTTGGGAAAATCACTATGACAAGGTTAGTATGCATTCCATGTAATGTGGAGTCAATACTGGTAAAGGGATGAAGGAGTGCAATGGTTTGTGGATGCAAGATATTTGTGAGATATATGGATAGTTGGATGGTTATATGAAATCACAAGAATGCACGCTAGATATAAAAACTTTGGATAAGATTCATGTGTAGAATATTGTGGAAAGAAAGCTGGTCATAAAATATGATTAGGTATATGGATATATGATGCTTGAGAAGAATAATATTTTACTTACTTAAGGATGCATAAAGAATTTAATACTTTCTCTAGAATATATATACAATAACGATTAACATCTAGTATAGTCTCCGGAAGAAAAATTTGTAACCTGGTAATCAAGTTCGATATTTGGGAACTCTTATGCATGAAGAAATATTTGAGTGGAGATCGACCACAAGGATGTTGATGGAACGAGAAGGTCATCATGATGAGGTAGGTATGATTTTAATTGTTATTGGTTATCCAGTTAACATATTTTTTTGGTACCTGGTAAAGTGTTGCAAGGATATATGATTGCAGTTGAGGCAAGGTCAATTGTATGGATGAAGGATATTGAGGGAAGATTTATATATGATACCTGGAAACTGTGAAGTCAAGATATGGAAATCTTGAGAGTGAAAGGTAGAATTGCAAGAATATAACCTGAAGGTCAAAGGAAGATCGCTTTCAAGAAGAAACTATGATCAAATTGAAGTTTGGGAAGGTTCAATTTAATTCCTTCATATCAAAGAAGAAATTGATGATCAAGAATATTGGCCTAGAACTTGTTAGAAGATTGAGGAGAGAAGGTGGCTCCATGATACCTTGAAAGAAAGAAATCTCAGATGAAAGAGGGAGATGGGAAGTTATGGAGAACTGGTAGCTGATACTCTTATGAAGATAAGCTACAAGTCTTGTGACGATGACTTCTCAAATATAATGGAAGTCTAGATATCCTTTTATTTTGAAAGGGAGTAAAAGGAGTCTCCTTGCATAGGAGCAATGTTATATTATCAAGACTAAAGGAGAATAGGGATGTCCCCTCTGTTTTTGAGGGAGTGATGTTGGACATCACATATGCATTCTTATCTTCAAGTGATGAAGAGAGTGGTGAAGGATTGGATAAGAATTTGTGGTTTCCTTGAGGATTAAGTATCCAAGAAAGGAAGGGACTGACACTCTTTGAGGATGTGATAGGTATCCAAGAGAATTGTGGCTGAAGAAGAATTTTATTCTTTAAGGAATCAGGATTAGAGATCCAAGATAAGGATAGACCTAAAAGTACATACCTTGTAGACATTCAGATGGGTTATGTACCTTGTAGAGGTAGTGTGGTATCACACGTAAAAGCCTCCCAACATAATGCTCTTGACTAAAGTAGATCTTGTCTAGTTAGGCCTTAGGGACAATGTTGGTCAGGATGATGATGCTTATAGTATGGCTTATCAATCCAACTCTTCTTGTGATAACTCTTCAGTTTGAGATATGGTGTTGTATTGGTTGTAAAATTGTGAATACCTCCCTAGTGTTGAGAAATGTAACTAGTTTTTTTGTTCATAATTATTGTACTAATTTCAATATGTATCCTATGTAAAAAGGAATAAAATAACAATAAAAAGTTATTATTATTATTAAATCATCAGTTTCATGCTCATTATTGATGGTATTATAGGTAAAATCATGTTCTTTATGCTTCTAGGTTTTTTTAGGTATTAGGATTTATTGTCTTGAATCAAAGGAGTCAACATCATGTTTATAAGACTGTTTCGGGAAATTTGTAATTGGAAAGTGAATTAATTTTTAGTTTGGAAAGTCCAGGAATGTCCAAGAGTACAATTCGACCATAGGATCATCAAGTTGACCAAAACGAGGGAATTTGACCCCTTCAAAAAGCTATATAAAGGAGCAGTTCAACTTCATTTGGGACACACATACTCACAAGTTCGATATAAAATGATCCAGGTGGATCTCAAAGTATAAGTGGCATTAGAAATGGCTGAAAATTAAAAGTGGTCAGATTTCTCTCGAAACAGGTTTAGATCAAAGTTTTTGTCATGCTGAATCCAACAATGCGAATGACGCTCTAATATGATGTTGTATGAAGAAGTTAGAGCAAGTCAAAGTTGTGGTCAAAGTTGGCAGTGGGCCTAGTTTAAGTGTTCTACAATTTGACCGACACCAGGGCATGGAAACTTAGCTCCCGAGAGCAGGAAATTTGTGGGATGGTTAGTTTGCCTAATAACCCATATGGTTTTATTAAAAAAAAACAAGATAATATTAAAAAAAGGGGTGCCGAACTGCCACCCCCTCATGAAACCATATCATTATATATTAAATTGTTGGGGGGGGGGGGGGGGGGCGCCGGGGGGAAGGTGGGGGGTGTGGGCACCCCCAACGGACCCACCACCCTCGGTGGTTCACCTACGCGTTGTATGCCCCCAGCCCATTCATATCTATCAATACAATATATCAAGAGGTGTAAAGGGTTGGGTCGTGGCCACGTGGAGCGGACCCCGTCCATAAACGGTGCCAACACACCGTCCAACATAAAAATAAATAATAATGTGGACACAATTGGTATAAGAATTCTCATTTCCGCAGTGCTGCCAGGCAGGGATGAGTGACTAGGAGCGGAACCACGAGCAAGCTAGAGGAGCGGAACCTTACCTAGGGGAAATTGAGGGCATTAGAAAGATTCCATGGGGTGCATAACTTGCCAGTGAAATTTTTGGACAAATTTTATGTCAATTCTACACCTCTCGGCGACAGGAATTCAATGGTGATATCCATTTCTGCAGCTAGGCTCTCCATGTTTCGACCATTTTATAGATTGGAGGTATAAGGGTCATTTATGTAATTTTTTTTGTACTTCTTCTTTTTCTTACCACTTAATGAATGAAGGCCTCCCCACTATTGAGTAGGGCTAGGAGGTGTAGTCCAAATTGGATGAACTCTGTAATCAATTTCTTTTGTTGTATTTTCATTCCTTCATGTTTGTCTTCTCTTCACTTATGTTCACTTTATGTTTTTTATGGTTAACATGCTTCATTACATGTAATTCCTAATGCATTTTTAAGCAAATAATATTGTATCAAGTGGTGTCAGAGCAAGTATTTTTCGATGCGAATTGCATGAGTATATGCTAACCAGAAATAAGATGCAAAGAGGCAAAGGAAAGCTTAAGTCCTTTGATCCCAAAGTAGGACGTGCACCACAAAGAAAAAACATGGTAGATGAGGAAGCAGATGAGGAAGCTCGTTGGGAAAAAAAAGTGAAATTACCACAAGGCATTCTACAACATGACAAAGAAGGTAGGAAAATTGTTTGAAGAATATGAGAAGACCGTCAAGCCCGAGAAGAAAGATGCAGATGATCATGGATCAGTAAATTATGGAGATGGTGGAGAAGAGCCCCTTGGGCCCTCCCTCTCCATATTCTAGTGACAATTCCTCTTCTTCTTCTCATCATTCTCATAGATGTCATAGACATACATCTACGAAACCTTTCCTTAAACTAGTTGTAAATTTTTACTTGCCTATGTATACTAGAGAATGTAATGCGGAAAAACTAAAGAATTAGATTAGAAAAATTGAGGTCTACTATCAGATTCAATAAATCAAGAAAGACGAGGCAAAGATCTATTTGGTATCCATTCGACTGGGTGGCACCACTCTTGTTTGGTGGGAGAGAAAATTGTAGGGCAGCAAAAATCTAGGTAAAATTCTCTCCTCATGGTCAAATTTTATTTCTGCATTGAAAAATCAATTTTACCCCTTCGGTTATAAGGAAAAGGCATTAATGGATGGGCAACACATAAAGCAACACAAAGGTCAAAATGTGAAAAAATTCAATGAAGAATTTAGATAACAAGCATTGAACTTAGAAATTTCATTAGATTCACCAGAGTTTGTAACTAAGTATATGAGTTCTTTACATAGTTACATAAGACATTCATTATTATTGTTTGAGCCTGCTACTATCGATGAGGCCAGTGTGAAGGCCATGCATCTTGAAATCAGGGGGACGCATGAAAAAAATTACCACCCAAAAAGAGTCACAACAACCAAGAGAAGAGGATCAAAGCCCTCTTGTACACATTGTGAGAAAGAGGGACACAACGAAGAGAATTGTTGGAAACTGCACCCTGATCTGAGACCTACGAGGGATGATAGAAAAGAGATGTAGAAGAGAGTTTCCACCATGAAACAAGATCAAATGTACGAATCAAAGGAATATGAGAAGGTCACAACTACAGGAGTTGGACGAGGTAGACCAATTGACTTGGGATTAGATTCCAGTGATGAAAGGAGGATTGTAGCTCTTGGAATCCCAACAGATGGGCCCATCGATTTGGGTTCAGATTCAGGCGATGAAACAAAATTTTCAATAGATAGTGTACCAAATATTAAAAGGACGCCCAAGGAATCATGGCTCCAGGAACTAGAGGAGATCAATCAAAGAATCCAAGTAGAGAATACTGAGCTAAGGACACTCCTACAGGAAGCAGAAAGTGAGAAACAAAGGTTTCTACGGTAGTTGAAAGCTAAGGATGAGGCATTGGAAAAACTTCAGCATAACCACCTTGAGGTAAAAAGTGATTCTTCAATTTCATATACTTTTCATGATGATGATTTTGTTTCTATTGAAAAACATACTACAAGAATTAGATCCAAAATGTTGAAGAAAATGGGGTATCGAGGGAAGCGCCTCAACATTGATGGCTATGGAATCATAAATCCCATAAAAGTAGAATAATTACCCCATCATGTAGGACTTGGGTATGTTAGGAAGGAGGTTGGGGAATGATACAAAACAACTAGTGACCCACCAAAGACAGATGATGAGAGCACCTCATCACATTCCGACGATAATGAGGGATCCATGAAAAATTATCAAAGGAACATCAAGAGGAAGCGTTTTAAAACGATTTAGAAAGTATAGAAGAGGAAGAATCATTGCAACAAGGATGAACACAAAAAATATGCATGTCAAACACTTCAAGCCCAAAAAGCACCCATGAAGAACCCAGTCATCGAAGACATTCCACAAGCAAATTTGCCACTGGGAGATGACCCGGTTACTTTATTAAGTAAAAGATGGTTTTTTTAAGGGTATTAGCATGATATGACCACAATTTGTAAATCATGTTTTGCAATTAAATGTAAAAGTGAAGATGTGTTTTCCATCACTTTGAAATGCAACGATGATGTTTTTGGCCTTTTCTTATGAGTAGTTGAGGTATTGGTTTTTATTATGTAATCCTTGAGCAAAGAGTGTGTGCTATAAACTCTTGGAAAGTGTGGGATTGTTTGGGTCATGTATGGTTTGTATGTGATTGCAAAGGATGTACCATATTTTGCGTGCAGGTGATTGAGAGTCTAGTTTTGTGAGGAAATAGGTAGTGTGATGGATGTGTCAATGCTTTTGGTGATCCAAAATATCCTAAGTGGGGGAGGATTGATCTAGGTAGGCTCAAAGTACAAGTAGCATTAGAAATGGCTCAAAATTAAAAGTGGCCGGATTGCTCTCGAACAGGGTTCAGATCCAAGTGTTTGTTGTCTTGAAGCCAAAAGTGTGAATGATGTTCCAATATGAGGTCATATGAAGAAGTTAGAGAAAGTAAAAGTTGTGGTAAAAGTTGGAAGTGGGCATGGTTTAAGTGTTCTACAATTTGACCGACATCAGGGCATGGTAACTTAGCTCCTAAGAGCAGGCAAATTTGTGGGATGGTTAGTTTGCGTATAATAACCCCTAAATTGACAAAAATAAAACATGGTTTTATTAATATATATATATATATATATAATATTAAAAAAAGGGTGGCGAACCGCCACCCCCTCATGCAACCATATCATTATATATTAAATCGTTTGGGGGGGGGGGGCACCCCCGGTGGTTCACCTCCACATTGTATGTCCCCGACCCATTCCTATATATATCAATACAATATATCAAAAGGTATAAAGGGTTTGGTAAGGGCCACGTGGAGTGAACCCTTCCCACCAATATTTAACAAGTCTGCCATCCATAAATGGTTCCAACACATCGTCCAACATAAAAATAAATAATAACGTGAACCTTATGTTAAAAATAGTTCGGGTCGGATTTTCAACCCGCACCCTCTGCCCATCCTCCAAAATCTCCGCCGATGGGTGCTGCCAATGTGCTACCGACCCATTCCTTCTAAAATCCGCCACAATTGGTATAAGAAGTCTCATTTCAGTAGTGTTCCCAGGTAGGGCTAAGCGACTAGGAGCAGAACCACGAGTAGGATAGAGGGGCAGAACCTTTCCCAGGGGATCTTGAGGGAATCATAAAGATTCCCTAGGGTACAAAACTTGCCAGTGCCTGTTTTGGACAAATTTTATGTCGATTCTATAACTCTCAGTGACAGGAATTCAATGGTGATGTTTGTTTCTGCAGCTAGGCTCTTCATGTTTCGACCATTTTCCAGATTGGAGGTATAAGGTTCAATTATGAATTTTTTTTTTTACTTATTCTTCTTCTTGCCACTTAATGAATGAAGGCCTCCCCACTATTGAGCTGGTCCTAGAGACGTAGTCCAAATTGGACAAACTCTGTAATCAATTTCTTGTGTCATCTTTTCATGCCTTCATGTTATTCTTCTCTTCACTTATGTGCACTTTAAGTCTTTTATGGGTAACATGCTTCATTACATGTAATTCCTAATACACCATTAAGTAAACTATCTTGGATCATAAAAGAAAGGATTCAATCTATAGTTGGGTATTTGTAAGAAGGAGAAGGAAGAAGGAAAAAATTTCTTGGTTTTTTGTCTCTATCTCCCTCACACATGCAAAATCCTAGGGTTTTTTGGCTACAGAAAGAGGTTGAAGTTGCAAGACTGAGTTGCAATAGGACAGTGCGACATTTTGTATCTGAGATGAAGGAAACTCTATCTAGACCTTGCTAACCTTAGGAAGTGTTTTCTTTCTCTTGGTAAGTCCAAGGGGGATGCTGATATAGGGTTCCGTCACAAGCTACAAGGTCGAAATTTCAAGGTTGAAGTTGTATATAGGGTAGCAGTATTGTAGCTAACAGGTCAAAGTTGCATTGTGTAGCAGTTTGGTGAATATTTAAGGTAGGATTTGAATAAGGGCCGACTTGGTACTAGGAGAAGGACTTGGTCTAGGGATTGGGTCTTTGTATCTCATTTGAAGCATATTATAAGAAGAGAAGATTTTATGATTTTTCCCCTGGGAGGGGTGTTTTCCTAGATGAGAGCCTATATCTATGTCCTATTTTGTTGTTGTTGTTTCTTGATATTGTTTGAAGAATAGATATAACTAAATAACATTAAATAAGATAATTAAAATTAATAAGAAAGTATCAAGGATAAATAAAATAATATATAATAGCTATCTCTTTACATTTTTTAACATTTATCGTTCATTCCATATCTTGAAAACAAATAGTAACAGCTAGGCATAGGATCATCAAAATCCAGTTGATTTTTGGAATGTAGATGCATCCATGTATTTTGTAAGATGTGTGCACAACTTTAACCCTAGGAAATAAACCTAGTGGTAAGCTCTGGTTGATAATTAAAAATATCCTAGTGATGATTTCTTAACTTCCAACCACTACTGTAAGTATCACAACTCCTAGTACTTGCCACCGTATAACCTATGCCAAGGTATTTATGAAATATTATGTTATATGATTCATAACCAATATGAAACAATATATAAAAGAAAAGATGTGGACATTTCCTCCTTGAATGCTATGGAATCACCTTACAAATAAGCTTAAGGGTTCCCCCTTTAATTCTGCAATACAAACATATATGATAATTTGTGGTGTACAAATTTACATGATAAATATAAGGAAAATAAAACTAAAAGAAAAACGCATTGATAGACTACATCAGTTCAACATATTAGAAAACTAGAAAACAAGAGTAGGAAAAATATGTTGTTGGTAATACTCTCTGGCTTGAAGTCCAAAAGTGCAGGTAAAGGATGGCCATTTGGCATCTGATAATTAGTATCATGGAGTTCATGAAAAAATGGATGCAAACAAGCTCCCAACTGCATTTAAGTAAATTTTGTGATAAAATTAGATCAAGGATCAACTGTTACATAACATGGAAGATCCCAAAGGTTATAACAACCATAGCCAAGAACATACCATAATTTTAGGTCTTTGTTGATGGTGTTGGATGTCCACCAACACATGGGGTCTACCCGGTATTAAGTCCCAACTAGACTTGAAACCGTTTGGATTAGAAGCTCCATTGGGATAATAGGTTCGTCTGCCATAACTTAAAGGTTTTCCTTGTCTGCAATAAACAACATAAGAGAGTTTTCAAAAAACCTTTGAAACAAGCAAGTAAGTTGATATTGTGAAGCATACAATTGTAATGCATATACGGGTCTTTCACGGACAAAAAAAGAGAAAGTGAGTCGGTAGAAGAAAAATAATAGTAATATCCTATTAAAGACACATAATAACATAGAATAATTGTTGATTAACCTACAAAATAATTCACATAGTGACAACGATCATGAAACCAAGTAACAACCCACATTCAACAATATATATACCAAAGCCCATGTAACACTCTCCTCCCACATTTACCCAAGTTAAGCGGTCCAATGGAGTAAACATGTGACGAGAGGCTACTATTATGTGATTAAACTCCCCATGTATAGTTAAGGAAGTGGAACTGACATAAAAAAACCAACTTGGCCTTCCACACATGCTATAGAACCTTAAGGAGACAAAAAACCCTTGCAGGTGACCAACCATTGAGGTGAATTGACATTTCACTAATATGGACCCTCAATCGCTCCCATAACAAGCCATGCATGCGACTGAGGCCTTCTAGTCACTCCCAAAGCAAGGCATGCCAATAACTTTGGACTTTTCAGGAAGTTCTATGCGAGCAACCCCAGCTTATGAGCCACTTTTTCAGGGCTAGGTCTCATGCCACTTCCCATAACTTCATGATTCTTCCAAAAATGAATAATAAAATTGAAACAATGCTACTAATGCAACATTGACATAGGCACGTGATCTGAAGCTTACTATCCATGACATGCATTTCATCAAACATGTCACAAATATGTAATCTACCGGTCAAAAAAAAATTGAGCACAAGGATCTCATACTTATCTGAGGTTCATAAAGAAGCATTGTTTCCATATAAAAATAACTTCATTATCATCTATTAGGACATATATTTATTGTACATTCATTTGATAATCAAAACATGATGAAATCCATTCATGAAGTCTGTCATAAAACATACTCATAACCAATATATAAGTATTAGAAATAATAAGGATATAATAACCATAAAAACCACATATGAACCAGTACATTTACAAATGAAATATCCAGGAGAAGAAGCTCTTATTAATGAATGCATAATCCAACCAGGTATGGTACTTCCATGAACCACTTGACCATAGACTCGATGAACCAAATATTTCTTTAATCTAATCACCCCCGTGCCATATTCCAAGCATGAATGTGGGACTCAGAAAGAAACCAACCAAGGCTTCCTCAAGTTTTATCGCAATCACCACCGGATCACTAGACCTGAACCCTCATCAATACAAAAAGGTTTTATTGCAATCCTTACTGGATTACTAGGCCCTAAACAAGCATGGATGCCACCATATTTCTCCACCTACATTGTGAGGAATTTTCTTTCCTCCTAGTTTCTAGGATTTTCCATATATCCCACCATCACTGATCGAGGATTCCTAGGACTAATCGAGACTCAAACCTCTAGGATTTTGTAAAACCATCCTCCCACATCTACCCAAGTAACCAACCAACCGGGGTAAACATGTGATGAAGAGTGACTATGATATGATTCAACTACCTATGTGTCATTTAAAGAAGTGGAATCAATGGAACACAACAAAATAGACCTTCTACACATGCTATAGGAAACCTAGGATCCATCCAAACCTTCTAGGAGGCTAGCCCCTGAGGCAAATCGACATTTTAGTGAATCAATCCCCCAATATCTCCCTTGATATGGGCAATAGAGTGATTGGAACCCTCAATTTGCTACACGGGCATGTATGTGAGTGGGGACTGTCCTAGGTATCTATGTGCCTGCAACCCCAATTTTTGTTCCACTTTTTTAGGCCTAGGGCTCAGGTAACTGCCTAGAACTCCATGACACTTCCAAAAATTAAAGATAACAGTGGAATCACGATGCAATTACAATTAACTGAAAAAGGTCTTGACTGGACCACTACTAGCCATGACATACATTTCGTTAAGCATGTCACAAATATGTAATCTACATGTTTAAACAAAAGATCTAAGCATATGGGTCTCATACTTATCTGAGAATCACTAAAAAGCATTGTTGCCTCATCACATTAGCTCCATTATTATCTATTAGTTATGAATTCATTGTTCATTCATTTACATATCAAAACATGATGATATCAACACATAATCATTGTCATAGAACAAATTCATAACTATCATATAAACAACAAAAATGACAAGCATTGAATAACCATATAAGACACATAATAACAAGCATATTTACCCATCAATACAAGAGGAAAATAACTCTTATTTCCATAAGAAAACTGCAACGAAGTCTAGGACTTCCACGTACCACCCGAACATAGACATGGCTAAGCCAAATCTCTCTTCAACCAGTTACCCCCATGCCATATTTCAAGCATGAATGTGGGATCTCATAAAACATGCAAATCAAAACCAAACCAAGGCTTCCAGAGGCCAAACCACGTCAATCCTCAACTAGTGATTCCACCTCACGGTTGGACATAAAAAACCATCAATAGATTGGTCTCCACCTAAGCTGTCTAGGGATCCAGAGCATTTGTTCCAACCAAAGCTCCAGGACTAGTAACTCAACCAATAGATGTTGTCGGGCTCTAGAGCGTTTTTCCAACCAGGGCTCCAGGACTAGTAACTCAACCAATAGATGTTGTCAGGCTCTAGAGCGTTTGTCCAACCAAGGCTCCAGGACTAGTAACTCAACCCACCAAGGGCTCCAAAGCATTTTTCCAACCAAGGATATAGGACTAGTAACTCAACCCAAGTTGTTATAGGGCTCCAAAGTGTTTTTCCAACCAAGGCTCCACGAATTAGTAGCTCAGAACATAGCTAAAGGAACATGATAACCAACAAGAAAATAAAAGGAAAATGAACCCAAAACACCATGGCTATCATGGAAATGGAAAGGCTAGGAAAAACCACTCTCAATCCAAGAAATAATCCATTCTAGTGACAAATCATGAGCAAGAAACCACATGCATATGCCATGCATGCCAAAACTAGTGAGGAAAGCATACATGCAACTCGGTGCCTACAAGCAAAACCTGTTGTAGTCGCTGATCCCGATGTCCTCTTACACTTTCCTACTCTTCCTTTGCCTTCTTGCTCCAAAACTCCAAGTATGCCACACTCTCCAAGAGTGCTCCAAGAAACTCTAAGTGTCCAAGAGTATGAGAGAGAGAGAGAGAGAATATAATGAGATCTCCAAAACTAAATTGAAAAAAGTTTCTATAAATAATAATGTCTTTAAAATTAATCACATCATTAGGATTTGGTCGGCGTTTCAAACCAACTAATGTGGTTCATCCTTAGGATGAAGGTGAAAAAATCAAACAATCCTAAAGAATAAATAACAAGGATGCATCAGGCTCCAGAGCTAGTTGTAAGGAATTAGTCGTCAGAAAATTAGTTATTAAATTAATTAAAATAATATTTTAATATTTTAATATTTTAATTAATTTAATAACTAATTTACTAACGACTAGCTTTGGACCTTGATGCATCCTTGCTATTTATTCTTTAGGATCGATTGATTTTTTGACCATTGTCTTGAGGATGAACCACATTTGTTGGTTTGAAATGTCAACCAAATCCTAATGATGTGATTAATCTGAAAGACATTATTATTTACAATATGGATCACAAAAGTCTAAGATCTAACAAAAGTCTGTGTACTAATCCTCAAATTCCTTTTTATTATTGAGGTCTCTATTTTCTTCAATTTTCCATTATTTTCCTTCATTTTCCTCCTCACATGCAACATGTGACCTTTCACCTTCATTTTCTCCCAATTTCTATTATTTTCATAAATAAATTCCAATAAATACCACTTTGCCTTTCTAAATCCTTAGCCAGTGTCTTTGCCAATTTCCATAGCCATAATAAACCATATGAACACCCACACAAGGATGTTTTTCCCAACATTCAGCTTGGAATATGTGTCCCATGACCTTGTTTAATATTTTTCCTTTATTAACTTTTATTACATGAAATTTTCACCAAGGTTGCTACAGAACCCTCCCTCTTGGGGGAAAACTGTCATCGGTGTTCAACAACACTTACAACAAATAAGACCGCTATAAGAAAAACATACTTCCCATGGAGATTTATAACTTATCTCATTGCTGTATTTACAATGATCAACCTGCTGAGAAGCAAACCAACATGACAACATGACAAATATAACATTATAAAGACATCACATCCATGTCGCTTCATTAGAGAAATTTTGAGGTCTAAAATGGGCCTCCTAAGAAAAATGTATGACCAAAATACACTTTATAAGAACCAATAGGATTCAAGATGATGATGTCGACCATGGGGGATGATTCACAATTTTTTGGGTAAAAAAGTAAAAATATTAAAAAATAATAAAAGAATAAAAATATTTTTTCAACTTGTATTTTCAACTTATCTCCCTAACGTTTTACTCAAATTTCGAGCGGGAGTACTCCTTGGATGCAAAATTAATTCCTCATCCAAAGAGTACCCATGTTGCATACTTTCGATGGACCCTACTTCATGAAAGATGATAAATACATGAAAAAACGTGATTGCAATCAAATTTTTCATGTATTTCTCACTTTTTCGTGTAGCAAGGTCCATATAAAGTATGCAACATGGGTACTCCTTGGATGAGGAATCAAATTCGGCATCTAACGAGTGTTCCCGCTCAAAATTTGAGTAAACCTATAGGGGAATAAGTTAAAAATATGAGTTGAAAAATGTATTTTTTTCATTTTTCCACCTAAAATTTGATGATGTAATCTAATATTTTATTATTTACGCTATTATTTTATGATTTCCTTAGGAGATCCATTTTAGACCTCAAATTTTCCCTAATGATTGGATCTTTATAAAACATCTCATGGCAGTATTTACATCCATATACATATGTACATATACCAAAAAATCATACCAACATATACCAAAAACATATACCAAAACACATGCCAAAACATTCACTCAACCAACAAATAAGGAATGATACATAGCCCACACCTAATCCGCCATCTCCCATGTAGCTTCATTAGGCCCAAAGTGCTTCCATTTCACTTTAACCTACTTGATTGCTCGGTTCTAGAGCACGAGCATCTTTCTCTTTAACGTGCACTGTGGTTCCAGATGGAATTCTCCTTCTGGCTCTACCTGAAATACAAACTAGTCAATCACATGATGAACATCTTTAAGATACTTAATCAATGACATAAGGAAAACATCATGGAATTTAAATATTAGAGGAAGTGCAAGCCGATAGGCTACTAGTCCAATCCTCTCAAGAATCTTGAAAGATCCACAAAACCGAGGTGCTAGCTTGGAAAATGATCTAATCCTCACGAAGCCCTTCTTGGGTTTGATGCACAAGTACACATTTTCCCCAACCTGAAAATCCTTAAACAACCTATTACGATCTGCATATCTCTTCTACCTATCCTATGTTTCTTTCATATTCTTCTTGATTACCTACATTTCCTATTCCATTTTCGCTAACATGTCTAGTCCAATCAACATCCTGTTAACTGGATCACTCCAACAAATGGTAGTAGTGCAACTTCAACAATACAATTCCTCAAACAGACTCATCCTAAAAGATTCTTGATACCCATTTTTATAAGTGAAATCTATTAGTGGAAGATAGTTTTCCGACTTTCACTGTTGATGCATCACATACATCCTCAACATGTACTCCAATATCATGTTGACCCTATCTATTTTTCCATTTGTCTGCGGATGATAAGTTGTACTAGAGGCCAACTCTGTGCCCAAAGCTGCAAACAAATCCTTCCAAAACTTGGAAGTGAACTTCACATCCCTGTCTGACACAATATTTTTCTTAACACCATGCAATCTGACCACATACCTGATGAAAACCTCTGCTACATCATTCGCTAAGTATGTATACTTCATTGGAATGAAGTGCGCTACCTTCGTCAACTTGTCCACTACAACCATGATGGAATCATGTTTTCTATATGTCCTCGAAAAACCTGTGATAAATTCCATGGAAATTAACTCCCATTTCCACTCTGGAATTAGAATCGAATGTAGTAGTCCACCTGGATTATTACACTCTACTTTGACCTATTGAAAATTTGAGCACCTAACCAAAAACTCTGCTATGCCTCTCTTCAAACCTGACCAATAGTAAAACTTCTTTACTGTTTTTAGCATCTTGTGATAACTTGGGTGACCTGAATACGGTTTCACATAAAACTCAATCAAGATAACCTTCTTGAGTTCACCACTATTTGGCACATATATCTTGTCTCTAAACCTGATCAACCCATCTGTTGTGAGATGACAGTCCAAATACTGTGCACCTATACCTGTACCACTACCTGTACCTGTACATATACCACTACATGTACCTATACTTGTACCACTAACTGTACCTGTACACGTGCCAACACATGTACTTGTACTTGTACCATTACATGTACATGTACCTGTACCATTATTTGTACTTGCACTTGTACCACTACATGTACCTGTACCATTATTTGTACTTGCACTTGTACCACTACATGTACCTGTACCACTATTTGTACCTGTACCTGCACTCTGTTGCAATTTGTGCCTAAGCTCCATATAGCTAACATCCTGCTGACCTACTTGCAAGATTCTATCTTGTAGATCTGTCCTATAGGAACTCATAGCTACTATATGATTCGCTTGTGTCAGCCTACTAAGAGCATCTGCAACATTTTTCTATTTAAATTTAATATACTTTATCTCAAAGTAGAACTCTCTTATCGTGGCCAACCATATAGCTTTCCCAACGTTTAGATTCAATTTGTCAAACAAATATCTCAAGCCATTGTGATCAGTCACCAATACAAATCGTCTTCCTAGAAGATAGGGCCTCCACATATTTAATGCATGAATGATCAGTGCCAACTCAAGATCATGTGTCGAATAGTTCTATTCATGCTCATTTAGTTTCTGTGACTCATAACATACCACCTGTCATTCCTACATAAGGAATCCTCCAAGCCCTCTCTTTCAAGAATTTGTACATACCACGAACTCTTTGTCCAGATCTTCGATCTTTAACACCGGAGCATTTGTCAAAAACTTTTTCAACTATTCAAAACTTGTTGCACATTCCCATTTCCATTCAAATTTCTTACCTTTCCTATGCAGTGACATAATAGGATATTAATTATGAGAGAAGTTCCTAATGAACCTCCTCTAATAACCTACTAACCCTATGAAGGACCTTACCTCATCCACATTCATAGGAGCTTCCCACTCCATGATGGCCCTCATATTTTTTGGATCCACTTCTATGCCTTCCTTGGAGACAACATGTCCCAATTAATGTACCTATGTATGAAAGAAACCTTGTTTGCTAAGCTTCACATACAATTGATTCTCTTTTAGAAATATCAACACCACTGCTAAATACTTGACATGCTCTTCTTAATTTTTACAATATAATAATATATAATCAATGAACACAATAATAAACTTGTCCAAATAAGGACACAACACACTATTCATCAAGTATATAAAAGTAGATGGAGAATTAGTCAAACTGAAAGGAACTACAACAAACTCATAATGCCCATACTTGGTCTGGAATTTTGTCTTGTAAAGGAATTATTATTTAATGCATACCTGATGATATCCAGATCTCAGATCAATCTTCGAGAACAATGTTGCTCCCTTTAACTAATAGAACAAGTCATCAATCCTTGGAAACATGTACTTTTTCTTGATGGTCACTTTGTTCAATTGTTTGTAATCAATGCATAATCTGAGAGTATCATCTTACTTGGCCTAATGTATCCTTTGTCTAGCATTTTTTTTCAACTCTACCAACTTCAGTGTTCTCATCCTGTAAGGTGCCTTAGATGATGGCGCTGCCCCTGGTACCAACTCAATAAAAATTGTACTTCCTTGTGAGGTGGAAACTATGAAATCTTTGCGGGAAGTACATCTTGAAACTGTTATAGAACTAGGTACCTACTCAAAACATCTCCATCCTAAAATTCCTTGCCTTTTTCACTAGAAATGTGCACTGCAAATAACACACCATTTCCTGCAACTACACTTGGCTTGCAAAACTGTCGCCATCCTAACTGATGTTTCTTTCTTCTTACCCTACAAGACTCTTTGTTCCCTATTGTCATCCAAGCTCTCAATATCCTCGTCATAAGAATCCCCCTTAGTCTTATGAAGATACAACCAGTCCATACCCAAAACCATATTATATTATCCCAACCGAAATACATTCAAATGTGTGGAGGTAGGCATACCATTCAAGTCAAATGCACAAGTTGTTACCCAATGATGAACTATTTTCTTGGTACCTATAGCCAACTGCACTAACCAAGACTCTACATGCATTTCTTTATTCAAACCACACTTATCCACCAAGTCAGAATTAACATAACTATAATTTGATCCAAGGTCAGTAAAAATAGAAACAAGTTGATCAAAAAGCTTACCATCCATCTCGATAATAGATGCCTGGTGATCTGTCTGCATGTTATCCAACACTGCATAGATATTGGGAATACTTTGTCCAACATATCCCACTGTTTGTGACTCCTGAGCATTGTAGATATGCGGTCTTCCACTCTGATGTTGTGGACAATATCTCCTACGATGATCTCCTCCACAATTCCAACACCACATGGGCTACCTATTTTCACTCTTATTCTTGTCCTTAGACCAAAGTCCCTATCCTCTTTCAGATTCATTGAAATTCTTATATGGCAATGCATTCTCTCTATTACCCGCATCCTAAGGTATTTCTTGCTTCTTTTCCCATTTTCCTTTGTTCTTTTCATTATCTTTCTAGTTCAACTTAGTCTCAGACTTGCACTTTGATTGCTCTTAATAATGCTTTAGCTTCATAATGGCCTCCTCTAATGATCTAGGCTCATCAAACTCAATCCTCTCCTAAAATTCTATCAGAAACCCACTGATGATTCTCTAAATCGTTGCCTTATCCTCCTTGAGATAAGGCACATACCTAGAACCTGTTATTGTACTCCTCATCATTCATAGAGCCCATCTTTAGCTCATAAAACTATTTTTCCCTATCAGCATAGTATCTTTCGGATATATGCTTCTTTTTGAATAATATCTCGAATTCACTCCAAGTCAATTTCTCCTCATAAAAATATCTGACGTTATTTACATCTTCCCACCAAATGGCTACTTTACCTTTAAGACTAAAATTTAGCTATTCTGGCTTTCATTTTCTCAGAATAATCATGTAACCTGAAGAACTTATTCATTCCAAGAAACCATGCTTATGCATCCTATAATTTCTTCATTTCCCCATAAAATGTAGGTGGATTTGATTTCTTGATCTCATTTGAAAAATACCCCTGGTCACTCCTCCTGTAACGATGATAATGATGATGATCATAGTTCCTGTTAGAACCAAAACTAGAATATTACCTCTGTCTATCACCTCTCCTATCTGGAGTGTCCATGAACCTGCCATTTCTGATCGTGTCATCTCTATCTGACTTGTGACCACCATGAGATCTACTTTCATATTTCGCATTAGTCCCCTCTTTCTGCCTATATCTGATCCAAAGTGGTCCTCGTCTCTGTAATTCTGGAAAACTTTGAAGAATTACTACATTAACTTTTTCTTGTTTTTATTGTGCATGTATGATTTTGTCATTATCTACTTTGAAACTCATTTCTTCCTTCAAACTTATTAATGTGTCTACTAACTCAGAAGAGTTCCCCACACCATGTTTCTCATCTAACTCATAGGGAGAATCTCTGTAGTCTACCATCTTGCTAGTCATCTTGATCTCTTTCCTTCAAGGCATCTTATGTCATCTAAACCAAATCGCAATAAACCAACATACCTTAGCATAATTTAGGGAGGATATATTGTCTGAAATATCAACCAATTAATGTAATACATGTATAAATATAATCATAACAACATATAGATATATAACACATAGGTATATCAACACATAAACATCATTCTAGCTAGAGTCCAGTCATCAATGCATGACCATATCAACTACACATTCCATGACCTCATGTATGAAAAAAACCACATCAATGTATACTTAAAAACATGTAAGAACTAATCATGCATAGACCATGCATAACCAATCATATACTCGGGATGACACATTTCGAAACAACACCATCATCTCTCACATGGAAACATTACTGCAACCATGATCAACACCATGCGGATGAAACACACACATAGACCACAAGTATGAGTAACACATATGAAACCAACATAAATGCATGACCAACATATTGCCTGTCTAGTCTAAGGGGTGAACCATGCTCTGTTACCACTCTGTACCACCCTCCTCCCACATCTACCCAAGTAATCGGCCAACTAGGGTAAACATGTGACAAAGAGTTACTATGATATGGTTCAACTCCCTATGTGTCAGTTAAGGAAGTGGAATTGCTGGAACAAAATAATGAAGACCTTTTGTAAATGCTACAAGACACCCATGAGCCATTCAAACTTTTGAGGAGGCTAGCCCTTGAGAAAATCTGACCTTTTAGTGCATCAATCCCCCAGTCACTCCCTTGATATGGGAAGGAGTGCGACTAGAAACCTACACTCGCTCGCACATCATGGACATGTGTGCGAGTGGGGAATTTATGAGGTATTTTTGTTCCTGTGACCACAATTTATGTGCCACATTTTCAGGTCCATGGATTATGTCACTACCTAGAACACCATGACACTTCCAGAAATGAAATATAATAGTAGAATCACGATGCAAATGAAATTATTTAAACAAGGACTTGACAAGAACACTACTATCCATGACAAAAAAAATTTCAAACATGTCACAAATATGTAATCTAAAGGTTTAAACAATAGATATGAGTATAGGGGTCTCATACTTATCTGAGAAACACTAAGAAGCATTGTTTCCTCATCAAATTATCTCCATTATCATCTATTAGGTCATAGATTCATTGTTCATTAATTTACAAAAAAAAACATGATGAGAGCCACACATCATCACTATCATAGAACACATCCATAAACAACATATAAAAAACATAAATGACAAGAATAGAAAAAGCATATAAGCCACAAAATAACAAGCATATTTACCCATCAATACAAGAGGAAAAGAGATATTATTTCCATAAGATAAATGCAACCAAGTCTGGGACTTCCACGTACCACCCGACCATAAACATTGTTGAGCCAAATATCTCTTCAACCAGTCACCCTCGTGCCATATTCCAAGCATGAATGTGGGATCTCATAAAACACATCAATAAAAAACAAACTAGGTCTTCTAGAGGCCAAACCACCTTAACCCTCATCCAGTAATTCCACCTCACGACGGGACATCACAAAACATTACCATATTGGTCTCCACCCAAGCTTTCTAGGGCTCCAAAGTGTTTGTTCCAATCAAGGCTCCAGGACCAGTAACTCAACCGACAACTGTTGTCAGGCTCTAGAGTGTTTGTCCAACCAAGGATTTAGGACTAGTAACTCAACCCACCATGGGATCCATATCGTTTTTCCAACCAAGGCTCTAGGACTATTAACTCAACCCAAGTTGTTATAGGGCTCCAAAGCGTTTTTCCAACCAGGTCTCTAGGAGCTAGTAACTCAACCCACATCTAAAGGAACATGAAAACCAACCAGAAAAAAAAGGAATTTGAACCCACAACACCATGGTTATCTAGGAAATGTCAAGACTAGGAAAAACCACTCTCAACTGAGGAAATCCTCCATGCCAATGACAGATTATGACCAAGAAACCACATGCATATGCCATGCATGTCAAAAATAATGAGGAAAGCATACATGAAACTCAATAGCTGCGAGAAAAACATGTTGTAGTCATTGATCCTGATGTCCTCTTGTGCTTTCCTGACCTTCCTTTTCCTTCTTTCTCTAAAACTCCAAGTATGCCACACTCTCCAAGAGTTCTCCAAGAAAATATAAGTTTCCAAGAGTATGAGAGAGAGAGAGAATAGAATGAGAGCTCCAAAACCGAACTGAAAAAAGTTTGTGTACTAATCCTCAAAATATTTTTTTATTAATGAGGCCTCTATTTTCTTCAATTTTCCATTATTTTCCTTCATTTTCCTCCTCACATGCAACTTGTGACCTTTCACCTTCCTTTTCTCATAATTTCCATTATTTTCATAAATAAATGTCAATAAATGCCACTTTTCCTTTCCAAATCCTTATCCATTTTCTTTTCCAATTTCCGTAGCCATAATAAACCATATGAACACCCACACTAGGATGTTTTTCCCAACATTCAACTTGGAATATGTGTCCCATGACCTTGGTTAATATTTTTTCTTTATTAACTTTTATTACATGGAATTTTCAGCAGAGCTGTTACAGAACCCTCCCCCTTGGGGGAACACTGTCCTCGGTGTTTAACAAAAACTACAACAAAAAATAATGTTGTAAGCAAAACATAATTCCCATGGATATTTATAACTTATCCTCATTTCTATATTTACAATGATCAACCTATTGAGAAGAAAACCAACATGAAAACATGACAAATATAACATCATAATGACATGACACCCATACTAATTTTTAGATCTTTATAACACAACTCATGGCAGTATTTACATCCATATAAATATGTACATATACCAAAACATCATACCAAAATATACCAAAATACATGCCAAAACATTTTCTCAACCAACGAATAAGGAAGGATACATTCCCCGCAATTGATCCACCATCTCTCATGTATCTTCATTGGGCCCAAAGTGCTTCCATTACACTTTAACATGTTCGATTGCTTGGTTCTACAACATGAGAATATTTCTATGAAAAATGCACGATGGTTCCAATTGGAATTATCCTTCTGGATACACCTACAATATAGACTAGTCAATCATATGATCAACATATTTAAGATACTTCTTAAGAAATTACACATGGAAAGCATTATGGACTTTCACTATCAAAGGCAGTGCAAGTTGATAGGCTACTGGCCCAATCCACTCAGGAATCTTGAAAGGTCTACAAAATCGAGGTGCCAACTTAGCACATGATCCAATCATTAAGGATATCTTCTTGGGTTAGATGCGCAAGTACACATGTTCCCCAACCTGAAACTCGTTAAAAAACATTTTATGATCTGCATAGCTCTTCTGCCTAACCTGTGCTTATTTCATATTCTTCTTTATTACCTACATTTCTTGTTCCAATTCTGCCAACATTTTTGGTCCAATCAATACCCTATTAACTGGATCACTCCAACTTATGGGAGTATTGCAACTTCGTCGATAAAATGCCTCAAACGGACTCATCCTAAAATATTCCTGATACCTATTGTTGTAATAAAACTATACTAATGGAAGATACTCTTCCCGCTTTCATTGCTGATGCATCACATACATCCTCAACATGTCCTCCAATATCCTACTGACCCTCTCTGTTTTTCCATCTGTCTATGGATGATAAGTTGTACTAAAGGCCAACTATCTGCCCGAACCCATAAATAAATCCTAAAACTTGGAAGTGAACTTTGAATCCATATCTCATACAATCGGCTGTGGAACACCATGCAATATGATCACATCCCTGATGAAGACCTGTGCTACATCATTCGTTGAGCATGTAGAATTCATTGGAATGAAGTGTGCTACCTTCGTCAACCTGTCCACCAAAACCATAATGGAATCATGTTGTATTTATGTCCTCGATAAACTTGTGATAAATTTAATGGAAATGACCTCCCATTTCCACTCTAGAAATGAAATTGGTTGTAGTAGTCCACCTGCATCCTTAAAATATGCTTTGACCTATTAAAAATCCAAGCACCGAGCAACAAACTCTGCTACGTCTCTCTTCAAATTTGGAAAATAGTAAAATTTGTTTATTGTTGTCAGCATCTTCTGATAGCCTGGGTGACCTAAATATGGTTTCAATTTAAACTACCTCAAGATCAAATGCTTGAGTTCACTGTTGTCTGGAAAATATATCTTGTCTCTAAACCTGATCAAGCCATCTACTGTGAGAGGATAGTCCACATCCTGTGCACCTATACTTGTACCTGTACCACTACTTATACCTATACCTATACCACTACCTGTACTTGTACATGTACCTATACCTATACCACTTCATGTACCTGTACCTATACATGTACTTGTAATTGTACCTACACATGTACCACTACATGTACCTTTACTTGTGCCACTATCTGTACATGTACCTGTACCTATACCACTATATATACATGTACCTATACTCTACTACAATATATTCCTAATCCCCATATACCTAACATCCTGTTGACCTGCCTGCAAGATCCTACCATGCATATCTATCCCATAGAAACTAATAGGTGTTATATGATTCAACTATATCTGCCTGCTAAGAGCATATTCAACCTTGTTCTCTTTACCTTTAGTATACCCAATCTCAAAGTCGAACTCATTGATGGTGGCCAACCATATAGCTTGCCCGTTTTTTAGATTTGACTAATCAAACAAATATCTCAACCGACTATGATCACTCACCAATACAAATTGTATGCCCAGAAGATAATGCCTCCACATATTCAATGCATGAATGATTGTTGCCAACTAAAGACAATATGTCGGATAATTATGCTCGTGATCATTCAGTTTTCATGACTTATAACATACCACCTATCCTTCCTTCATAAGGAATCCACCAAGCCCTCTTTTGGAAGCATTTGTACATACCACAAAATCTTTGTCTAGATCTGCGATATTTACCACTTGAGCATTTGTCACCAACTGCTTCAACTGTTGAAAAATTGTTACACATTTCTCTGTCCATTCAAATTTCTTACCTTTCCTCTGTAGTGACGTAATATGATATGCAATGCAAGAGAAGTTCCTAGCAAACATCCTGTAATAACCTTCTAACCCCATGAAGGACCTTACCTCATCCACATTCTTAGGAGCTTCCCACTCCATGATGACCCTTATCTTTTCTGGATCCACTTCTATGCCTTCCTTGGAGACACCATATCCCAAGTAATGTACCTCTATCTCAAATAAATTGAATTTTCTAAGCTTAGCATAAAAATGATGCTCTCTTAGAAATATCAACACTACTGCTAAATGTTCGACCCACTCTTCTTCATTTTTAGAATATACCAATATATCATCAATGAACACAATAACAAAGTTATCCAAAATAAGGATGCAACACACTATTCATGAAGCACATAAAAGTAGCTAGAGAATTATTCAAACCAAAAGGAACTACAACAAACTCAAACTGCTTATACCTGGTATAGAAATTTTTCTTGTAGATGTCTTCTTCTTTAATGTGACCCGATGATATCTAAATCTCAGATAAATATTTGATAACATTATTTCTCCCTTCAACTAATCGAACAAGTCATCAATCCTCGACAATGGATACCTATTCTTAATGGTCACATTGTTCAACTGCCTATAATCAATGCATAGTCGGAGAGTACCATCCTTATTCTTCACAAACAATATTAGTGCACCCCAAGGTGATACACTTTTCCTAATGTATCCCTTGTCTAACATTTCCTGCAACTACAACTTCAACTCTACCAACTTCAGTGTGCTCATCCTGAAAGGTTCCTTAGATGTTGGAGTTGCCCCAGGTACCAACTCAATAGAAACGTTTACTTCCTTGTGAGGTGGAAACTATGAAATATTTGTGGGAAATACATCCTGAAAGTATTGTAGAATTGGGTACCTTCTTAAAACATCTACATCCTTAACTTCCTTACCTTTGTTAGTAGAAATGTGCACTGCAAATAACACACACCCTTTCCTGCGACTATGCTTGAACTACATAGTTGTCACCATCCCAACTGATTTACAATAACAACCACATATACACATACACATTTTCCTCAACCAACAAATAACCATAATTTTTATGGATCTTTATAAATCTATCTCGATAGAATATTTACATTAATATACACATCAGAAGGTCAAACAACCAACGAGTATACCTACTTCAAAACCATCATATCGGTCATAACATGCCCATGGAAATCAATAGACACTATTGGGTATTAGTGCCCCACAATGGCCCTGCTCCTGAATGCTTTACCAACATTTCGGTGCATGTTCCAATTCCTTTTGTTGTTGCTGATAATTCTTGTAGTTGGTTTCAACCACCCAACCGAGAATTTTCATTCTTTCCTGTACTAAGCACATAATTTCCATTAGATTCAAAATAAATTGAAATAAATTCAAAACATACCTCATTGGTAGCTCGTGAATAAATTACACCTACAATTTTTTTCACTTCCTGACACAACAAGTTAAACTAGTTGTTTAATCAAATAATCATGTATAAACATATCACATCTGATTAGCTCAAAACACAACCATCATAATAAAAATTATAAATCACATGCAATCATCATAAACTAGAATCATATATCACATGTAACCATCATAAATAAGAATCATAGATCACATACATAATAAAACTGAAATGAAATGTTGATACTTATCCTCGAACCATTCCTTTGCTTCTACCTTTAGTCTTTTTGTACACACACCAGATTAGTTACCACTCCTGACATACACCCATTGCCTTCTCTTAACCCACATGTACATACACATAGTGTGTCTCACACAAATACAACTACACATGACATACACCACCATACAATATAAGCACCTACACCCGACATGTAACACAACACAATACATATACATATATAGAGTACGACACAACGAATACAAATGTCACGATACCACGACTATGAAATGCACATACAAAATACCGCATGTCACACAAGACAAAATGTATGACATGCACACACTACCACATGTACAACATGTACACAATAACACCTATACACAAAAATACCTACATGTGTACACAACATCACATGTACATGAAACCACTTGCACAACATGTACACAATGCCACATGCACATTGCACCACCTTTACAACATATACACAATATTGCATGTACACAACACCACATGCACGACATGTACAAGACACCACATGTACAAAGAGACACATGCACAACATGTACACAACACCACATGCACACAACACCACATGTACAATCATGCACACACCACCATATTTACATAGCACCACATGTACAATATGCACACAACACCATATGTACATAGCACCACATATGAAACATAAAAAAATAACAATATGTACATAACATTGCATATCCAACATGCACACAAAACCTAATGTATAGAGCACTACATGTCCAACATGGGCACAACACTATATGTACACATCATTACATAAAAAACATGTACACAACACCATCTATACATAGCATTGCATAAAAAAAATGTACATAACGCCATATATACACAACACTGCATGCACACAACATTACAGGTGCAACATTTACAACATACATACAATAGTAGTGCCACACATCTAAAGACCACACTGTTTCTATTGGGAAACCTTGATTCTAGTGTCTTTCCATTATCCATGCTTGTCCCAACATGTCGCAGATCATATGGCTTTCATTCCGCTGATGTATCCCTAAGCATTACCCACCATAGCACAAACATATACATATTACAAGCATATAATATCAATTCATGTCCACATGATATTGACCTTGTAGATCTGTCAGGGTTACTCTTCCCACTTGATTCCTCATAAACTAGGAAACTCTTCATGCCATTCACCTACATAGGCCATCATTCTTCCACAGGAATGATTCCCTATCAGACAATGACATACATACATATATACATCATCATAATTATAATCACAATATAATTACCAGATATCATAAGGTTAAGGTTAAGAGAACTCCCTTTATATGTGCACGTCTTGCACAACATTGAGAACAATAGTTCCCAACATAGTCAAGGAATATTTTACCTCAAGCCCATTTACTTTACCTTTCCTAATACCTTTCTCGTGATTGTTTTTCCATCGTACATTTACACTAATAGACCCAACCAATCCAACTGGTTGTCTTACTCTCTCCTTTAGTTGCCTAGTATTCATGCACTAAGCTTCATCTAAGTCTTACATTATCGGCTAGGGTTCTTTCAACTCTTCCCAAAATCCATTAAATTTCCTCTTTCCTAACCAAATCCAAGACCCTCGAAACATAAGAGGACATAACAAGAAACAAACAAGAAGAAAACCATAAAAACCAATAGCAATATGAAACCACAAAAAAAGTGGTATGGAAATACACCAAACATAAACAAAACTGAAAATCAGGCGCAAAAAATCACAAAATACCAAGAGCACAATACTAGCAACAAACACCATGACTCAATCCCCATGGATTCCCATGGAAATCTCAACCCGAGCCTTCTTCAATATTTCATGGTAGTCTCTTTCCCATGCAATTCCATGTATCATACTGCCATAAACACATAATTGTTAATGTATAAAAAATATAACAACATATTGGTTACCTTACCTTGTTGCAATTGAGTCCTATTATCTACTATCACATCACCCAATTGTTAGTTATATATAAAAAATCAAGCGTTACCTTTCCATGCTAATACCAACCATGTTGTCCTGCAACTATTCACACATGTAAGTCACACATTCTAAAGATGAATACATTACATTTATTAATTTGATATCAACCTTTACCAAGACTAACAACCATTTCACAATCAACTAATAGGCATAATACATAATGCTACAACTATCACCTGCTTACACTCAAGTACATAACAAATGCCTCAACACATAATGTGTTAGTACAACTATCTTAAAAGAAGATCATTCCTTAATGAAATATTATAGACTCCTACTCATATCATGAAACTAATCAAACATTAAAACAATAGATATATGACATAATAGACACCAAACACTCAAAAACCAAATAGATGACATAATCAAACATTCAAATACCAAATAGATGACATAATCAAACTCATACCTTAATGTTTCTTAGGGGAGGCTATCTTGTCTACACAATCAATCTAGATTAGAGCAATATCACTTCAAAACATATCAAATCAAACATAAATAAGGCCATGATGTCCATAACAGTAACTAGCTAACATGTTCACCTAACAATTTTCATTCATGCATAACAATCACATATGCACCGCCAGTTTAGATTAGTACAACACAATATCACAAATAAGTTGTATCATACTTGAATTTCATAACCCTAACCATATGCATAGGCCAATAAAAATTAGCACGATACATACAACATAAATATCTTAAATGCATTGACCATAATCATCATGCATATCACCGTAATGCATATAACAACAAGTTACTATCATGCATGACTATCTGACACATATGCATATGACGACACTAATTAAATTAACATCTATCATACATGTAACCACAAGAACCACAGACTAATAAAAATGTACATAACCCTAATTCTTATAAAAACCATTAACCAACATACCTGCATACCCAACATACAAACCTGTATGACTATCTATTCTTACCCTGAGGTCTAACGTTGCAACCTCAGTCTAATGATTTGTATCTCCTGCTCTATCTCGACCAACATATCAACATCATAACATACCAGCAACATCATGATGACAAAAAATACGTAATGACCACTGCGATACATTCTTTACCTACCATGCATACATAACCATAACCATAGCAATGCATGCATAAAAACATATAGACACTGACTTGCATAACATATGCATATACATCTAACATCCATTCAAGGAAAGCACACCCCAAAAAAATCATCATCAAATTCTACATGAAAACACAATTGTAACATTGAACATCACCATGCATACATAACAAGCACATATACAACCAATATGCATGCATGAAAATAACATTCCGCCCATCCAGTCCAGGTGATGAACCATGCTCTGATAGCACCCTGTAAAACCATCCTCCCACATTTACCCAAGTTAGCCAGTCTGCTGTGGTAAAAATGTGATGAGAGGATACTATGATGTGATTCAACTCCCCATGTACAGTTAAGGAAGTGGAACCAACATAACGAAATCAACATGACCTTCCACACATGATGCAAAACCTTTAGGAGCCAACCAACCCTTGTAGATGACCAACCCCTGATGTGACTTGATATTTCACTCATATGGACCCTCAGCTACTCTCATAAGAAGCCATGCATGTGACTTAGGCCTTCCAGTCGCTCTCGTAGTAAGGAATGCCAATGACTGTGGACATTTTCAGGTAGTTCTATGCCAACAACCCCAGATTCTGAGCCACTTTTTCATGGCTAGGTCTCAAGCCACTACCTAGAAATTCATGAAACTTCCAGAAATGAATAATAACATTGAAACATGACTAATAATTGAAACATTGATACATGTACTTGATCTGACCCCTACTATCCATCACAGGAATTTCATCAAACATGTCACAAATTTGTAATCTACAGATCATAACAACATATATGAGCATAAGGGTCTCATAGTTATCTAAGGTTCATAAAGAATAATTGTTTCTATATCACAATAGATGCATTATAATCTATTAGGACATATATTCATTGTACATACATTTGATAAATTATCAAAACATGATGAAATCCATTCATGAAGTCTGCCATAAAATATACTCATAACCATCATATAAGTAATAAAAATAATAAGGATATAACAACCATAAAAAAAACTTACTAACCAATACATGTACACATAAAATATCCAAGAGAATAAGCTCTTATTAATTAATGCATAAGCCAACCAGGTATGAGACTTCTACGAACCACTAGACCATATATTGGTTGAAAAAAATCTTGATTTCAACCACTCACCCTTGTTCCATATTCAAATCATGTCTCTAGGATTTACCATATATCCTACCAGTCATCGGTGGAGGATTCCTAGGCCTAATCGAGACTTCACCCTCCAGGTTTTACCGTATATCCCACCATTCACCGGTCGAGGATTCCTAGGTCTGATCGAGGACACACACCTCTAGTATTTATCATATATCCCTACATTAACCAATTGAATATTCCTAAGCCTGCCGAGGCACTCAAAATCAAACTTTACCACAATCCCACCTACTCCAGTCGAGGGATTCCTAAGCCTTATTTTCTTTATTTTAGAGACCACCTCACTTAGTTTTGAAAGCATTCGAAAATCCAACTCAACTAAATGCAAGAGAACCCACCACACCATAGCTATCTGGAAATGGAAAGGCAAGGCTAAAGAACACTGTCACACCTGGAAAAACCCATGCCAATGACAATAAGAGAACCATATACACACATCCATGTACCATGCATGCCAAATCTAACAGTGAAATCACACATGAAAATTGATACCTGCAAGTAATCATGTTGTAGTTTCTCAATACCTCTCTTCCTCGCTTGATATTTTCTTCCATTTGGATTCTTTTCCTTCCTTTTCTTTCCTTTATCCAATGCTAAAGTGCGCCAAGAAAACTTTAAGTGTCCAGGAGAGAGAGAGAGAGAGAGAGAGAGAGAGAGTAGAAAGAGAGCTCCAAAATTGAACTGACAAAAGGTTACACTGAAAAAAAGGTACAACTGGTCCTCAGAAGATTTCTTATTAATGAGGCCTCTAATTTCTTCATTTTCCATTATTTCCCTTAATTTTCCTCCTCACATGAAACCTGTGACCTTTCACCTTACTTTTCTCATATTTTCGATTATTTTCATAAAAAAAAAATGTAAATTAATGCCTCATGCCTTCCCAAAGCCTTTGACTTTTCCTTTGCCAATTTCCTTAGCCATAATGAAGAAAATGAACACCCACACTAGGATGTTTTTCCCAACATTCATATTGGAATACATGTCTCGTAACCATGGTCTTATTTTTTCCTTTATTAAATTTATTTACATGGAATTTTGACCAACACTGTTACAACCCACAAAATAGTTCATTTTCTTTAGTATCTTTAAACACGAACATATACTGCAAACATTAAAAGAGTAGTCTTAAAACATCCATGATACATGCATGAATGTCTTCTTTCTCTGAGAGATTCATATATTAAGTGAAAATTCCAAGATACACTATTACAATGATGCAACACTAGCCCCAATAGTGGAACATTAAGTCACCACTTATTCCTCTAAAGGATTATCTTCTCTCCTATGCCAAGCTAGAGAAGACAAGGTGAAAATTCATTTTGCTTGAGGCATGAGGGTTTATTTATAAAAAATGAGGTGACTCTTCACCTCCCTCATGAATCTTAAGCTTCCATGTGACTTTTCTAACTTATATGTGACCTTTTAGCTTCTACATGACTCTAGGAATTTATAGTGACTTTTCACATTCCATGTGTGATCCTTGGGCGTCCACACATTTGACATTTTGCCATTTTGGAAAATAAATAATTACATTCTACCAATAATGTGGCAAAATACATGGGACCAAACAACACTCTTGTGTTAACACTTTAAATGACCATAGTTTGGTGACTTTGACATGAGACTTAATGGAAATGTATGGACGTGAGGTTCCTTTCTCAGCTTCTATGTCTTCAAATCTTGATGATAGATCTAGCTTGTAACTCACCTTTTCCCTCCAAAGGTTCTAGATAAGTGTTGTAACCTTCTAAGTGAACATGAATTTCCATCTCTTTGTAGTGGTCCAATATTCCTTTACTCCTATATGATAGCATCTTTGTCTTATCTCCACAAGTAGCTTCTTGAAAATCTCCTTATTTACCTCCTTGAAATCATATTTTCATGGTAAAATGATATTACCTGCAAATTAATTTCACTCATGAAAATACAACATCAGTCCCCTAATCAACTATTCTATCTGTGTTAGCTCATATAACATGCTTATTATGATGGGACATTGCACAAAGGCTTAAGGGGAAGGGTCTAGGAATTGCATAGTTGAGCACTGCAGGGACCAAGGGATGACTAGGATATTCACTAGAACTACATAATGTGTAATAAGGGAAGGATCATCAAGGCTTTGTGCAGAGGGAAAGTTCAATTAAAAAGAGTGGTAAGACTAGGCACTGTAACTAAAAAATGTGTTGTGATTGAGAATAATACCCTTTGGATGGTGCAGTTGAGCACTACAGTGACCTAGAGATGGACCTACTATCCACTATAATTATGTAATGCACAGTTGAGGCAACGCAGGACAAAGCATTGCACAACTAAGAAAGTGAAAGAGACAAGGGAGGTAAGGTTGTGCATTGTAACTACACAATGCATAGTAATTAAAGAGGAGGCTGAGGGGACTACACAGTTGAGAATTGTAGGATTCCTAAGATGACCCCTCTATCCACTACAACTACGCAATGCACAATATTGGGTAGGAGGGATCATTGAATGCACAGTGGGAAAGGCTAAGAAACAAGATTGAGGGTTTGTACTCTGAGGTTGCTCAATGTACAATTGGAGGAGGTTGTCTTCAATATGGGTACAATGCATAGGTAGGAGAGGTAAGTATTTTATCGTTGAGGATCATGAGTGTGAAATACACTCATCACTTGACTAAAAGGCTGAGTGTGGTCGTGACTTGTGCAAGGTGTCAGGACAGAGAAGGACTCCAAAATTAACTAAGTGTGAGATCAATGAGAAAAGAGAGTAAGGGAATGTAACAAGTTTCAAACATGATCACACACATATGTACACCGAAGAAAATGACAAGAAAACACACAAAACCAATGAGTGTATAATGAAACAACAATAAAATGACACTTATCTCACAACATGACACTTAAGATGTACATTTACGAAACAAGTGTCACAATGCAAAAAAAAGGTGATCTATGCCATTAGAATGTTTCCAACACATGTTCTAATGATAAATAACATCAACTAGTGTAAGAGAGTGTGTTGGAGCCACCTCTGGGAGGTGTTCCATGGTCCTCATGAGATGTGTGAAAAATAGTGAAAGAAACACATGCAAGAGTCAAAACGACACTTGAAAACACAAAGAAAACACGTGCAACAAATGAAAGAATTAAAGTAGGCAACAACAACACTTGTAAAATATAGAGAAAGCAAAAATGACACATGTAAGAGAAAAATAAAGTGAAAGCGACACTTGAAAAAGAAAAAGCGACAGTTGAGTAACTCACCCAGATGATGGGGAATTTGAAACCATGGGTGAGAGAATGCTCCTTTTACTCCTATAGTGCACAAATCTCAAAAGAGAAAGATGAATATAAGGATGAGATCTAGATTGCTCTCTTTATACACGAAGAGCATACATGCAATTAGGGTTAAGATTGATGAGTGTTCTTAATGCATGTCAGGAACCTAGGAGCCAAAAGTGAATTGAATGATTTGAAGAAGAACACTCTCACTATAAACAAAGAGTGTAGAATTGCTATCTACAAATGATGCCCTCACATTCTCACTATCCACAAGGATTGTGTAGTATCTGTCTGTAGGGACTGTGAAAGCACTGGCATGAAGGACTACGTAAGCATTATCCACAAATATTAAGCAAGAATTGTCATAAGGGATTGCAAAATAACTAGTTATAGAGACTGTGCAGTCATTATCATTAGGCACTGCCCAAATATTGTCATCAAGGACCGCGTAATTCTTAAATTTCAAGGATACACATTGACTACTAGGATTGCTAAGAAGAATTTTTTTATGCATGCATCACATGATAAGCATGTAAAATTAGGTTTCTTCGACACTTAGAACTATTAAAGGAAGACTTGAACACCCTAGCAACATGACTAAGCATGACATTAATGGCTTGAAACAAAGGATGGCATGATCATAAGGATGCTCCAAAATCTGGATGCATGTAGAATTTTGGAGGGCATTGTAACAATGACAACAACCTCGTATCAAAACAAATTTAAATATAGGAATATTTATTCTCGTGAAAATCCTTGTTCACCCTTTATCAAAATACCAAAGATTATATTTCTCAAGACGAACAACAAGGCTTATTCCCAAGAATTATTTCGCGAATTTCTACCAACAAAATGATACCCAATATACGTAAGAAAATGGGTTTTCTCATTCTTGTTGATTGTTTCATTTCTCCTTTTAAATCACATCATCTTGGGAAATTCAATATCATATTTAACTTGAGTTTTCCATTTAAAATTATTTTTGGTATATGATTGACCTGAGATGATGATGCAATATTATTCATATTACACCTCATATCAACTAGCCAATTCTCCTCTAACACGTGTAGATCTTCACATGGGCCACATCTCTAATTTTACACTTAATTATCATGATTGAATGTCAAGTTTTATTTCAATTTTATGGTAAATTGATAGATGTACACCACGATTATGTATTCATTAAGTGGACCACATATCCACGAATGATTTTAGAATTTTACGCTTAATTATTATGTTTGAATGCCAAGTGTTATTTCAATTTGATGGTAAATTGATAAATTTGCATATGCAAAAATTATGTATTCATTAATTGGGCCACATATCCATGAATTTATTTCAAATTTTACGCTTAATTATTATGATTTAATGCAAAATTTTATTTCAATTTGACAATAAATTGATATATTTTCATATGCCATGATTATGTATTCATTAAGTTGTCATTTATTTCAATTTACCTCTCTCTTTATGAGTTTTTACTTCGTTATTTTCCTGTTCTCTAGTCTCTGCAGCTGAAGAAATTTTCAATTATTTCCAAGATTCCAATTTTTGTGCCTTTTGAATATTTAGGAGAATTTTCGAATATGGGAAGAGCTAAGAAGAAAAAACTCTTTCAACAAAGAGTTGGACCTAGGTCATTGTTAGAAGATATGGATAATAAAAATATGTAGGATTGGTTGTTCTCAAACACTGTAATTTGTATGCAAGATGTTGAGGCATGTTAAAATGCAATTTTTTTTATAAAATAATGGAAGAAGAAGTGGAATATGCAGAGAGAAGAACCAATGCTCTAGTATAAGATGAAGACCTGGAAGTTGGCCAAATCTCTCCATTGAGTGATTCATCAACTTCAAGGCTACACAAAATTGGTGCAAGGCTAAGGCTAATGCTATATACAAACATTATATGATGGGAAATAAACTTCATTGATATCAAGAAAAGGAAAATCATTAGTCCTCGTGGAACTATGGTAGGCTCGTTCAGGCCATTGGTTATCAAGGGTATGTATAAGTTTCATGATTTAATTCTTATCTATTCTGAATCTTTCATTAATGAGTTTGTGTAGAAATAATGTAAAAATATGGAAAAAACCCTACCTTCTCTCATCAGAGATTGGAGGAAATATCCAAATAACCATAAAGAAGAGTCTTCTCATGAATATGCCATTTCTATCCCCAATTCCCCATATTGCTATATAGATACTATGTGATGCAGATTATTTGGTGTTAAAAATGCATCCCATTTTCCACTTCAGTGGGTTCATGAACATGTGCTCAAAATTATGCTAAAAAATAAAAGTCATAGGAATGGTGTGGAACCTGAATGAACACATATATATCGTTATTTTGAATCCGGTGCAACACATTTCGCGGAAAAACTAACACCGTATGCTCCCAGATACAATTTCTGTCTGCTTTCCCAAACATGAAATTTTTTCAAAAATGGTAGATGATTGGGAAAAATTTTTGGCCAGTGGAAGGTTGCCACATGGCCTCTTCTGGTTGGTTTAAAGGTAAATTTTTTTATCTTGTCAAGCCTCGCCACTTTTCTAAATTTTATTGGTTCTAGTTTGGTTGAATTTTGTTGGGTGGTTGGTGGCCAACCACATGCTACCACGTGGCCCAACCAGAGGTCACCATATGGTAGCACGAGAGGCCACCAAAATTATGTTAAGTACAAACTACACGCCGCCGTAATCAAACTCCGGACCTCCCACATAACAACGCAAGTCTTTACCAATGTGCCACATGTATTAATTATTTAAACTATGGGAAAAAACATAATATAAAGTGTCAGTGGAAAATGTTTGGGGGTAGGGGCTAGGGCTAAGCCCCGACTCCCCCATATAACACCACATGCGATCGTTGTTGGGACCCAGAGGCCGAGGTAGAGGCCATAACCCAAACCGCCACAAAGGCGGCCATGTGCCTACCTTTGAAACTAACCGCCAATGGTTAGTATGACCACATCCTTTTGTTTAATTAAGAAAAATTGTTAATGCACCATGGTTATGGTTAATAATTCAAAATTAAGGCATTAATGGGAAAATTAAGTATTCAACAATTTCACTCAGATTTCCATGAAATTGGCACTCAGTTACTAGATTATGGGGCGAAATTGTAGGACCAGTCCAGATTTTGGGGGAATTGTGGTGCGGTTAGCAGGAAAACTAGGGAGCCTCATAATTATTTTAGTTTTTGACCAATTTTGGATCAGAAATTGGTAGACATGAATTTTTTGGGTATTCTAAAACTATTGGAATAGGTTTTGAAGCCATTTGAGCACTGTAAATGTATGTAATCACCATTTTCAACATAATGAACGAGGGCCAAACCATTGGAAACTAGACCAAGGAGAAGTAGAACAGGAGGGGTGAACTCCTTCATCATTTGTTGTGTCGTGGTTATTATTATAGTGAAATTTTCTGCTATTTATGCATATTTTAGAGTTTATTTACATTCTTTATGTGTTTTAAAATTAACATAAAATCTCTCAAAATTTCAATTTAATCACTTGAAATTTACAAACCCTCAAGCTCAATTTCATTAAGATCTCATACAAATCAAGTTTGGTATCAGAGATTTGGTTTTATTTATTGCTGTGAGGATTTAATTGTTTTCAAGTGTATTTGACGCTAAAATTGTTGAAGCTCAAGAGAGGAGAAGGAAAGCTTGTGGTTGCAAGTCCTCAAGTTAGGTCAAGGACAAGGAGAGCAAGTTTTCCTTAAGATACACCACAAATTCTTCCTAAAACTACAGTTGAAGCTTCAACAAGCATGTCTCATGAAGGAGGAACTGATAACATGTCATATCAAGAAAATCCTTTCAAAAAATCTTTCTTTGACATGACTGAAATGGTGAAGGTTCTCTATGAAGAGAGGACTTCAAGATTGCAGGGTTAAAGTTCAAAGCCTTCAAAAGGAGAGGGTTCTTCTGGAGGAAAAGGAGGAGATGTGACAAACCTTCAAAGGGAAATGGTGACAAACCTCCCTCTTCTCCACATCATATTCAACTCCATGCTCAAATTCATCTTCTTTCTCTTCCACAACCACTGTTACTCAAACACCTCCACATACCCCAAGGGTGCATGGTAAAACTCCCTTATTAAAACTTGATATCAAATTAGAACTGCTTATGTATAATGGTGAAATGAATGCTAAAAGACTTGATAATTGGATTCATCAACTTGAGGTTTATTGCAGGATCCAAAACATCAAAGATGATGAAACAAAGATTCAGTTAGCTTTATTGAGGTTTGAAAGTGTTGCTTTCATTTGGTGGGAAGTTAGAACACAAGAGGATATGAAAAAGTATGGTAAGGTCGCCGCCTCTTGGGTATATTTTATTTCTACACTTAAATAAAATTTTATCCATTAGCTTATATGCAAAAGGCTATTATGGATTGGTAGAATTTTAGACAACTGAAGGGTCAAAGTGTGCAAAGCTACACTTAATAATTTAGAAGAAGATGCTTGATATTAGGTGTAGACTTGAATTCACAATACACTTTGTTGAAATATATTGGGGGTTTACAAAGTTATGTACATAATACTATCCTTGTTTTTAATCCTACAAGTTTATATGAAGTTTGTGTTTAGGAAACTCATCTTGAAGAAAGAGGGAAAAACATTCCATACGAGGGTAGCAAGAAGCTGCCATTCACTAGTGGAGACAAGGGTAAGAACAAGTTCAAAGGGAAATAAAATAGGAATTCTTTCGTCAAAAAGGAAGGAGAAAAATTAACATGCAAACATTATTCCAAAGAGGGTCATGATGAAGCTCCTTGTTGGAAGCTTCATACTGAGATGAAACCAAATATGTTTAACAAAAAAGGGAGGAAAAATACAACTGAAAATACACAACATGACTTAGGCTCCCATTTGGGAGATGAAACAAAGATCAAAACAATGGGAATGAAAGGTAATGACATAGAAAGCAATATCTCTTCAATTTGTCTAATGATACTCAAGATGAGAAAACTAGAATTGAACTTTTCCATATTCGGATTATTTCAAAGCACACCAAAGTTGATACACTTTTTGATAGTGTTTCACAAGAAAATTTTATTTCCAAAGACTTAGTCAAGAAACTAAACTTAGAGACCATTCCTCATCCAAGACCTTATCCTTTAGGTTGGATATGCAAGAATTCAAACTTACAAGTTACGAGGAAATGTATCTTTAAATTTGCAATTACAACAAAATTTCTTGATGAAGTTGAGCTTGATGTAGTACCATTTGGTATTTCTGGATTTTTTTTGGGAAACCAATATTTGTATGATAGAAAAGCTATTTTCCATCGCAATGAAAACAAGTATAACTTTTTCAAATATGGCATAGGGTACATTGTTAGAGCACATCGATAGAAACTAAATCTTTCACTTGTAAATGTCGGACAAATGAAGAGACTCATTAACTCTAGCAAGAATTTTGTGCTTCTAATGTTAAAGTAAAAGAATGATGTTGAAAATGAAGCTTTTCAAGGTTGTGATTCAAGATTACACTACAAGGAAAATACCCTCTAGTGGATGTTTTTGAGGAAGCCCCTATAAAATTAGCCCAGATATCCGTTTGTATCGGAGGTCACTAGAGGAGGTTGGCAGGTGGAGGTTTTTGTGGATTTTTTTTTTTTTTGCGATGCATTTCTAATCATAACACACATCGGTGTGTTTTATATAAAGCACACCGGTGCGTACTATCAAATCGCACACCGAGACAGTGTGCTCTCCGTACAAACTGGCCCGGTGCGTCTCAGTAATCCAGCGCACCGGTGCATACTATCAAATGGCACACCAAAACACTGTGCTCTCCATACAAACCAGCTTGGTGCATCTCAGTAATCCAACACACCGTAAAGAAGTGCAAGGTACCGTTGATACAACCACCACTTCCATCTCATAATTGAGTGCACCAAAAAAAGGTTAATTTAAAAAAAATTACTGGCGTAAAAAAATTCATTTTTACTTGTTACATTGTTCTAGAGCTGTCAAGCAACGGTGTGAGTTTTTATTCTGTAAGGCGCCCTACCATCAGTGCTCCCATTTCCCGCATGGCTACCATCCATTTCTCACTATGTGGAGTTCGAATTTTTCAAAACGATGTGCAAATTTGATTTTTAGTATTCCATTGCAAAGATGCCTCCTCGACGCACAAATGTGCAGGTAATCTACTTTTTTTCTCACCAACTTAAGCTTTTAGCGGACTTATTTCTTAAATTGAATTAAAATTCACCGTTTAAAAAAAAATAAAAAATTCTTCTTGGTGTGTTCAAGTTGTTCGGATTACACCGTTTGTGGTGCTCCTTGTAAATTTACAGGCCGCACCACGAATGGTATTAACGAAAATCGCACCGGGCGGTTCGGTGCGCTATTGAGAAAAATCGCACTGAAAACAATAAAATAGTGCGGTGCGTATTAGTTTTCGGCCACACCGAAAATTTAAAATTTTTAAAAATAATAATGCGATCATTTATCGGAACACACCGACCATTATGTACATTGGTGCATGCACTTTAACAATTTCCCTAGGGCGGATAGTTTGGTAAACACACCGTTGAAAACGATTTGTTTTTTTCACGGTGCATGAAGTTTATTCATGTGCACCATGGGCAGTGCACGATAGATAGGTACACACTGGTGGCGGTGCATGACTATTTTTTTGGGCACACCGAATTTTTTTTTTTTTCCGATAAAAGTTATATTTATATATTTGTAAATATATTTGTCATTTAATAAATAAAAAAAGGTTTTATGTATGAGGGAGGCTAATGTATTTAATATGTGAATCATTCAACAATGTCAACAGAGAGAGCAAAGGTAACAACAAGAGCAAAGGGAGGACCATTATAACATGATACAACAGCAGAAGGCATGGGAGAGGGAGAGAATTTTGCACCCTCACCCTATTACGACACCTACCTAGTTGCTCTTAAGGGAGGTAGGCCTCCTTAAGTTCTAAGAGGAGGCTACATCCATGAAGGGGCACAATGGGTTATTATGACAGTTGATATATAGGTGGGAAGCCCACCAACAGGCTTTTCAGGTCAGTCTTGGCCAGTGGTACCAGCCCACTAAGGAGGACATTTATTTTGTTAATGGCCTATCTAGGAGAGGGGAGGATTTTCCCCAGTTCCAAGATGTCCCCGCCGGTTATGCAATAGGGAGTCAGATGGCGTACTCCCAGAGATACATTAGGGATGTTATCCTTTCTCCTGCAGATTTTCAGGTGTCTGGTGGTTAGTTACACATTGCTTTGTTTGATCCAGAGGAGGTTAGGTGCCTCTCATTACTAATGACGACCATTGCACATTATAATAGTGATGAGTAGCGCATTAGTTTCCCTTTTTTATTTTATGTTGATTCTTTATTCTAGATGCCATGACTTGTGAGATGGTCTGCCATTTTTTTGCAACAATTTTTTATAGCATTAGATAGATGTCGTTCTGAGGCACGCAGGAGGTTGAACTTCCCTTTTGCTTCAGAGTTATTTTGTTTATTTTTTGAGAGGTTTCTGGAGACGAGGCCTACTTTTGTTCGCCATCCTCATAGGCTGATGTTACATGCATGGATGTAGATGTGGGGCGAGATGATGCCCAAGAGTGTCATGTCCGAGTATCCAGTCAGGATACGTAGTGATGCACTGGAGCTGCTAGCTAGTGTTGATGATCACATGTTCGTGATGGTGTCGTGTTCGTACGTGGGTTTGGATTGGCGAGGGTGTACCAACATCCTCTTCACACACGATGAGCCACCAGCTGCTAGAGGGAATATTAGTGTTTTCTTTAAATTAATATTGTTTCGTTTTATTGTCTTAATTAATTAAAATAAAATTTATTCTAAAACGTTCTTTAACTTGTTTTATTAAATTATTGAATGAAATTTTCTAATTATTGTTGTGTATTATATATTTTGTAGGTATTGGCATATTCATTGGGGACATGATTCCAACCCCATCGGATGATCCTATAGATCATGACAAGGAGATGGAAGAGGACATGGATTAGGGTGACATACCTCCTTGGGTGTAGATACCTGCGGGCATGCGGCGTAGGGCAGACATCCAATTCAGGATGGAGTTGGGCGACCGACTGTGTAGACTCCTGGTTGATGATGGAGTTTGCCCTATGATGATTAGAGAGATCCAGGTTGATCGTACGCTCACAGAGCTCTGGAAGGACATGCCTTGCGATATGATGAGCCTTATGTGTCATATCATCGGAGCTTCCAGGCTACTGGTAGCTAGAAGGATTAGGTGCCATGGAGGTTGGCAAGAGAGCAACTCATCAGAAAATCATGATCACGAGGGGAGTGATCATTCTAGTACTCCACCTCCTCCTCCTTCACCCCGCACCAGAGATGAGCAGCCACCAACTAGTCCTGAGAAGGCACCTAGTCCTTCGCAGACACCATCGACTGAGCAGGCATGTCCATTTGAGTAGGCACCATCCACCGAACAGGTTGCACCATCTCATTTGCAGGCACCATTGACTGAGCATGCCTCGAGTACTAGTTATAGTATTAATGTAGTATTGCCAAATATTTGACATTTATATGTAGTTCTATTATAGTTGTATATTTTTGACATTGTACAGTTATATATATATATGGTGCATGTATTTTATGTTCATGTTGATGTACTTAATTTACAGGTTGGTGTTCATCATGATGTGTATATTGTTAGGTCATGTTAGATATGTTCATTTAATGTGCTTGTGGATAGATGTGTATGTGATAGCAGTTATTTGACATGATGTGTATATTTGATGTTTGTGTTGTGATGATGTTATACAATGCTTGTGTATCGTTAGATGACCATGATCATGATGATTAGATGATGTTACCGAATTTGAATGTGTATTTTAGAATATGATGTTTGTACGATGGTTATCATGAACATGATGTTTATTTTTAATATTAAATCATGATATTTATTAAATTTTATGTATTGGTAATTGTAAAATTGTAATTGTAATTGTATGTATTGTCATGATTCAATTTTATTAAAATTGTAATATTTATAAATTTGTAAAATTGTAAAATTGTAATTGTAATTGTATGTATTGTCATGATTCAATTTGATTAAAATTGTAAATTTTGTAAATTTATAAAATTGTAAAATTGTAATTGTAATTGTATGTAAAATACTTGTAAAAATGTAATTGTAATTGTAGTTGTATTGTGAAATTGTAAAATTGTAATTTTAATTGTATGTATTGTCATAATTACAATTTATTCTAAAATTGTAAAATTGTAAATTAATTCTCAATTTTGAACCATAACTACCGTAAGTAAAATGTATACCGTACATATTGTTCAATTACCATAATTGTAAATTTATAAATTTGTAAATTTTCATCAATATAAATAATTGTAAAATAATAAATCTAGAATAATATGAATTTTTGTAATATAGTAAAGTTTAGAAAATAATGAAAATAAATTCATGTTTAGAATTATCATTATTTTATTATGATCTTACATACCAAAAATAATAGTCTACATTAATATATTTTTTAAAATATTGAAGATATCCTTCACACACACCCACACACACACACATATCTATATAAATATATAATAGGGTGCATACATTTAAGTAATGATATAGTGAAAAACCATTTAAAGCAATCAAGTAGTTGTATTATTTTAGGATTTGACATTAAAAAAAAAAAAAAAAACTTGTTACAGTGCATTGCTTTTGAGATCAACATAATTTCAAATAATCAAGTGAAATTATTTTAACATTAACACAATGTAAACCAATTAATTCAAAATACATATTATACTGTTTGGAAAAAAAGAGTCTTAGTTATAAGGTTAAGTCCTCTTCTTTATAAAAAACCATCTTAAATAGTAGAAATGATGAAATAACACATGTACCATATCACTCTCTGTTCTCATGATCACCCTCATTATCTTCCAACTTTCTTGACATGATAACACTATTATTCTCAAAAATATGTTTTGATCTAGGGTCATGTCTCAATATGAACCACCAATCCCTATCCAACACATCTGGGTAAAAAATACCTGGTTGCAGTGTTTGGGAAAACATAAGGCTCCTTAGCTTCATCCCACGTCTTTCTAGAGTTGATACATATCAGCCTACTATCACGATCTTCCTTTACATTATTCTAATCAAAGGTGTCCCACCACTTGCACCTAAAATAACACATTGGAAAGAAGAGAAGTCCACTTCAATGATCTCTTGTATCTTTCTGACGTAACCTAATGTCCCTCATACTAGGTTTTGATCACAGTGGCTAGCTCAACTAGATTTATCGAAATCAACTTCCACTCCACAGTCTTGTGTCATGTGTCCATCATCGACATTTTATGTGTGAAAATGGTGTCCTTATGCCCACATAGGTCGAAAAAAGGTGCACTTATAAAAAAGTTAAAAAATCATAGTGTCATGTGTCTAATAACCCAACTATTAAATTATAAAATATAGATGTTACATTTCAAAGGTGCATTATTAAGTTCAAAATTTAAATAAATAGATTATTACCGAGTTGCTGCACCCAATCCCTACATTTAGCGCATCCTCTTTAGCACACTGGTAACGACCGGTTGCACCGTATTTCTCTCTAACTTGGTCAGAAACCCAACTGTTGGGGCATATAATTGGCATATTTTATTTTAAATGATCGAGATAGGGCATGCTTCTACCATTCATACGTCTGAATTATTTCCTGTCACTATCCCATTTCATCCTCTTTTGTTCTTAAAATGCGACCCACGATTGTGTCACTTCGGAATTGTAAAGAACGAATTTATTGATTGCTTCAATTTCTGCATTCGCTGATGAAATAAAACCGACATATAGTACATATGAGATCAAAATATACATTATATTGAAGTTCAACGTGAATATTTACTTTGTGTAAATTTGACAAATTATAAGTCATTTAATCTTTATCAAGCGCCTTTTTCCATTTGTTTGAAGAAGCCCCCCTTCTCTTTTTTCTTCATCCCTTTATCATCTCAAATCACCACACCTGGTGTGTTGTCGATTTTCTTGATGTACTCACTGGCATAATAGAAAGACTCATATGATATGTACCCCTCTGCCATAGAACCCTCAGGTTTTTCCCGTTGTTGGATAAAAACTTTCAATTTCTTCATGTACCTCTCTAAGAAGAACATCCAACTACAAGAAACAACCCCAAGTAATTCAACCTAATCTACTAGGTGGATTAGAAGATGAACGTGAAAGTCCATGAAACTTGTCGAAAGTTCCTTCTCAAACATACAAACAATCTCAACTATCTCTTGATGCCACCGTGGAATTATAGCCACATGAATCTCCTTTGACGTGATCTAACATAAAAACACAAATAGTTTAGATATGGCACATCCCAGGTCTTGGGGGAAGTCATGTTTCACACACCCACTCACGAACAAAGGATAATGACACTGCAAAGTTATCAACACATGCAATAATATACAAAATTAGTTATGTTTTATGATCCCATGGGATAAAATTTATTAATATAACAAATAATAAAATCATGCTTTTGACATTATATGTACTCTTAGAAGATTCAAATGGTCATACAATTTCAACCCCGACAAATGGTCTTCCATGGTGAAGCAGCGCCATAGTGAAAACCCATATGAAGATGGCACCCTCACACCCATTATAACTTCCTTTGCCAAAGAAAGATCATATTTTTTTAAAATCCATGTGACATTACCTTATTTGAAATACCAATTACAGAGACCAGCCTCTGATCCTGTACTTTCTAATTGTCTTGGCCAATGTTTCTTTTTAGTTTTTGAAGTAGTAAGATCTTTCATAACAACCAATGTGTCACTTTGTTTCGATGATATGTGCCTCCATAAAGAAGATGAAACATTTTAAATATATGCATGGGATCTAATAAGTGGGTAATATTAAGATGCTCCCAATATGGGAGGTTATAAAAGATAGATTTCCTTTTCATCCCATTGGGAAATTTCTCAACATAGGTGTCGAATAATTATGGATCATAGAATATAGGCTCCCCATTTGAATCAAACATTTCTATGAAATCCTTCTCATTCTCTCTATCATATGCTCTAAGCCATTCAACTGGTGTCATTATTGAAGGCCTTTGGGTTCTCTCTCGTTTACCATTGAAAGAATATGTTTCTCTTCTGTAAGGGTTTTATTCTGGGAGGAATACCCTAGAGCAGTCATACACTGGCTTTCATAGGTTGTTGGACCATCCAGCTTTTAGAGAAGGTCCACAACATTTACAGCCATAATACTATTTTGTTACAAGACCTGCGAAATTATTGTATACAATATGCATGGCACGTTAAAGAATATCATGAATATCAGAAAAATTACAACGAAATTTATTAATATGCGAAATAATATTGTTACATATATAAAAAAATCAATAAACATGTAATTTACTAGAGAAAACTCCTACACCTGGATAATCATGTGTCGTGTAAGCACATATGCCATACAACGTAAAACTCCTCTATGCTCCGATGGGTCTTGATAAATCATATACATTTATCCCATCCCATAATTCCTTCAATTCATCTACCAATGGTTGTAAGTAAATATCCATATTATTCACTTGCCTTCTACCAAGGACTATGAGAGCCAACATAAGATGTTCATTCTTCACGGACAACCATGGGGGATTTTTGTATTGATCACTACTACAAGCCAAATAGAATAGTTGGTGTTCTGGATGGAATATGGGTTGACACCATCCATGGCTATGTTGAGTCGTAGAATTCGTACTTCAACCTTGAATTTTTTGGGCCATGTATTCTCTATATGCTTCATGGCTATTGAATCTGTTGGGATTCACATAACTCCCAACTCACTTCTGTGTGAGGCATACCATCCCTACAACATAGCTAATTCTTTGCAATGAAAGAGCCTTTTAATCCTTAGGATTATGGGCATGTGCCTCAATATATTAAAAGGAGGACCACGTGATTTACGCTTCTTTTTTTATTTATCATATCTATCATGCCCACATTTCGGACATATCTATTTTTTTCATATTCTCCTCTATATAGAATACAATCATTTGGACATGTATGATATGATATGTACTCAACACCCAACATTTTCAACAATTTTTTTGCCGCTTCGTAGCTATTGGGAAAGACATTATCACTCGGAAGAACCTTATCTTTGAATAACCTGTAGTTGTTCATGGAAATATTAAATGTATAATGCCAATAATTATTAATGTTCATAAAATTGACCGTTTTAATGTTGATTGTGTGACAATATTTCTCAAAATATAAGGCACTTAATGGTCAATTACCTCAAAATTTCCGAGAAACATGCATTCGACAAGCCAAAACTTGCTTTCAAGTTGTACATTAACATCATTGTCCCAAACTGGGTAGAATTTGACTAACCGCCAGGTCCAAGAGAGGGGTGGTGGAAGAAAATTTAAGGCCTTCGAAAAAGGTATCAACGATATGAGCATCATCCCCTAGCTGATCATCTCTCTGGAATGCATCTAACAATATTGTCTCCATGGTAGTCGTATCCCTTAAGTAATCATCCATACGAAACTCTATTTGATTGCCTCCATTTCTAGCTTGTGAAGAACTACTATTATTGTAGTCATTCCTAATTGGTGAATCTGGACGTAGTGGGAATTGAATAGGTGGTTGATTCAACCATTCTTGGTATCGTTCCTCTCTGAGTTTTTCTCTTAAATCAACCTTCTCTCAATTTGAAATTTTCGTGGGGTGCAACGGAAGATGGTAGGTAGGTCGCTCATCATTACTAGAATACTAATAATTTCAAAAAATATATTTGAACATGATTAGTACAAAATTGATGATATCAATTAGTAAGCACGTCAATACATGATTAATTGGTTTGACGTTGAAATAATTAAATTATACGAAACACTTATTACCATCATTGTCCTAGGATTGTGACTAAAATATGGCATGTTACAATTGGCAGGGTGAAGTGGTTGTCCATTTCCAGCTACCAACCGCACCTTGTGGTATGCTACTCCTGATAAGAGCTTCTGACATTTTGGAACTGTTAATTGAATATTTTGTGCATCTGAACTCGATTATGAATCTACATGAACCTGCAAATTTGTATACATTAATTTTATTTTGCTTATTGACATGGATAAAATAAATAAATTCAATTAGATAATGAAAGTATAAATAAAATATGAAGTAATTATGTCTCGCAATGGATAGGGAGAACTCCATGTTGGAATTTGAGAAATATTATGGAACGAGCTGGATTTTGAAGAATTGTCCATTTGATATAATTATGATATTTTCTCCCTGCATTTGAGAAAAATCAACAATAAATTTTGGTGTACATACCTAAAAGTAATTTCGTTGCATTAAAAAAAGAGCTATTGTTATCGGTTCTAATGCATTGTTAACCGCACCAGTGCGGTTTTATTACCGGATGCACTGATGCTATTAGTTAACAAACGCACCGAATATCAGGAAAAAAAAATCACAACTTTATTATTTTGAAGTGAAAAAAAAATGGTATACTGAAAAATGAGTGACAAATGATTTTCAGAAATATATTCATAAAAAAGTTCTTTAAATAGTAAAAGCTATTCCTTATTTCATTATTTTTGCAAAAACATTCAGGGAGGGATTTGCACGAGAGACATACCTGGAGCAAGAGAGCACAAGAGCACTGTGGAGCAGCAAAATACTTTCGAACAAAACTATTCAGAGAATCAGAATTTGAAACATCTGGTGATTCACACAAAAACCCTATAGTATAGTGAAATTGTTAAATTTTACTGTAATAATTATTTTTTTACAGTTTCTGATAGATTTAATACATGCATAGGAAAAATTTTAAATTTTACTAATAAAATCATTTAAAATATCTATTCCTATTTACATTTAATTAAAATTCGGGAAAAAAACAAAAAACCATTCTTACGTTAAACCCTTGCTTCTTCTTGTTTATGTGACTTCAAAATTAGGGCTTTTCATTTTAGATTTAGAGGGTTTGTATTACTATATATATAGGCATATGACATCTAACCTGCGAGGCCACTTGCAGAGTCTGATTCCAATCCCTGTCAGGCCTTGCATGATTTTTTTAAAAATAACTTTTGTTAATCGATGTGCACCGTTTAAAATAACTCATCGGTGTGTGATTGTAATATAGTGCACCGAGCACGTATTGACAAAAAAAATTGTTTGATAAAAACAATTTTTAATTTATGTTTATCTTAATTGGTGCTCCGGTATTAATATAACGCATTGGGTCTCTTATTGACAAAGAGCACTCTACAATGTTTCTACTGTATTGGTTGTGCATTTATAAGAACCTACCACACTTTTTTCGGTGCGTAAGTTGCGAAAGTTGCACCGAGCGTCTAATTTATATAGATACATTGTTTTCTTGATTTTTATTTTTTACCTAAAAGGTATGTGATTTATTTATAAAATATATTAATGAATGGTACAAGTTCTATATTGATAAAGAAATGGTTGACAAGAATTCAAGTAACAAAAATACAGGTAGCACATCCAAAAAAGCAAAAAAGGCAAGTTATTTTTAAATTATTTACAAAAATTATTAGTTTTGAACTATATGTAAGTTTAACTAATATGTATTGTTTAGCGTGTATCATGCAGAGCCACAAAATGACGAAGCTCAATAATATTTTTTATGATCTAAGACCAAAAGAGCGTAAAAGCTTGATTGAAAAATTACAGAAGGATGAATCCAGTGAATGAGAAAATACTTTCAATCCAATATGAGTTTTTTTTTTTTTAATTTCCATTAATAATATATTTAATAATATTAGACAACATGTTTGAAAAAATATATTAATTCATATATGTTTAATGTTCTATAGGGACCAACAACGAAGAAAATGAATGTTATTCTAAGAAAAGAAAAAAAATAGAACATGTAAATGAAAATGAATTTCTCCTTAGCTCATCTGGAGTGGTGTTGGAGGTTAACGAAAAGGGGGGGGGGGGGATTTTTACAAAACTTTGAGGTATCTAGTGGAATGAATGTATAGACATTCATTCCACTTACAATACAAAAATCAATCCAATGATTCCAAGAACCAAATTTTATTTAAACTACAGGAAGAGTTTCTAGAGAATTGGTCAATGAGACATGTCAAACTTTTAATAGCAAAAACGTACAACAACAAAAAAAAATGATTGAAAAAGAAATATTCCTTTAAATGCTTTTCTAGAATTATATGTATATATTACTACAAAGCAATCATTTATAAATATCACTTTTGTTATATCTACTTTTCATATATCAATATAAAAATTAAATAGTTGATTTTCATGTTACTTTTTCAGGAAAATTATTAAAATCTCAAAGGATGAACATGATGATATAAAAAATATGCCAGTAGGAATGTCCAAAAAAGTGTACAAGGAGATGGTCAAAGAAATGGACTTAATTTCATCGCACGGGGAGCCATCTCAACAACAACGTGCTTCAAATATAATATGTAATCACTGATTTTTTCAATTAGGTTCAATAAATAAATAATTTAGCATTATATATTAATTTTCAAGTATTTTCTTGAAGAAAAGAAAAGAAAATGGAACACATTCAGCGCATAAAACCGGATGACAAGGAAGAAAATGGTTGATATCTATGTTTGTGAGTAATTGTTACTTCCTTATAACAACTTAATTAGATTTCATTTTTGTATATTTTAAGTTGTTTTACAAAAATCACCATTGAATGTCTTCAAACAGGTGTTAACATACAAAGAAGAACCATTAGAAGAATTTATTGACATTGGGTTAAATATGGGTTGTCAATATATGTTGGCATATCAGAAATTAATTGTGGAATTTGTAAGTATCTATCTTGTTTTACTTAGCTCCGCCTATAATTAATAGAACAAAAAAATATTTTATATTAAATCTATGATTTGTTATCGGGTATAAAAATTGTAGAAAACAAAGTATGGAACTGTGCCAACAAATGAATTGTTGAAAGATGACATGAAATTTTGTTTTGAAAGAATGCATATAGTTCACGAGTCAATTCTTGCTATGGTACATTTCTTTTCGATTTACATTGATGTATATTATTTAATATTGCAATTTTCATTATTCTCACCAATGTACATACACTCATTACACTATATTTTTATGTTTGTATATGGAACTTGAAGAAGAAGAAAACAATCAACACAATGAACAAAACATTCCTCCAAATAACCTAAGTCATGGAAGTAGCTCGAGCAGTGACAACAGTTCCAACAAAGAATGATGATCAATATGTTTGGATATCTAAGAAAGGCATTGTATTTTTTGAAATATTTTTGTGTGAAATCATACATTTTGTTTAATGTAATAGACATAGTGTCTCAATTGAAAGAAAAAGGGATACCAATAACTGTCCCATTTTGTATGACAAAGAGTGTCATATATATATATATATATATTAATTTATTCTATTGTGTTCTCCATTGTTGCTGTAAAATTTTACACCACTGATTAAATATATGGATGATTAAATATTATAAAGAAGAGATGTGAAATCTGATGATATGATATAACAAATTCATCCAAACATCACATTACAATGCACTAATAAAAATTTATTTGATATGAATATTGTTATAAGATATGTGTTGACTTTTGATGAATAATGAATTTTAAAAAATCACAATAATTGCACTGTCACAGGTCGATGTTTCTAAAAAATAGAAAATGAACACTGGTGTGTGTGTATGATACTGCGCACCGGTGTGTTTGCATGATACTGTGCACTAGTGCGTTTCTACGAACTATGAGCACCGCACAAAATACCAATACCAATTAGAACACCCAGTAAGCTTTATCGATGACTACGACCCAAGCAGATAGGTGTTTCATGCACCGTTATGGTTTGACTTTAATGCGTTGCTGTGTTTTTATAAATTAATGACCCGGTGCGTTTTCACACCTTAACAACCTAGTACATTTTTATACCTTAACGAAATCGGTGCATGCACCTTCTATCATCCCGATGCATATGTGTGGTTGACACACACTGGGACGTTGCTAAATTCCCTAAGGCTTCCAAAATTTGTTTTCCATCCTGGTGCTTGGTATGCTTACAGTACCAGTGCATACAGGTTAAAACGCACTGGTGCGTTCACACATGAAGCGCACGCCGATAATAAATGCATCCGTAAAAACCTCTAGCCGCCCTATTTTTTTTAGTTGTGTTGAAGTTTCATTGGAAGCTCTGTCAAAACCTTCGCTACCAAAAACGGATGTTGTAGATTTTTTTTTTTGACAATTTTTGCCAATTTTATAACACTAAAAACCTTATTTATAACCTCTGCTAGAGGGTCTTTTCCTTGTAGTGTTAAAATTTGATTTGGTTGAGGTTGTTAACCAATATGATGAGATGTTTTAGGATCCAAAAGGATTACCTCCCAAGAGGGGAATCCAACATTAAATACAATTGTAGAAAGATTTTCCTATTTCTAAAATAGGCATGTACAAGATGTCAGTGATGGAAAGTGCAAAAATTAAAAAGAAAATTCAAGAGTTTTTGGAAAAAGGGATCATCAGGCCAAGTAATTCGCTATGCAGGTCACCTATTGTTTTGGTGCCAAAGAAGGATGGAAAATGGCGCATGTGTGTGGACTTCCGTGCATTGAACAAAATTACGGTAAAGAACCGTTACCCACTTCCTAGAATTGATGATTTACTTGATCAATTAAAAGATGAAAAGAATTTTACTAAGTTAAAATTAAGGAGTGGCTATCATCAAATTAGAATTTCCGAAGGTGACATATGGAAGACAACATTAAAAAAAAAAACAAGTTTTGTTTGAATGACTTGTTATGCCTTTTGGTATTTGCAATGCTCCGACTACCTTTATGTGTGTCATGAATAATGTATTGAGGCCATTTCTAGATGATTTTGTGATAATATATTTAGATGACATCTTGATTTTTATTAAATATCGTGAAGAACATGTCATGCATTTCAAAAAGGTACTTGATTTATTGAAGAAAGAACACTTGTTTTTAAAGATGTCAAAGTGTGACTTTGGAAAAACTTCTTTAGTGTATTTGGGTCATATTGTCGGAGGAGGTGAATTGAAAATAGATCCCTCCAAGGTTGATGTAATTTTTAATTGGTCAAAGCCCAAAACGGTTATGGAGGTAAGAATATTTTTGGGACAAACCCAATATTGAAGGAAGTTTAGCTAACTTCTCTTCTATCGCAGCTCCATTGCATGCATTGAAAAGTGTGAAGCAGGTCTTCCAGTGGGGTGGTAAACAACAAAAGGCATTTGATGCATTGAAAGAAAAGATCAGTTCAGCCCCAGTACTTTCACTTCCATACTTGAGACAGTGATTCGAGATTCATACTGATGCTAGTGATTACGCCATGTGTGCGATCCTCATGAAGCATGGTAAGCCTATCTATTTTCATTCGGAAACTTTTAATGGTGCAATGATTAATTATCCTACATATGACAATGAGTTGTATGCATTGGTGCAAAGCAGAAAAAATGGAAACATTACTTGATGGGTAAGGAAACAATTTTATCTTCAACCATTGCAATACTTGCAATCACAAACAAAGTTGCAGAAATCAAGGCACTTTCAATGAATGGGTTTTCTTCAAATATTCCAATTGGTGATAAGGTATAAGAAAGGTATCAATAATAAAGTTGTTGACATGGTTTCTAGGCCTATTGTTAGTGTTGCTACTATTCTTAAGCATAATTATGTTGTGCATGATAGCTATATTGAATAATATGCTTTAGATAGTGATTTTCAAGATGTATATGTGACTTTAAGTCAAGGGAACTAAGTAGATGAATTAGATATCACATGCATGATAAATTGTTGTAACATCTCGGTAAGCTTTTTATTCCAATGGGAGAAAGTGTCAGCATCATAAAATAGGCGCATAATTCTCTTATTGTTGGTCATTTCGGTGTAAGTAAGATGGTAGCACATCTACAGAGGTATTGTTATTGGCCTCGTATGCTTGAAAGTGTGTCATGCTTTGTTAGAGGTTGTTCATTATGTGTTGTCAGTAAGCCTAGCAATAGAAAATTGGGATTGTACATTCCACTTTCAATACCTTCTCGTCCATGGGAGAGTGTCTCTATGGATTTTTTTGGAGGTATTCCTATGTCAAAGAGGAATCATGATTATATTTATGTAGTTGTGGATAGGTTTAACAAAATGCATATTTTGATGCCATGTAAAATGAAAATTATTGCTGCAAAAACTGCTCAGTTATTCTTTTAGAATGTATGGGTGCATTTTGGATTGCCCACATCCATTATTAGTGATCTATATTCCCGCTTTGTTGAGAACTTTTGGTCAAGCTTGTGGGGATTCATGGACACCAAATTGAAAAAGATTACAACATTTCATCCACAAACATATTGTCAAACAGAGGTGGTGAATAGGACGGTTATACATCTTCTTAGTGGTTATTTCAACAAACATCATAAGTTGTGAAATGAAAACTTTCACTATATTTAACATTCTTACAACCGGGCCAAACACTCTTCAACTCAAACAACACCATTTGAGGCATGTTTTGGATACTCGCCTAAATGTCCTTTGGATTTGATTTTTGGAAAGGATGTTGCTATTGATGGTCATAGTGACATAGAAAAAGCTAAAAGGTTCATTGAACAAATCCAATTGGTGCATCAAGAAGTTTAAGAAAAACTGGAAAAGAGCCAAGTCAATTGCAAAACAAGGCACGGTAAGAATCATGTAGATCACAAATTTCAAGCCGATGATGAAATTTGGCTTCACATTAGCAAAGAAAGGCTTCGAGGATAAGGTAAAAAGCTAAAACCAATTCGATATGGTCCATTCAGAATTTTAGAAAAGGTTGGTGATAATGCCTTCAAGTTGGATTTTCCTTCATATATGAAAATTTATGTTGAGAACTTAAGGTTGTATGAGCTGCCTTTGATTGAATATCAAGGAGAAAATGTTCAGATTCCTTCCATTGAGAATTTTTCTCTTGAATACCTTGATAAACTACAACAAGACACCATTCTTGACAAAATAACGGTTGACACCTAATCCTAAGGGTTGGGTGAGGATATTCAATTTTGTATATTAAATAATATTAGGAAATAAGGAAGGCCAAGAGTCATTGGGAGATGAATCCCAATAGCCTCACCTCCATGTATAAATACATGCACATTCTTCATCTAATACACATTCTGATTTGCAGAGTTACCTCTTGGTTTGACATGGTATCAGAGCCAGTCCCACTATTGGCATTTTTTCCTGTGGTGTAACTCCCTCATTCCTGCCAACAGTCTTTTGCTTAGAAATTTTTTATGTCTAGTTTTGCTGCTCCATTAGATTGTTGTGCTGAAATTCTGCATTTTTTTTATCTATCTCTGCAAATTATATAGTCTCTAATTTCTGCAGGTTCAACTCTTACAATATCTGATTATTTTGCAGCTCCTGCAATTTTTGCAGTTCCTGCAATCCAGCACCTGCAAACTCTACATCTACAATTCTAGATTTTTAATCGGCCTCTCGGCCTCCCCATCCCTCATACGTTCATTACTCCCCATCGCTCGCACTGACAAATCTTTCCCTCCCCCTACGCACTACAGAAACCCCACGCTACCCCACCTGCACATACTCTCTACATGCCACCCCCACTCACAATCGAACCCCCTCTCCTACCCGCAGACCCCTACATCCTACCCTCGCTCTGCTGCCTCACTGCACATATTACAGTCAACACATAATCCACTGTCTATTTTATATCACTATTTAAATACCACTCCACTACAACACTATTCCCCCGCCCTCTCCAACGCTCACACCGCCTGCACATAAACCGTGGCCTCCCCTCGCCTCTTATCATTCCAGCTTGTTGGCCCTCCTCGTGGCCCGGCTCCTCTGCTTATATGCTGTCACATTTACAATACCGCTCTCCCACATATTCCACACTGCCCCTTTCATATATAAAACAACACCGCCCCTTACAACGCTATTTGTTTTATTTAATACCGCTCTCGCCCTTCCATATAATACCACCCTTCTATAAGTTATGTCGATCGATTATTCAATACCGCCCTCTGTCCATTATTCAATAATGCCTCTCCTCTATTATACATCGCTCTCCCAACATATTTAAATCATTTCCCCACCACATGTTATATCGACCCCCCACCACTTTATAATACTGCTTCCCCACATTCATAATACCACCCCCCTCCTCCACATTTTCAATACTATTATTCATATAAATTTTCTTTCTTCAAACACAAAAAAAAATATATATTTTTTTGGTGCAGAATTCAGTATTTTTAGCAAAGTGTTTTTGTCCCCTTCAATTGAGTATATTTTTCACCAAAGAGTTTTTAGTTTTCTCTCCCTCAAAAGAATTTTTTCCAGCAAAGTAATTATTTTTTCCATTCAGAATAATGCATTCTCTCATATCTATTGTAGGGGTGGTTCTCTCCGGCAAAGAGAACTATCTTGAATGGTCTTGGAAAATCAAGCACACTCTCATTTTTAATGAGTTGTGGAAAGGAATCTGTGAAGGACAAGAAGGAAATCCACCAGCAAAGCCCACTTCAGACAAGGAGCTCACCATTTGGGAAAACAAGAACTGCAAGGCCTATGCCTTGATTGAAGCTTTCGTAAATGAAGAGGTGAGTCGCCATATTTCATCATTCTCAAATGCCTATGAAGTCTTGAGCAAGCTAAAAGAACTCTATGACTCACATTCAGAACTAGAAATTGTTCAATTGATGATTAAGTTGTTCAATCTTGAAATGAAGAATGATGATCCCCTTGCTTTAGCTTCAGAAGTTAGATCTATCATGCATGATATTGATAACACTGGTGTAAAAATTGACATACCTCTCATAGCATATGTTAAGGAATTATATCCGACTTACTCACATTATCTTGAGTCATTGCAAGCAAGTGGAAACCTTGAGCATATCACCTTTGATACCCTTGAGAAAAAGTTTGCAGAAAGAGAGAAAGCTTTCGGGAAGATGACAGTCCCTTCATCTTCTAAAGAGGCTGCATACTTGGCACATAAATAAAAGAGTCATGCTCCAGATCTTCTAGAAGAAGAGGTGGCAGAAGAGGAAGAGGAAGAAGAAACTTCAGAGAAAAGGGGGGCAGACAATCTGACAAATCCGATCTTCATTGCACACGTTGCAATAAAGATGGACATGATGCATCCAAATGCAGGAAACCTTGGGATAAAATTGAGCAGCAAAGAAATCAAGACAAAGGTAAAACTAATGACAAAGACAAAGGTAAAGCACCTGGATCCGCTCATTATGTTGTAGCACATTGTAACAATGGAGTAATTGAAGACTTGTTTGATGTTTCATTTACTTCATGGAGTGATGATTGGTTGCTAGATTCAGGAGCAACATGTCACATGACATTTAGAAAAGATTTTTTTGAAGAATTTACTGACAAAGTTGATGGAGCAGTATATTTCGCAGATAAATCCAAACTCAAGCCATCAACGCTTGGCACAGTCAGGCTTAAGTTGCCTGGTCTTCCAGATCATATTCTACATGAAGTTCTATACCTCCCCGAGTTGAGGAGAAACTTGCTGTCCTTGGTCCAAATCCACTAGCAAGGACACTCCATTCACTTGTTTGATGGCAAGGCAGAGGTCAGAAAAGCATCAGATCACTCACTTGTCATGGAGGGAATAGAAGAAGGGAGACTCTTGAAGCTGAAAGGTTCATCTTCTCATGCTCAAAACTTTGCATTCAGTTCACATCATGATGAAGGTACATTCCCATCAAGTCTTTTATGGCATGCTAGATTTGGACACTTAAAATATGACAGCCTTCGTTTGTTGAAGAAAAATGGTGTTGATGGACTACCTACAATTCCTAGAAAACCTAAGGAATGTGATGCTTGTATTCTAGGAAAGCATAGAAAACAACCATTTCATGATTCACACTCCAGAGCACATAGAAAACTTGAGCTTGTTCATTCAGATTTATGTGGCCCTATGCCTGTTGCTTCTGCAAATGGAAATAAATGCATGATGACATTTATTGATGACTACACCAGAATGTGTTGGATTTAATTATTGAAGAACAATTCTGATGCTTTTCAAACATTCAAGAATTTTCATGCATGGATTGAAAATGATGCACAAACTCATATTGGCTCTCTACGTATTGATAATGGAAAAGAATACACTTCAAACAAATTTGAAAATTATCTTCGTCAACATGGGATCAAACATCAAACAACTGTGCCATATAATCCCCAACAGAATGGTGTAGTTGAAAGAATGAACAGAACTATTTTAAATATGGTTCGCTCCATGTTATTTTTCAAGAATGTAAAATTGATGTTTTGCGCTGATGCAGTTCTATGTGTTGTTTACATAAATAATAGGTGTCCTTCAAGTTCAATTAGAAACAAAACTCTTTTTGAAATTTGGCATGGCCACATTCCTTCGGAAAAGCATTTCAAGGTCTTTGGGTCCACCTGTTATGCCTTGATACCCAAGGGTCAAAGGAACAAACTTGGTGCAAGAAGTCGAAAATGTATCTTCTTGGGGTACTCCAATACCTCCAAAGGATATCGTCTCTATGATGAATCAAAAAAGAAGTTTGTAATAGCAAGAGATGTCATATTCCTTGAATCTTCCAAGAGTGACAAGGTTGTTGAGCGAAAACTTGATCACCTGGATAGATTCACACATGCAAAGTCTTTCCAAGAATTTGATAATCAGATTCCACATCTTGAAGGGGGGATTCCTATATTGAATCAAACTGTGGAATCATTTCCTAAAGCACTCTCTCCCCCACATGAAGAAACAAACACGGATGACACATTGAATGATGTGATTGAAAGAATTGGGAGATTGAATCTTGAATCAATCCCAACTCATTCAAATGAGCAGCCTGGGCCATCTCAGAAAGTTCCTCCAAAATGGCTGAAAAAGACACTGGAGAATGTTCATCCTGATGAGGTTTGAAAAACATGAACAAGAGGTTCCACTAAACAAATCGAAGGTGATGTAGATAATTCTGATTCTCCTGTTGATATGGATATTGCTTATAACTGTGAATTGAGTTTGTCTACAGATCATGAACCAACTTCCTTCAAAGAAGCCACTTCTCATGATGAATGGAAAGAAGCGATGCAAAAGGAGTATGATGCCTTGATAAAGAATGGCACTTGGAAGCTGGTTGATCCGCCTTTGGGAACAAAACAAATTGGCTATAAGTGGGTCTACAAGAACAAGTATAAAGCAGATGGCTCACTTGACAAGCACAAGGCCAGGCTTGTGGAAAAAGGTTTTGCACAAAAAGAAGGAATCGATTATGAAGAAAATTTTGCTCCCACAGCAAAATGGACCACCATCCGGACTCTCTTTGCCCTAGCAGCTCAGAATGGATGGAAATTCCATCAGATGGATGTAAAAATAGCCTTTTTGAATGGAGATATAAAGGAGAAATTTTATATGTCCTAGCCAGAAGGATTTGTTGTAAAGGGTCAAGAGCACAAAGTTTGCAAGCTTATAAAATCCTTGTATGGCCTCAAGCAAGCACCACGAGCCTGGTATGAGAAATTAACCGAGCATCTTCTGAAACTTGACTTAAAACATTTTGATCTTGATGATGCAAATTTGTTTGTTAAGAAAGTTGGAAAAACAATTGTATATCTTGTGGTGTATGTAGATGATATTTTGATAACAGGGAACAATGAGAGCTATATTGCATCCATGAAGAAAGAATTGAAGAAAGGTTTTGAAATGACTGATTTGGGTCATGTTCATTACTATCTGGGTATTGAAGTAATTCAACATCCTAAATTTATATTTCTTTCTCAAAAGAAGTACATTAGAGATCTTTTGAAAAAGTTTGGCATGGATGAATGCAATCCATTAACCACTCCAATGGAACAAAACTTGAAGCTCACATCTATTGAGGGGAAGGAATTCGAGGATGCAACTAAGTATAGACAGCTTATAGGAAGTCTTATCTACCTGACCACCACCAGACTTGACATTTAATTTGCTGTTGGAATCCTCTCAAGGTTTATGCAAAAACCTTGTGAAGGAAATTGGTCTGTTGCAAAAAGAGTGTTAAGGTACTTGAAGGGGACTCAAGACTTTGGAATCAATTATACACAGGCAGGCGACTTCAGCTTGATAGGATACTCTGATTCAGACTTTGATGGCGACAAAGAAACAGGGGTGTCTACTATAGGTTACACCATGAGTCTTGGATCAGGAGTTGTCTCATGGAGATCACACAAACAGTCAGTTCTAGCATATTCCATGACCGAGGCAGAATATGTGGCAGCAACTGAAGCAACAAAGGAAATTGTGTGGCTCAGAAAAATCCTAGAAGATTTGTAGATGAAACAAACGTATTCAACACCACTTATGATCGACAACACCTCTGTAATAAAGTTGGTCAAGAAACCAAAGTTCCATGATGGAACAAAGCACATCAATACAAAATACCATTTAATTCGACATCATGTTCAGGCCAAAACCATCCATCTACATCATTGTTCCACAAATGAGCAAACAATTGATATCTTCACCAAAGCACTTGGAAGAGAAAAGTTTGAAAAGTTCAGATCGATGCTTGGGCTCACCAACATCCCTTCGGATTAAAGGGGGGAATGTTGACACCTAATCCTAAGGGTTGGGTGAGGATATTCAATTTTGTATATTAAATAATATTAGGAAATAAGGAAGGCCAAGAGTCATTGGGAGATGAATCCCAATAGCCTCACCTCCATGTATAAATACATGCACATTTTTCATCTAATACACATTCTGATTTGCGGAGTTACCTCCTGGTTTGACAATAACAAGGTCTTCAAAACGAGGGAATGTGGAGTACCTTTGTGTGGGACTCAAAGGCATAAATCCAAGCAAATCCAAATGGATTGAGATTGGAAAGGTGAGGGAACTATACCCTTATATGTTGAAAAACTGAAAGTGATATTTTAGGGTCCAAAAGCTTCCAGTTGGGAGAAGTGATCAGGTGCTCAGAATTATGCTCAAAAATTAAAGTTGTCATAATGGTGTGGAACCTAAACGAATGCCTAGATATCGTCATTCTAAATCTGGCATAACTCGTTGCGCGAAAAACCGATACCATATGCTCCTAAAAAACACGTTCTATCTAATTTCCCAAATAGGCAATTTTTTCAAAAATGGCAGTTGAGAGGGAAAAAAATTGGGCCAGTGGTAGACTGCCATGTGGCCTCTTATGTATGTTTTAAAGGTAATTTTTTTAGTCTATCAGGCCTCACCACTTGTCAAATTTATATTGGCTCTGGTTTGGTTGAATTTCATTGGGTGGTTGGTGGCCAACCACATGCAGCGTGCCACGTGGCCCAACCAGAGGCTATCACATGGCATCACGAGAGGCCACAAAAATTATTTAAGGCCAAAATACATGACACCGGAATTGAACTCTAGACCTTCCACATAACATCACAAGTCTTTACCAACATGCCACATGTATTACTTATTTAAACTATGGCCAAAAACATATTATAAAGTGTTAATGGTGGATGTTTGGGTGTAGGGGCCAGGGCTAAGCCTCGACCCACCCATATAACACCACATGCGACCGTTGCTGGGAACCGGAGGCAGAGGCAGTGTCCGTAACCCAAACCACCACAAAGGCGCCTACGTGACCACCTTTGACACTAACTGCCAACTGTTAGTATGACCGCGACCTTTTTTTTTTAATTTTTTTTTTGTTAATGCGCCATGGTTATGGTTAATAATTCAGATTTAAGGTATTAATGGGAAAATCAAGTATTTGACAATTTCACCTAGATTTACATGAAATTCGTGCTCAGTTAGCAGATTATGGGGCGAAATTGTAGGACCAGTCTGGATTTTGGGGAAATTGTGGTGTAGTTAACAGGAAAACTAGGGAGGCTCATAACTTCTTAAGTTTTTGACCAATTTTGGATCAAAAAGAGGTAGACAAGATTTTTTTTGGTATTCTGAAGATGATGGAACAGGTTTTGAAGAAATTTGAGCATTGTAAATGTATGTAATCACCATTTTGAGCATAATGAACGAGGGCCAAGCCATTGGAAGCTAGACCAAGGAGACATAACCCAAGAGGGGTGAACTCCTTCATCATTTGTCGTGTTGTGGTTATTATTATGGTTCATTTGTCTAATTTTTCTATATATTTTACAGTTTATTTACATGCTTTATGTGTTTAAAAATTAACATAAAAACTCTCAAAAACTCAATTTAATCACTTGCAATTTACAAACCCTCAAGCACAATTTTATTAAGATCTCATACAGATCAGTTCATCTGATTCAAAGAGCTTCAGAAGGGTTTATATTTAATTGGTCTAATTTTCTCTCTGATAACATTGCCAAAAGTATTCTAAAATTTCGATAAGATCATACTCCTACCTAGAATCGTGCATATTGAATATCAACCTATCTTATGGATGTTATCTACTTTTCTACCAACTCTCTAGTGATAGGTTGGAAATGGACATCCTCTGAAAGTCTCCCTATTCATTTCCATCACAACAAGAAATGGGAAGAAAAATACTATGGAAATTTTTACTAGATCATTCATGATATTGTGATTATTTTTCATTAAGTTCTCTTTAATGAAAAACCACCACGAATGTCCAAATCTACCAGAGAGGATTTATAAAAGGTTGGAAATTGATACACTGAATAAAGTTTCAATTATGTCAGGATTTATGGACGTCTTGGTCCTCTGCATGGATTACCTTTATATGTTCCAGACATAGTGATATGCAGGGAAGTTTCCTATTAGATTGCAGGAAGAGGGATAACATATGAGATGAAAAGGGGAAATAAGAAGTTCTGGCCTAAATTTCCAATTAAAATTGGAATGTATTCCTTGCAAAATTGTCCTTACATAGAAAAATAATTTATTCCTTTCAATGCTATGAATTTGGCCTATGTTCCATTGAAATTAAATGACCCTCATGGGATTGTTGGAAAGGTCTCTATTGGAGTTGGTATTAAAAATTACATTCATGAATATTTGATTTGGATGATCTTTTTAAGAAATCCCAAACATATCAGTTTGTTTTGAATAAAGCCCAAGATTTATCCCCAAAATAATATCGACATTTCATTGTTTTTAGATATATAAGTGTAATGGAACTCCCACCAATATTTCAGGGCGACAAAGAAACAATGAAAGTACCAAGTTTATCAACATTGGAGATTTCTTCAAAGTCACTTAATGGAACTAATGGTGCTTGGATCACTAAAGAAAAATTATCTCAGAAGGAAAATTAGCCAAAAGTACAATATTTCAAAGACATTGAAGCCAAAAAAACAACGAAGACAACTGTAACTCCTTAGAAAAGGTATTTAATTAAGAAGAATACATAGATTTCAGTTGATACTTCTAAAGAGATAATGTCTGGTAAAAACCTTGATGAAGAATATGTAAAGTTTGAAAAATTAATTCATGAGACTACTATTACTCCTGTAAAAAATCCTATAGTAGATCCTATTCATACAGAGCAAACTCCTATGCATACAGAGGAAGAAAAAGGATCATATTCCATCCCTGCAAATACATAAGCTTCTTTGGCAAACACCAATTTACTAAAGCAAACTCCTATAAGTTCAATGGATATGTACTAAACCAAACTTCTATAAGTGCAGTCCCATCCACAGGTCAACAATTAGCACAAGAGATTGCAACGAAGTTCAAGATACATGAAATGCATCCCATTGAGGTATTTTAAAATCCAAAGCAACAAGCTATTGTTAAGAAAGGAAGAAAAAGTAAAAGAACATCATAAGCATAGGATTTATCTATCACTACCACTGTAGATCAACCTTAAGAAGTGATATGGAAATATCTTCTAAAGAACCTAATGAAGACTATGAAGAGCTAGTTCAATATGTTGGAGCCTTTACTCATGGTATCATTTATAAATATACCAATATTAAACAATTCATAAAATAAAATAAATAAAATATCAAGAATTTGGAGAGAGAAAATCAACAACTCAAAGCCAATTTTCAGTTTGAAATCACACAAGTAAAAATTCAGTTTCACTATAAGATACAATAAAAATATTCATTGCTTAATGATCTTTCTCCAAAGATACAACTTTATGAGACAAAAATTCTAGATATAATCAAATTCAATAAAATGCTAAAGGCCTCAATCAATAGTTGCTGCAAATTTAGTTACAGTATTATAAAATTATTTCAAAGCTACAATCACAGGAGAAGATAATAGATAACTATATCAATGATTTTTATGACATTAAAACATAGAATAAGGAGGCAAAGAAAAATCTTAATCAACTTTTGAAATAACAGTCAGAAACAAGGCAACCCTCCCTCAATTGTCCAAGATCACTAAAGTTAAAAAAACCACTGTTATGCACGCTTGGAAGACACTGGTTCATTCTATTAAACCTAAGGTACCAACATTCAACATTGTAATCATTCAATCGGTTATTCAAACCATCAAGGGTACTTAGTTTCTTAATTTTTATTTTGAAGATTCACTTCCATAGGATACACTGATAACATCAAATTTACATATCAACAGGTCAGAAGATGAAAATAATATTGAAGAACTGTAATTTGGGAAAATTTGGTTAAGCATTCGGTGAAATACAAGTTATTAAGGTTTCTAGTGAACAGATTAACCAAATGTTGTTGGTTCTAGACGCTCAAATCATCTCTTGTCAAGTCAATATACAAAATTAGCAAAGTTCCTTGAGATCCATCATTAGTGGGAGTCTATCTGTCAACCTACCACATCATTAAATCCATCAAATTCTTATTAAGTTTCATTAGATATAAATATTTACTATTTTTTTCATGTTTGTTTATACATTTAAGGGGATGAGTAATTCTATTCTTAACATCTTAAATTCCTATTTAAACAACTCTCATAATCTGATTTAAGGGTTCTGATTTTTTGAGAAAAATATTTTTGTTACACTTTGTATATACTTCTCTTCGATATTAATTGAACCGACCTTTTTTCTATGATTCCATATCTCATCAAAACGAATTTGAATGGGTAATTTTATTTGTTTAATTTTTTTTTTCATCATTTATGGGAATCATTCATATATTTACATGTTTAGATTTGGTATATTTAATATAACACTACTTTTTAATTGTGTCTACCATATTTTGGCTTAAATATACGGTTTATGTGAATGTTGTTCATGTTTTTGTTTTCAATTAACTATTTAATTGAAATACAATATCATCTTACTCTTTATTATAATCAAATTAAAATAAGGAAAGATCCATATGTTTATTTTAAGTTTTCATTCGAATTTCACATAGAATATAAAATACTCGGGTTAGATATTAGTTTATTTAGATTATAGTTTTATTTTTATGTTTTTGAATTATCACCTCCAACTATACATATACACACATCAAATTCATTCACTATTCAAAGACTTCATTTGGACCATATTTCACGAAGGTAACCGAGACATTTTGTAATCCAGTCAGAACCACTATCATAAACGAAAAAGAGTCTAATTTGGGACTCTAACTAGGTGGTATCATAAACGAAAAAGAGTCTAATTTGTGACTCTAACTGGGTGGTATCCATTGATGTCGATGATGCCATTTTTGGCCATCAACAGGGTACCAAGGATATGAAAATAAAATAAAATAGGGACCATTTATCAATATTATTGGAAATTCCACACAAGGTTAATACAACACATTGGAAAAGGCATAACATGTATTTTATGAAGATATACATTTCACCTTAATGATCTCCACAAGTTATAGTTGTAATGCATTTCCAAAAAAAATGTATCTAAACCTTAGTTTTAGATTTTTCTTACTACTAAATGGAGGAGTTGCTACTCCTCCATAAAACTTTGGTAAATGCAAATTCCCACTGCTAGAAAGTAGGAAGTTAACTTGGAGGTTTAGAAAATATATATCTAAACCTGAGGTTTAGATTTCTCTTACTGCTAAATGGAGGAGTTGTTACTCCTCCATAAAATATCTTGTATTAATTGCAGTAATAATAGAAGAGAATTTTGGTTGCTATGACATGATATCTATAATTGTTCATTGACATGGTTGATGTTGTAAGGTGATATTGTTGAGGTTCTTTCCCTCTTCCTTATCTCATTAGTTCATGACATTACATCATGGACCTCCTTGAGGCCTCGAAGATGCACATCCTGATGTTGCTCAAGAGTGGTATAACTTATCTATACACTGCGTTATGTAGAACATGACCCATTGAGGCTAGTTGTAGTATGGTGTTGTATGTGGAAGGCACCCCGTATAGGGTAATCACCCCTGTTTCCAATCTAATAGCCAAGTCTCCTAAGAACCCTTCATAGGCCTTTCTTGTTGACCCATCATACAATTAGTGCCCAGTTAGATGCACTTTGACACTAGAATGACTTTTGAAGACCTTGGGTTGCACTAAGGAGTGCATTGTAAGAATTGGAGGTCATTCATGAGTCACCAAGTTTGTGGTACAGGGCTACTGACAACCATCGACAAAACCATGGCTAGAATTCCCTGAACCTAATATGGGAGAGAGGGTAAGCCCGAGATCTTAACCAATATGCTCCAAGCCACAAGGCTATAGCTTATTGATAGATATGAGAGAGGGATTCTCTATTCCGTTAAGGAGCGTTGATCTCCTGAAAAAACTTTCGGCACCATATGCTTTATGGTGGCTTGGAGATATTAAGAGTTGAAGACCCTCGAGAGGCTAGGTATACCAGTCATGTGCTTGGATGGATAGGTCCATGTTCAGTATCCCTAACTACAGGCACTATGAACAAGAGGAACAATAACTTGTAGTAAGCTCAGGAGGAATAACACTAATGGGTGCTTTAGTATACTATAAAATTAATGGCAGATGACTAATGAATTTCCAGATGGTTTTGGAACCAAAAAAGTCGGTTCATGTTAAAAAACCTTCAAAAAAGGCACATGGTGTAGGAATATATAGATCCTTGATGAAAACATTGGATGCAAGAGAGAGTTTGTTGCTCATGGAAGGATCTGACTCAATACCTCTATCACCAACTTCAAAAGAGAGGCATTGTTGCATCTTAGGGGTAAGTTAAACCTTATAGCCTCAAGCCAAGAAACCTTGTTCACACGGCCTTATAGAAGCCTTATCCACTAGCCACCTCATCCTGTAGGTTTTGGTTAGGATTTCTTGGAGTCCCTCTGAGGTGGTCTTATCACTGAGAATATGAGGGTATGTTAAGGCCCAATCATCCTCGAGGTCTAGTTTCCCAATAAGTTATTTCCCTGAGGCTTTGTTCCCAAGAGAAATGGGTCCTTTTAAGGGACTGACTCTGAGTTGGTTTTCTTCAAGATCTTGGAATATCATATTCTTGTATCTCAGATGGAACCCATGGAGTAACCCTCTCATGGAGCGCCGAGATGGTTTTCTTCGAGACCTTAGAATCTCATATTCTCCCACCTCATAGGACACCTATGACAAACACTTTGCTAGGAACTATTAGCGTTGAAATATGTTTCTCTGAGATCTCAGAATCTCAGTTTATTATATCTCAGAGGAAACCTCTGGAGACCTCTCGTCCAACCACCCGAGGCCTTTTTATGCCAATATTTTTCCTTCAAGATGATGTAGCAGTGGAGGTTCCATGTGAAATTAGGGAGAGATGATAGGTGTAGCCATGTGGGTGCCACTTTGTAAGATGATGATGTGGAAATTGTTGAAAATATATCAAAGAATGACTTCTTTGACTTGTTCCTTAGTCAAATATTCCAATTAAAATTCAATCTCATATATGCGTGAGCTAGTTTTTAACCACAGTTGCATACACATATTTGAGAATCTAGTTTTTCATGATAGGACTAAGCGTGTAGACATCACCTACCATTATCTTAGATATTGTGTGTAGATGAGGATTGTTATGCTATAATATATTCCTATAGAGTAGCAAGATGCAACCATCTTGACCAAGGCCCTATCAAGGGGAAAGTTTGATTTCCATAGAGGCAGAATTGGGGTTGTTCATAATCCCTTCCTTGCTAAGAGGGAGTGTTCAAAATGTAGTAAGGAATGGCTTCTTTGACTTGTGCCTTAATCAAATATGCTAATTTGAATTTAATCTCATAGATGCTTGAGTTAGTTGTCAGTTAAAATGTGTGATGTGGCCTAAAGCTAATTTTTTGTCAGTTAATTCGAGTTACATGGCTTTCAGTGAATTGTGGACTATTTGATGGCTAAAATTAGCTATCTAGTGGAGTTAACTCTAGTGATTTTCACTTAACTGATATATAGTTCTAGAGTAGAGATAGATTTGAGTTTATTTAAGTAGTTTACTTTCTGTTAACTCAACTTACTCTTAATTAACTAGTTGCAACTGCTAAAATTAGCCCTAGTGGGTCATGCAATTGGAATTTCCTATTGATATTGGATCAATGCATAGTTGTAATTCATTATTGTACTACATGTTTTGTGTACAGGGTTGATGATTTAGCGGGTGAATTTATCTTGGGAATTTCAGAAGGAAATAAGAGAAATTCCTATTTTTTAGGGTCACATTTTTGTCAGGAAATAGGAGCTCCTAGTAGCCTTATTTTCCTAAGTGTTGGGAAAGCCTTGAGTGAGAGTTGAATAGTATTGTAGGGAGCTTCATGCTTGAATCATATTCTATGTAATAGATCGTATTGCTCAATTGATTTAATATAAGTAAGAGGGGTTTTTCCCAGTTGGGTTTCCTGGATAAATTATTGTGTTTTATCTGTGATTTTGTTTCTATTCATTGTTTTCTTTCCACAAATTTTTAGTAGAGAAATATTGTGCCTTTTGTGATTAGTTTTCTCTCATTAGCAGTTGCAAGGTATCAAGGATTTTCTAGATGGTATCAAAGCAGGAAATAATATAAAAATTGATTTCTTTGATCAGATTCAAAGCACATTGAAGATAAGATAAGTTAGTGCGGGAATTATACAAGTGCACGAATCATGTCTTTTTATGGTTTGAGGATAGATCATGCTCTAGAAGGGACTTTAAATTTCTGTGCATGGGAGGAAAAAATGGAGCTTTTGTTAGATGATAATCGGGCTTTCGAATACACCAAGACTGGGGTTGTAGAAAATAATAATAGGAGTATTGTTGGGGCTGTTAGAGCCATGTTGCATGACTAGGGGTTTCCCTTATCCTTTTGGATAGAAATTGGCAAAACAGTTGTGTTCTTGTAGAATAGGAGTCCTCATATATTTATTGGGATGATTACATCCGAGGAAACTTTCACTGATAGGAAGCCATATGTCTCCCACTTTCTAATTTTTGGGTCCATGGTGTATTTTCATGTGTCCAAAGATGGCAGGAAGAAGTTGGAGCCCACTGCAGAGGGGAGATCATTGTGGGCTATAATGAGACAACTCATGTTTACAGGGTGTACATTCCCTCTCTCAAAAAGATTGTTTTGAGAAGGGATGTGATATATTATGAGGATAAATCCATGAGGATTTCTCTAGAGAGAGAAATGAACATATCACCAGATGACAAGCTTCTAGCTCCGAATGAGGAGCCTCAGTTAGATTCATAGAGTCAGTCCTTACCCAAGTGAAAGAGGGAATTCCAGGAGGATTATGTGGGGCCACCACATGATGAGAAGAAAATATCAAACCGATTGGAGGAAACCATTCACACAGTGACTCCAAAAGAAGGGAGGAAGAGGACTAGGTTGGTTGACATATTGGTGTAGGAAGCTGAGGAGTAGGTTGGACCTCCTAGTTCCTTGCACATACATTTAATATCACCAGATAAATACAGAGGCTACAAGGCTAGATTCTCAGCCATCCTCTTTTGAATAAGCAACTTCCCAACAATTTTGGGTGGATTCTATGGTGGATTATCACTCCATCACAAAGAATGATGATTGGGAGGTTGTGACAAGCATGCATCAGATTGTAGTGTGGAGAAGTACAAGGCTAGGTTTGTGGCCAAGGGCTTCTCATAGATTAAGGGGATTTATCATGAATATACCTTTTCCCTAGTGGCAAGGTACTCATCTATCAGGACCATAATTGCGTTGGCAATGCATATGGGGTGGAAGATCCACCAAATGGATGTAAATACAACTTTTATCAATGGAGCAGTTGAGGAAGAGATATACATTGAGAAGCCATAGGGGCTAGAGACCTTCAGTAGAGACACACATGTGTGTAGGCTGAAGAGAGCTCCTTATGGGCTCAAGTAGGAACCTAGAGCATGGTACATGCATTAATTCTTATCTCAGAGGATTGGGATTCACTAAGAGAGAGGCAGATGCCAACCTATACTACATTTTGGTAGATGTTTGTCTACTCATCTTAGTTTTCTATATGGATGATTTGATTATAATAATAGATGACAATTTGATTCAAGATTGCAAGGAGGACCTTGCAAGAGAGTTTGATATGAAGGATATGGGGTTAATCTACTATTTCCTTGGATTGAAGGTTTTGCAGGTTGATGGAGAGATATTTATTTGTTAGGGGAAGTACACCTATGAGATACTTTAGATATTCCACATGCAGGATTACAAACCCATGGATACTCCTCTAGTTCATGGATACTCCCATGGATATTTGATTTGATAGTGAAATGATCACTAGTTATAGAATAGAGATAGATTTGAGTTTAGTTGAGTAGTCACTTTCTGTTAACTCAACTTACTCTCGGTTAACTAATTGCAACTAATAAAATTGGCCCTAGTAGGTCATGCAATTCGAATTGCCTATTTAAATTGTACAAAGGAACAATTTTAATTCATTATTGTACAACAGGTTTTGTGTATAAGCTTGAGGATTGAGAAAGTGAATTTCTCTTAGGAATTGCACAAGGAAATAGGAGAGATTACTATTTTTTAGGGGATGATTTGTGCTAGGAAATAGGATCTCTTAGCAGGCCTTATTTTCCTAAGTGTTGGGAAATATTTGAGTGAGAGTTGATCAGTATTGCAGGGAACTTCAAGATTGAAGTGGACTCTATGTAACAGATCAAATTGGTTAGTTGATTTAATACAACCAAGAAGGTTTTTCCCAGTCAGGTTCCCTAGATAAATTATTTTGTTTTATGTATGATTATGTTTCTATTCATTGTTTTCTTTCTGCAAATTTTTGGTAGAGAAATACTGTGTCTTTTTTTATGAGTTATCTCTCATTAGAAATTGCAAGGTTTCAAGGATTGTCTACAAAAAAGTCCAATTCAATTATTATTTCAAGGGTCATATCTTTCAATCCGTAGCTTGGATCGAGACAAAAATTTATATTACTGAATTCATCTTGACGATACAAACACAATAGTGTTACCCATTAACTATTCTTAAAAGGAAAAAAGGGAAAAGGGAAAAAATGGGTTCATCCTATATTTATAACCCTTACAAGAGGGATTGGATTAGCATGTGAACACTTTTATCCAAGGTTAACATGGGGCGTGTTCACAAAAACTGTAAAAATTTTCAAGAAAAACACTGGGGAAGAAAAACAAAATCCAATGAATTACATAATTCTTCCAAAGCTTATGGTATTGTAGGTAGATTATTTCCTTTACCACAAAAAAACAGTTTTGTGGAGAGGAAAAGTGGGACCATCTTAGAGAAGGAGAGCATGCTTACGGATAAAATTCCTCAAACAATTCCTAAGGTGAAGCAATTGATATAATAATGTGCCTACTCAACATAAGATCCACTAAGGCTTTTATAAATATCACACCCAACAAGGTATCAAATCTACCAAAGTCTTACACTTTTCAAGAAAGTTACGATGATTCATTGTTCACTTAAAATTCAGGGAGGGAAGGGTATTTGTGAAACTTATAATTTAAGCAAGAAAAAAATAAATTTATCCGTATTGAAACATGATATATATAGAGTTAATATTGATCTACAATGGTTTAGATAAGAGGGAGAGAGAAAGAGAATCCCTCATATGAAGTAAAATGCAATTGAGTTGCTTTAACTATAAGAACTTTTCATTTTCATGTTTTTTTTATATTACATACATAATTGAATATTGTATTTATGCCTCACATTAATTTTTTTTTTGTTATTAACATTTTTTTAAATGTTAGCACATTGTGAAACATTTGTAAAGTATGATTAAGGAAACCTTCCTTGTCGTTGAAATAAGCCTTAGCTCTTGGGAATGGAAGATAGGGAAAAATGATAATGTAGCTTAAGTTTAAGAGGGAGTTGAATTTTCTTGAAAGGATTATAATTTCCTATCTTTGATTACTATTAGCATTGATAGTATCTTGGATACTGATCCTGATTGCTTAAGATGATGTCAAGTACATCTATTGGTTGATTATTGAATCTAGGATCTTGTCATTTGGGCTCCTTCTAATTTAGAAACCTAGTGAGTTGAGAGGAAGCTTAAATAAAAGGTATTGATTATTTGAAAATGTCGATCTGTGAAATTTAGCGAAGGGTTGAATTAGAAGTATCTATGGTTTGTACCCTAGTATTGATTGCTTCGCTATAAAGAAATCGAAGCCCTAACCCATGCGTGATGATGTGAATGAGGTTGTCTTACAAGATTGCAGGACGAAGTTGAAAAAGTTAATGCATGTAGTCCATGAATTAAGAAGGAATCCAAGCACTGTAATAACTCAAAACTGAGTAGAAAATAACTCAAAACAAAGGAGCATCAAAATTGAAATGAAAATATTAGGGTGCACACGTGACAAGGAATGGCTACTCAAGAGGATAAATTTGTCCACTTGCTTTCTAGCCATGTTACATTTGTGGACAACAAGTTTATGGAATAAGAATACCTGCAATGCACATAAAATGTGCTAAAGGTAGATAAAGAATAATAAAAATGATAAATTAAATTAAGAAACATTTTTATGACTAAATAAAAATTAGACAAAACTTAGGCGCATGAATATCTGAATGAGTTCCTCTTGGTTTCCAAAATAATTTATTGGAGTAGTCTAATATTAGAGCAAGCATTCCTTCATTTTACGAAGCTATAACGAAGTCAAAATTGACTTGGTTGTTCTTCTTTTGGATCGAGGGATGTTTTCTCCATGAATATCCAAATCCTAAATTACTCTCTACTGAACAGGGTCAACCACGTGAAGGTGGAAGCTCTTGTGGCCTCTTTCCCCCCCTCAAATCACTCTCCATTCCCTAGTATACAATCTATATACTATAAAATAAAGTTGACATGAACACATTAATATTCATGCATACACACTAGCAAAACAAAAAAATGATAAAGAAACATATTTGTTGACATTCATCCTTTAGCAACTTTTGAGCAAGTATATTTCATATTTTTCTAATATAAGTACAAAAATGTATGAAAAAACTCATTCAAAAATATTAATACATCAATATGTGTTTTTTTACATGAAAAATATTTTCCAAAAATATGTCTTATACTACACATTATAACATTGTACATCATCAAGTTTTTTTTTTGCTTCTTTTTATTACGACCCATATAATTCAAAGGTTTTTCATCCATTTCTGCAGTTTCATCTTCTAGCCAAGGTTGTTCTGATGATGATTGTAATTGGTTCCTTTGACGCAATGTATCCTTGGTTGTGACGTTCTCACTGAGTGGAGGATGCTATGGGGGAGCATCACCTACAAATTTTTTAAAATTTATATGGTTAATCATCAAATATCATTAAAGTAGTTTTTTTAATAATAAGAAATACCTTTGCAATGTAATTATTTACCGTGTGCACTAGTCTAGACCCTTGCAATGACTACCTCTTCATCCTCTTCTACTTGAGGATCCTCTGATAAGACATGATCAACCATTCAAACCACAAAATTTATAAGTAGACAATTGTAAGTGAATAAGTAAAAAAAAATAAGGACATACTTTATAAATATGAAATTATTAAGTATATGATTAATATACAACCCTATTACCATTATGGGCCTCATCTTGGGGTTGCATCCCACTGTCATGGGATTCCTTGGGAGCACCAAAATGTTCTGGTTAACGCACAATATCATAGGACTGATGCTCAGTAGTCACAGGATCGTCTATATTTGTTCTACTCCCCTAATAATTAAAGCAGAGCAAAATATTAGTTCTATATTAAACATTATTGTATTTCACGATTAATGAAAGCTTAATAATGTGGATTGATTTTTATTACCTTCTCCCTCAAATTGGATTTTGGAGTTTTCCCTATGCTTTTTCCACGTTTGAATACAACTTTAAATATGAGCTTGAACCCAATCTTGAAGTATTCCTTTTTGGATTCAGTTTTGAATACACCACCCTGTATTGCATAAGAGTATTGGTTTTTTTTATTTTCTAGCGCAATTACCAAAATGTTGGAAGGCGATATAACAGATAATATTGTTAAGAATTTTTGGGCACTTATAATTCATGCCTGTAGCATAAAATATCTACCTTGACCCAATTTTTGTTGCCCATGCTTCTCAATCCTTGCCTTGGATTCCTTCGAAGTTTTAGGGAGCCTATGAAAAGTTTCAAGTATGTTAAATACTACAATTTTATCCAAAACTAAAGAAAATTAAAGGTATTGAATTCAAGATGTAATTTCTACCTTTCTTAACTAGGCGGTGCTTTCCCTTCTTTTCTCTTTTCCTTCTCCTTTGCATCATCGATGAGGCCCTTCCACTCCATATTAGAAATCATGGAGGGTGCTCATACCTAGGTTTTTGTACCAATTTTCTCCTATAGTGGTCTTGTAGATATTTTAACTATTTCCCTACTACAGCGTTGACCTTGGTTTTATTGAAGGTATCTACCCCAAACAGATCTTCAAGGTAGTCCATAATTTTTTTTTTAAGGTTGGAATTTTGGAAGTTCCACCTTTTTCCTATGGTGGGCCCAAAAATATCTAATTCTTTGTCATCAATTTTTTTATAAAACAAGTTATTACCTACATGCAAAAAGATATGACCATTAGTTTGAAAATAATAATATGGATGCCTTAATATGTTTTGGATAGAAAACTTGAAATAATTAAAACATAAAAAAAATACTAGTATTTTTTGTTATTTTTATTGGAATTCCCTCCTCATTCACCAAAAATGTGCAACCATTTTTCCCCATGCTCTTAACGCATGATACTCCAGGAAATCAACCCATTATGTCATCAATACTAGGGTCATGATGCAGGTGTATCTAACCTAGGTTAATCATTTACTATATGAGTTAGTTTGTAAAGCAAGGATTAATTAATTAATGCATTTTATTATAGTTTTTAGGAGAGAACGAGGATTATTGTAAATAGGAAAATATTCGAGAGGATTGTTGAAGGTTTGAGAAAATCATGGATTAGTTAGCTCTTAACTAGGGATAAGGGGTTGAATGAGATATTTCAGAGATTATATGAGAGATGTTATGGATTAGGAGAGATATTTTGGGAGTTAGATTAGGATCTAGAACCTCCTTTGTTTCTAATCTGATTGTATAAATAGAGGTGAGCCTATGAGGCATGTAGAAAAGTGTATGTAGAATTAGTGATTGAGTGTGAGGAAGGATGGCTAAGCATGAAGCCATAAATTCTCCTCTAAATATTTTATTTATTAATTATTTATTTGTTGAGATTTATGTGTATTTGTTATTGGGTAAATCTCAGTTCAGTTTTGGTGTGATATGTATTTTATTTTAGTTTCATGGCCTATGTCATGTGGGGTCATTTGGTATCAGAGCACGAATGTCTTTGATTTACTGAAGAGATGTGAGTTGTGTGAGAAGACTCGACTAGTAGTGATTAGGGAAATTTACATGTCAAACTCCTGACTGGCCGATGGTTATTTATGTCTATAGCAATCCAAGTCAAGGTTTGCGATTTCTGAATAGAAATCAGTTTTCATTTAGAGCCATGCCTAAAGGATAATTAAGAGCCTCGATTGTGACATATGTTGATCCAAATCACCAGAAAAAAGTTTGGATTTCGATTTTTGATGATTACCTGTGCCAGCATTATGGGTATGAGCACAAGCTCTCCGAAAAAAATGAGCATAAGCTCTCTGTATTGATCAATGTGCGGGATTAGTCAATGTGTGAGGAGTAACCTGCGTGAGACATGAAACAATTGTGTAAATGCAACAGTTGTTGAAGCCATGGTGCATGGAACGAAGCTATTTAAAGGATGGATAAGTGCCTGGAGCGTGTATATGGAGATTGAGTTTTATATTTCTATTTCATTGAAATTATTGGATAGATTCGTTTTATTTCATGTAAAAATAAATAGAATTTAAATGGGTTTGTTTAACGGAAAATGATAGTGTGTTGTCCAAAAAATTACAGAATAGACTAGTTAATTTTAAAATTAATTTGTTGACCATTCTTCAGGGAAAGAGCCAGTTAAAAAAGTATGATTCGGTACCAGTGAGTTTTTGGAAGGACTGATGCCTTAAGCCCCGTGGATCCTATATAGACATGCATTAATAATATTGGAAGATCCAAGGTCTGGAGTTAAAATCATTAAAGAAGATAGAGTTGACTGCCTACTCTATTTCCAAGATTACATCTCTTTTAAATGTGGACGTGAAATTAAGTTAAGTAATTTTTTCAAAGTGGGTTGAATTGTTTTTTAGTGATGGACCTGAAATAATTTATGAGTTTGAAAGTAAATAGTAAAGTTGAAATTAAATAATAAAAGTAAAGGGGTTGTATTAAAGGTGAAAGTAAATGATAAAAGTAAATTGATGTTGTAAAGCATGGTGGAGGACAAATGGTGAGTTTTTGCACACTGTTTTGAGTGGGTGATATATGGGTTCATAAAACAGTTTGGGGGTTTGAGAATACATAGTTTCATAGTGTAATTTTACCTTTTCAAGTAGGAGAGTTATGAGAAAGTTTTAAAATGTGTATTTTTTTCATTGTAGACATAAGGGTTTAGCCATTTTTTGTGGCAAATATGTACAGAGGATATTTTAATATTCTTTGTAGTGATGGAGTGGTAAGAATATTTTAAAGTAATAAGTGATATGTTGATTTGTTACTTTGTTGAGTTCAAGTGAGGGTGGATGTGAAATTAAGAATTTTGTAGATTGTATAGCTTGAGTCAAGAGTCAAGTACACCAAGGTCCATTTATGTAAAAGTCTGGAGTCAAAAGAAAATTTAAGTCAAGTCAAAGGTGATTGTAATGGGTTCATGATCAACAGAGCTCGATACCCAAAAGTCTGGTCATTGTAAAAAAAAAATTGAATAAATATTGCAGTTGTTGTTTGCAGCAAAGAGGAGAAAGGAGGGCTCATGAAGTAAGGTTCAAGTGAAGTGAACCATTGACTGAATTCAGAAAAGACAACTTGGTAAAGTGATTCAACTGCAGGTTACAGTGAACAAGGTGAAGTTCACGAAAGGAGAAGAAGATGAAGATGAAGATGCATTATTCAAGGAAATGTTATAGAGATGCTGTAACAATTAGCATTGATGATGAACATAAAGATATCAATGAATTAAAAGAACAACTAGATGTGTTTCTAGGGTTATTACAAAGACAAAGACATAGATGGGTAATAAAGAAAATAATTAAATGGCCAAGTAAAAATTGATGGAAAGAATATTGAAGCGTAAAATACAAGTTTTAGAAGCAGAGAAACACCAAACAGAGATATGTATATATATGTGTGTGTGTGTATGTGTGTGTGTGTGTGTGTGAACCAGAGAAAGGATAATTTATTGATGATGATGATGATGTGGATGTGGGTTTGATTCCCATATATGGCACTACAGAATGTTCAGAATACCAGCATGAAGACCTGAAGATAGATTCATTTCTCAAACCTTATGATTTTAAATCTGACAACTTGTTTATGGATGCAAGATATGTTCATGGAATAGAAAAATATAATCAAACAAATGGATCAAATATCAACATGGAAGATATTGAATAAGAATTAAAATTCCTAGAAGAATGGTTAGACAATCAAAATTCAGAGTGTGACAACAAACCTTCAAATGAACAAATATGATGCATCGGAAGCAGAGAGATGGACAAAAAATATCAACAAAGAAACAATAATGTACATCAGAAAGAACACAAGTTGGACATGGCAATTGAAGAGATTAGAAGATTGATGGTGAAGGTGTCCAAAAAGAAACATATTACAGGAAGGAAAGATGATGGCAGAAGCTTGTTGATAAAAACAGAACAAGCATACATCAACAAAGCAAGAGGACAACTACAACATAAATTTTGGAAGCCTTGAAACCAGAAAAGGACATACACTGAACATCAACAACAGGAAAAAACAATTAATTTACTGCAAATGAAAGTTTTGGATCCAAGAGGATTCTTCAAAACTGATGGTCAGGAGACCATGATTTATTTTTATCTGGGGAGTGTGATGCAAGTGCATCTAACCTGGATTAATCATTTACTAGAGGAGTTAGTTTGTAAAGTGAGGATTTATTAATTAATGTATTTTCTTATAGTTTTTAGGAGAGAATGAAGATTATTCTAAATATGAGAAGATTCGAGAGGTTTGTGGAAGGTATGAGAAGATCATGGATTAGTTAGCTCTTAACTAGGGATAAGGGATTGGATGAGAGATGTTATATATTAGATGAGATATGTTAGGGATTAGGAGAGATAATTTTGGAGTTAGCTTAGTATTTATAAACTCCTTGGGTTTTAATCCAATTTTATAAATAGAGGTGATCCTATGAGACACGAGGCATGTAGAAAAGTGTGTGTAGAACTAGTGAGTGAGTGTGAGGAATGATGGCGAAGCATGAGGCCAACAATTATCCTATAAATATTTTCTTTATTAATTAATTATTTTTTGAGAGTTTATGTGCATTTTTTTATTAGGTAAATCTTAGCTCAGTTTTTTGTGATGTGTATTTTATTTTAGTTGTAGGCCTTATGGCCTGTGGTGCCAGGTCACCTCTGTCACCACCTAATATAGAGCTTGGCTACATGTTTACCTCGAGTGTCATGTGCTCATTAGTCACAACCAATGGTGTGGACCTAGTGTTATTACTAAGAGCTTGACCACTTGAAGGTGGAGTATTGAATAGTTTCCTCACAGATATATGGTTGGTGCTAGTGCTGAATAGACACACATGTTGTGTCTTGTCAATTCCACTAGTACCAACATTGAGTTGAGGATCATCTGACTGTTGTAGGGGGGAAAGTTCCTCCATATAACTCTACATAAGAAAAAGAATATTTTTTCAATTAAATAATGTAAAAGTTAAAAAACAAAATTTCAGATTTAAACTTATGACATAAAAAAAAAAATCACTTCAAAATATGCTTAGTAACTTGTATGACCAAAGGTATTTTCTCAATTTATCGATCCTAGCCTCATTCATAGGATTTCCATCCCTATTGAAAATCAAATCCATATTTTTTTTGTTCATTTTCGTCACATACTTTCTTATTGTCACCTCAATGTTGGGGGATGACCACAACTCTTCCTCATCAAGAACATAATCATCATGGTGCTCAAACTAAATATTTCAACAAAATAGAACTTATTATTTCAATTGTATAAACAAATAATCAAGATTTCACATCAAATGCAAAGAGAAATTGTTATTTGTGTACTTCTGACTATGTAAGTGTTTTTCCACGTGGATGAACCTGCCACATAATAATATAATTAGAGTAGTGAAATATTTTTTAAAAATGTTAAATAATAGGCATCAACATAAAAATTTAATTGAGGGACATATAAAAACATACAAACATGATGAATAAAGCATCTATACGTAAAATGAATCCACTACATCAGTGAAATCAACCTACTTTATCAAAATAATTTCTGTAAGAATTGAAGCATCCTTGGTCCCTGAAAATTTGAAAAATCTCCGAATAAGGTAAATTTTAAGTAAGGTACATATACTTTTCCCTATTTTATCTTGAAAATTAGCAATACATGATGAATATATCCTTAACATTCTCTTGCATAAATTTGAAATTTCATAAATAGAAGTGATGGCTCTAGGGTTTTTCAACTAACCCTTTAGTATACAAAAATTGAAAAGAGTATACATGATTTCTAGTGTTTGAAATAAGAATTTGAAAATGAATAACCTAGGATTTATGACCCCTAGAAAGGATTTGAATCAGAAGATCCTAGAAACCCTAGCTAATTGATTTCTCTATAAAAAAAGAAAAAAAACTAGAATGCAGGATTGACATCATGCTCTTAAGAGATAAATACCTTCTTGATTCTATTCTCTTGTCCTTGTATATTATGCTTGGTTGTCCTTGCTAGTGAGAATTGAGTTATTTTTGGTTTTTTACATAATAAATTGAAAGAAAAGCAAGACTCCATTTGAATCAACCTTTGGTAAAATGGAGTCAAGAGCATAATTTGATAAAGAATATTGATGTGTAATAGAGAAATCAACAAAATTACATAAGCATAAACCTTACCAACTAATCAACCATATTAATACAAAAATTTGAATGAAAAGGCCATAAAGATTCTATTTCACCTCCAATTACATGCCAACTATTATTTCAATTATATTATGATGAGTCGTAAAATTACCATCATTTGACACCTTCCTTTACTTCCTTTTATCCATTTTCATTTACTTTTAACCATTTATTATCCCTTTGTATGCTCACATGTAGGATTTAGGCTCAAGATGTTTTTCAGTACATTTATTAGTATTCATGTGATTCTTGATTAACGTTAGAAATCATTAGTATATTGTGTATTTACCTTTGAAACGATAACTCATGTGTGGAAAAGATATAAGGTTTTTCTTCACATGCTATAAAATTATGTTTGCCATTAGTGCACATCCCTTTACATATATTTAAGTTATTTTATTAGCTACTACAACTACATGTTTCTCATGACATGTTTAAAACAGTTGTTGCGAAATCAAAACTCTACTACAAAATTAGACTTGTAGCAACCTACTGCGAAATCAAAACTCTACTACAAATTAGACCTGTAGTATTTTTTTGTGAAATCAGTAAAAATTTGTTGTGAAATCATATTTGTATTATATGTTTCACCAAACACATTAACAAATTCACCATAATTGGAGATTCACTGAATGAATGATCATAAGTAATAACATATTATAGAACATGGGCCAAGGTGTTCAAACATCATATGATTAGTTTATCATGGCATCATATTACTTGACCATGGAACCTCCACCTAAATTAAAAAACAAAAAAAATGTTGTTGGGTTGTCATTTACAAAACAAATATATGGGTCATGTTTATACCAATGAAATGACACCAAATTTCCAAATTTTGGAACCACAACCTGAATATGATTGGCTTGCAGGGTAATGTTGTTTGGAAGCTATAACATTTGGTTATTAATAGTAATTCAAGGTATACAACAAGTTGATGGTTATAAAAAAATATAAGCAAAGTTTAATTATAGCATGTTTCATTAGAGTGTCAATATATTGTATGGGAAAAATAATAAAATTTCGATTGACGGCCCACCAATTTTTTAGAAAATTGTTGCAACTGCTTGGGAATCTATTATCTTCAAGTGGGTTGTTAGTTCAAGCAAATTTTTGTATAAAAGAGAGTTACGTCTCCTTGTCAAGGGAGGAATATTAGAGCAATTTTCCAACTTGTGATGGAATAATATCAATTTTATTTTCTCGTATCTCCATTCTCTAGTTTATATCTAGAGTGCTTTAGTTTAGTATTATTGGATAGATTTTTACTTGGTTATCGGGAGAAATGGATCATGGTAGCATTCTATTTCATTGCATATTTTATTTTTATGTAATTTTACTTCTTGCATATTTCTTGTACTTTTTTGTTGTTCATGAACAAATTATCATAGAATATTTTATGCTTTTGAATATAAGCTTATTGATAAGCTAAACATAAGACCAGGAGTGCCATCCACTATATCTCTTAGTGGAAAAGGCCCTAACTCTCTCATAGATTCTCACTTAGTATTGTATCAAAATCATCATAGTTTCTTGTTTTCCTATATTAATTTACTTTTGATTTCATGCAATTTTGTCTCTTCCATGCAAGTGTGTTTTCCTGCTAGGATTTATTTTTTTGCAACATAGTTCATTTAGAAATTTGTTGAGGATACTATTTCTTGTTTATACTGCATAAAGTGCCTCTCAAGCTTACTGACCCTGGTTAGACAAAATAAAGTGCATAGTGTATACCAAATTCAAATTAAAATAAACAACATATAAATACATCGTCATATTCCAACTATTATTTTGTGAAAAAATAAATGCAAAAGAGAGCAACAAACAATCTTCAGAGTCAGAACAAGATGCAACGTTTTCTTCATTATGATGTTTTTTTTTACTTTAATAGATAAAGAGAGATGAAACACTTTTCTTAAAATATGTTCTCCAAGTACAAACAACCCATAGAGAATGTGTATATAACCCTAGAATGAGGGATACACCAAAACATTTAATTTGGCAGTCCAAACTTCAACTTTATTTATAGCGAAAGAGGTTGTGATGAAATAAATTCATTGAAAATTCCTTCATTCCATTTCACCTACAAAATGATGATGAAATTGGCCTCATGGAGGGTATTTCATTCTCTTGAACTTTTGCATTTCAAATGAGAAGAGTTCCTCCTTTTATAGCTTTCAATGACCTACTACATCTCAATAAAATGTATTTAGAAAATACTAGAAACCTCATTAAAATAGTTGAAAGAAAGCCTTAGAAGCTTTAAGGTGTTACCTCCTAGGCTCTCACTTGGTGTAAAAGTATTAAAGCACAAGTTCTAAGATCCCAAGTTAACTTTGACAAACTACCCATTTTTACCTCGATCAACTTTGACAATCTAAAATCCATAATAAAATCACCAATATGCACCCAAAACATCTACCACTCATTCAACAAAGTATCATAACCTTTACACAATATCTTAGAAAATTAATAGAGAAATTTAATTCCAAAGCTTTAGAGCTCTTCCAACTCACACCTTACAAATGGAGAGATAAATTCCAACATGGTATCATAGCTTTGGTTTGATTGGAAGAAGCATGAATATAACTCCTTGAAGAATGCCTAAGAGTGAATTTTATGATGTTACAAAAATTTCTCATGACACAAGTTTAAATTGCAGAATTTTTGGTAAAATCTGAAGTGAGTAGAATGTAAAAATCAACTAGAAGCTTTGTGATATGGTCTAATGCAAACATGAATTACTTGGTATGGAATCCTTGAGGAAAAATTTATAAATATCGGATCAAATAATCTTCTACTACTTAATCAAAGTTTATTGTAATAAAAATGAATTTCATCAAGATTGAATTCCATTATGAATGATGCTTGATATCTCGTTGTTGTGATCCCTTTATGGCATAATGGTGTTATGTTCAAAAATCATTTTGAGGAATAGAAAACTTCTTTTATAATCATTTTGTTCAAGAATAACCTGATGTAATACATGATTAGACCACTTGGATAAAGCATGTGATTGTGTGAAGTTTAGGAATATGTCCTGCAAAGAGTTAAGGTTTGGTTCATTTTCTAGGATTTTTGGACAAAATCCTAGAGTAATCTAATTTTGGTGCAAAATATATATTTAAGTTTTTGACATTAGGGTTTGTGATCAAAACCCCAATATGGATCAAAATCATAGGATGACTTGTTGAAAGAAAAAAACCATAATGATGTCTAGATCAATGACATTGATAAGTAAAAGATCAAGAGGGAGATGTTGTTATTCACAAAAGATAAGTTCTCTATATCTATTATTTTACTATTATTGATTTCTTTAGTAAATATAGTCTCTTATTTATTTTCATTGCTTTATTGTAACTATTATTTTGTCATCTCCCCATATAATATTGTAGGTACATACTGAATACTGCCTGGGCTAGAAGAAGTTATAATATCAAAACAAAGTCTGTGAATAGTCCTTGGATTCAGAGGAAGCTTTGAATATTGAAAAAATAAGAAAGAAAATCTCACTCATGTCATTATAGGTATCCAAGGATTGAAAAAGACCTTGGAAATGGCACCAATTTTTTATCATGCAAATCTACATTAGCATACCTACCTAATAATTATAGATGGTTAACCCTATCATTGTTGGACATCTTTTTATTTTGACTAGTGTTTTTTCTAGTCCCTGAGAGGTGTACCTAGGGATTTTGTGTTGTTTTCAAATGTACTGATTTGTATAAACCATCAATTTATTAGTGCATAGAATGCTCATTCTTGAGTTTTTCGTACCATTGGAAAATGTAACTACATTTGATCTTCATAATTGTCATTCACTATAAAAGGGGGTTTCTAAATTATGGTATCAAAATATTGATGGAGTCTATGGAGAATTCACCCAAGTATTCACATTGAAATGGTGGCCAAGTAAATATTGATTCAAGAATAATTCTAGCAAGGGTTTATTATGTTATTCTGAATATAAATTTAAAATAAATGAATCAATTTATGAAAAAACGTGGAAATAAATCTCTATTCCTAAAATTAATTTATGTTGAAGTCTTAGAGCCATCAGTCACAACAATGTATTTCCAGATCATGGATATGAAATATTGTTGGTAAATACATAGAGAGTTGGTCTTCATAGAAGGAATCATCTATGTTCCTAAAGAGAACTTGTATAAACAACCCTTGGATCGATAGCTACAGGTTCCATCTATTGAGTAGAATGACAAGCGCGTGGAGTTGAAATCATTAGTTTTGGGTAAAAGCATTTACATGGATTAATTCTTAATCCTAGTCTCAGTTTGCTAAAATATTAAGGAAATTTCCTTAGTGAGATCATAGGCAAACAAATAAATAACAATATGTCTCGTGGGTACGCCCAACCTAGCTTGAATTATAAATTAAATGCAATTGTAAAACAATGTGTATTGGCCTTTAAATTTGTGGCTAGCATTCAACCATTAATTGGAATGCTTTGTTGTAACATCCTCTACAAATTGAGGATGAATGGGACATAATATCCTATCCATCCCTGTAGGTATATTCCTCCATAAAGGGGAGAGACCCGAAATGTAACCGTTGTTGGGCAAGTTTTGGAGAGACTGGGTGAAGAAAACCCAAATTTTGGGATTGAGGTAAAGTCTACTGAATTAAGGAAGAAGAGACCCCTCTAGGAAATATATAAATATGAGAGGGATGAATTCATTTTCGATCATCAAGTTTGAATCATTTCATTTTTTTAAGAATTAGCTTTGAAGTTTTTAATACCTCTCTCTTTGTCAATATAGGTGGTGAAAGATTCCACCTTAGTTGACATCCTTCTCTTTTTCTCTCTGGTGTTGGCACATGATTTCTATCCAAGGAAATGATTTTTGTTAGGGTTAATAATTGTGTGGGAAACAAATTTTGTAATTATTAATCTATGTTTGGTCAACGAATTTCTCTAAGACATTAATCCTTGATTCTGGGCACAATATAAAGGCATTGAAGTTTTATTTTGAGATTAATATATTTTTCCAAGAATGATAAAAGGAAAATAAAGTATATGTTGACTTAGATCCATTTTTCTGGGAATAATAAAATTAAAGTGAAGCTCATGGTCTCTTGTTCTAGGCACAAGAGTATCACCAAGGAGGCAACAATGTCATCTATTTACTCTTGAAGGGATTGTGCAGAAGTCTGATCTCCATCACAACATTGAAGGCAAGTGAAGATTTTTATAGGAGACAAATGGGTCTGTTGAAGGCACAAAAAACCATAATTCTGGCACAACCTGAGATTGGATGATTTAAGACAGATCAAATCATCCTTCCTGTAGAAATGAATCTCATGTTTTATACCAGCAAGTATTTTGAGAAGCAAAGGAAACACAGATCTTTGGAAGCGTGGGTTTCCTGTGGAAGAATATGAAGTTTGTTTAACTGAATTATCCATCCTATAGTTTTACACTGTAGTAGGAGGGTTTAAATGAAATTATAAAGTATGGTTAGGGTTTGTTGTATAATTAATTGGTTATGTTCAGTGAGAATCATACTATTATGTGAAATTTTTATGAACTACTAGTTATCTGTATTGGATTGATAAGTACAATGCACTAAATTTGATTCATTAGATATTTTATGTTATGTCTATTGATAAAGCTCATTAAAGAATACATTCACTCTTTGAAGGGGAATTTGCGATAGGTAGAAATTTTCTTACGTCATGTATCCACGAAAACCAAAGAAAAAAATATGACAGAAAACCCAATGAATAAAACCCTAGAAACTATCTCCTTGGTTCATGAACAGTTGAGAAGAGGCTGAAAGGATTACCATTTTTTAGTCTCTGATTATTGCTTGTTCATGCTCAAATCCTTTGATCAATCTAAGCTAGCTCACCACATGACCTCATAACGGGATGAAAGGGAAACCCTTATTCTCTCTCTCTTTTCTTGCACGCACCTGTGAATGAAATGGAAGGGAAGGAAAGGAAAGGGAGATCGTAACGGGATGACATGAAATCCCTTTTTCTTGCTCTTCGCTTGCAAAAGGAAAGGAAAGGGAACAACAATGGTGGAAATTGACAATGGTAAACAAAAGCCTTTTGGGCATCCCCAATTTGCAACTCCCGCTCAAATAATAATTTTTAAAAAAATATTAGCACATATTTTAATGTAGCATATTATTTCCCAAAATTGTTAAAGAGATATAAATGAAATCATGGACGCTAATTATTTTTTAATAATGACATATAATATAAGATAAATATTTTAAAAATATAAAATCATAATATTCTTCAAAGATAAATATGCATATATATTTAAAAACTATTATCAAAATGATATTATATATTGATAGGTATTTAAAAATGTTGACTTTGGTTTGTTTTATCTAGAGTGAACCCGACACACATACATTCATTTTCATTAGAGAAGACTATGCATACACATTTTTAAAATATTACCAAAATGATAGAGTTTCACATGAATTTGTAAATTCCAACATTAATTTGGTGTATGTAGTATGATCCATCAAGCATGTCAAGACACACCAAAATTAAAAGTAGATGTGTTGGTTAACATGTACACTTGTAATAGTATTGTTTTCCAAAATAGTGAATTTTTAAGAACATGTCGATTATGAAATACACACATACATTACACAACTAAAAAACATAAATAGTCATGATGATACTTTTCAAAATTATGTAATAATCATCATCATCATCCTTTTCAAAATATTAGCATGTATGTGAAGGACTGATAAATAATTCATGTACAAATACCAATTATCTTGCATAATCAATCCCTACAGGTCCTTAACAAGGTGATGGATATATAATTATTTTTGTGTCATATAGTTGGCTGTCCAAGGCCCTATCCATAACCCATATATGTTAAAACCATCTTTTACAACCGTGAACATTTCTTTTGTTTCAAAATTCATCATCAAGGTCATGAGACCCATCCTTGTTGTGTAATATCTAACAAATATTTACATTTTTTACTCATAGAAATAAATATATTTATATGCCATAACACCTATGTGGTGGTTTAGTGCCTCACTCATATCCTGTGAGCTCTAGAAGCTTCAATTTATAATTAATACCATGGTTTTAGTTCTTGAACCACAATTAAGACCTTATGAACCATTATTACACCCTTAGTTTCCATTTCAAAACCATTCGAAAGTCCTTAAGACTAGTGGGTGATACATACATTTTTTTATTAGTCACTCTTCCAATCTAATGTTCTCTTTTGCAAGTATTTATAAATCTTTATCCAAAAATTTAATTTCATTCTATAATCCCTACCATTACTATTATAATAAACAACAACAATTTCCTGTAATTTGATGAGATTGTTGGAAATCTCACTCAAGAAGAATCAATGATTTTTTCTAGAGGCAAGATATAAAAGCATAAATATGGAGATCCCTTTGCATTCGTCACTCATAACAAAAAAACAAAGGAAAAGGAAGTTCATCTAATTTAAGGAAGCCTCCTCCTCAAAATTCGAAGAGAAGGAATGAAAGAAAAGAATCTCACATTGAATGTTACAATTATCACAAGAAAAATCACTATACCTGAGATAGCCTTCAAAAAAGATCAATTATCCATGCTACAACACTAGAAGAAAAAATAACAACTTTAATAATCAAATAAGAAGAGATGATCAAAGGAATGATCATAATGGAAGAGATGAAATAAGAAGAAGAGATGCTCCAAGTGATCATGAAGAATACCACCATCCTCCAAAGAAGTTGAGAAACACTAGGTATGAAAGCAACACTGCAAATCAATATGAATACATTCTTATTTCTACAATATCTAGTTCCTCTCCTCTGGATACTTGGGATATTTGGTTGGTTGATAATGAGGCTTCTCATCATTTCTCCGGGTATAAGTAATTTCTCACTAATTTGGTGGAGAGGGAGTCAAGTTTGAAAATTATTCTTGGATATAACTCCGCTCATCTCGCTAAAGGTTTTGGGTCTCTTAAATTTCTTTTGTACTCTAGGGAATTTTTTTTCTTCATGATGTGATGTATGTGTCAGGGTTGAAGAAGAATTTAGTATATATATTTTCTTTTGAAGAAAAATGGATAAGGTTTTCCTTCATCAAGGGAAAATAATTTACTTGGTCGGTGGGATCCTTTATGGGAGATACATTCAAATTGGGATATATATTTCAAGGAATTTATAGAGTCACTAGAATACCTATTCTATCATTAGTAAATAATAATAATAATCAAAGCGAGCTATGGCACTAAATATTGACCCATCTACACTATGAATCCCTTCCGAAATTGAAGAAATTGGTCTCTAGAATTCCCAATGTTCAATCCCAACATCATGGAGCATGTCATATATGTGCCATTGGAAAGAAGACAAGGGGACCATTCACCTCTAGAGATAACAAGACAAATGAAATCCTTCAACTCATTCATCCCGACATATGTGGTCTTATGCCCTACATTATCTTGGTGTCCATCTCTACTACATTACCTTAATTGATGATTTCTAAAGGAAGACATGGATATATTAATTGAAGCATAAGGATGAGTCCTTCAATTTTTTCAAGAATTTCAAGGCTTTGTTCATAATAAAATAGGGAAAAATTTTAAGATCTTTAGGATTAACAATGGTGGAGATTACATCTCAAATGAATTCATAGATTTTTGCAACAAGGAAAGCATCAAGAAAGAGACTATTGTGACCTATAATATTTATCAAAATGGAATTGATGAAAGAAAGAATAGGTCTATTGTAGAAGCTTCTCGTTCCATGCTCCATGAGAAAAAGTTGCTAAATTTTCTTTATGGAGAAGCTACGAATGTAGTTGTATATGTTTAAAACAGAGTTCCTTATCAAACATTGGACAAAAAAACTCCCAAATAAGTATTCATAGGTTTTAATCCCGATGTTGGTCATATTTATACATTTACTTGCCCCTTATAATTCCATATGTTGAAGGACAAAATAAACAAGTTGGAATCCATGGGAAGAAAATTTACATTTGTTAGATTTATGGAGATTCTAAAGCATTTAGAATATATATTCCTGGTCAAAGGAAGATTGAAATTAATAGGGATGTAATATTCGATGAAGATGTTTCCCTTGGGAAAGAAAGGGGACCTTCCTCCGCCTCATCTGCTTGAGAATAATAATTATGATATGGATATTTTAGAAGGTCCTTCCGTGCTCGAATCCAGGAGAGACATTGTTGATTATCCCATGGTGCTAATGGATCCCTTGTATTCTCCTACATGTGATCCCCATACCAGGAAGAGGCTAATTTGGCTTTGTAACACATTATAGGATGTTGAGTGATTCATTCTCACAAGAAGGACTTTTAAGTAAGAACGAAGCCATATAGGTACCAGGGATATGTTGTAGCAATGTGAAACATGATTAAAGTTAAGCCTCACACCTTTGAAGAACCCGTGAAAGAAAATTTCTAGAAGGATGCTATAGCCGAAGAGTATGAATCAATTATGAATAATGGTGTATGGGATGTTGTGTCGATACCAATGGGGAAATTTGTCGTAACTTTGAAATGGCTATTCAAGATAAAAAATGGAATCGATGGAAGTATTGAGAAATATAAGTCAAGGTTCATGGCCCGAGGATTCTCCCATAAATTGGGAGAATATTACAATGATATATTTTATCTTGTGGATCAATACACCACCATTCATTTGATATTTTACCTTGTTGCAAGTCAAGGATGGACCCTACACGAAAGAACATTATTTCATGACATGTTATAATAAAAAGTATATGTTTAGAATCCATAGGGATTTGAAGTAGAAGACCGAAAGACATATTTGTAGGTTGAAGAATGAATTATATGGCTTGAACCAATCCTTGAGAGCATGGTATGCCCACATAGATAATTACCTAATGAAGCTTGGATTCACAAGAAGAAACATCGACCAAAACCTCTAATTCAAAGTGGTCCAAATTATGCCATTTATTTTAGTTTTATATGTTTGCAATCTATTTCTGATAGGTAGTGAACCCATGATGATCGAGTGTAAGAGGGATATAGCTTATAAATTCGAGATGAAGAACCTTGGACTCATGTAATACTTCCTAGGCCTTGAGGTGTGGCAAAGGCCCAATGATATATTCCTTTCAAAAGGAAAATATGTTGTGAATTTGTTCGAGAGATTTAGAATGGCAAGATGAAAGTCCCTTACCACACCAATGGAAATCAATTTCAAGAAGATATGTGGAGAAGTTGCATGATCTAATTTGGAAAATCCATCCGATTACAGATATTTTATTAAGGCTCTAATGTTCCTAGTGAACACTCATTCGAACATATGCTATGTAGTGAACACGTTGAGTCAATCCATGATCAAGCCTCTCCATGCACATTGAATTGTCACCAAACACATTTTAGATATTTGATTGGGACGATCACCCTTGGTCTGAGGTATTCTACCAAAGATGTTCGATTACATAGATATACTAATGTTGATTGGGAAGGAAATGTTGTTGACAGGAAAATAAATTTTGGATGTTGTTTTAGCCCTGGATCTTCCATGATATCTTGGATGAGCATGAAACATAAGTCTGTAGCATTGAGAACTGTCGAGGCATAGTATATTGTCACTTGCATGGCTAGCTATGAAGAAGTTTGGTTGAGAAAACTCTTTGTATGTACGTTTGAGTAGGTCCTAGATACTATAGTGATATATTGTGACGAGTGGGATTATTCTAGAAAAGAATTCCATGTTTCATGACAATTCCAGGCACATAGATATATGATATCATTAAATTCGATACATGGTACAAAGAAGATCCGTTAGACTCCATCACATATCGAAAAATGAGTATATTAGATATATTCTCACCAAGGGTTTTCCAAAAGGGAATTTCTTGGTCTTCAAAGAGACACTTGGACTGATGGATGTGACCCCTCCTGATAAGGGAAATTTTTTATCAAGAACACGAAGCATAAATCTTCCCCATTGGTTGAGCTCCCCAAGGAGGGAATGGAGAATTGAGGGCTCAAGGGGTTTAGGGATATCTAGAAAATAGGGTATCACCCCTATCTGTTACCCATAGGGTGAAAAATGTAGATCTTTTATCTTGGTATGAGAGAGTATACCTCAGTTGGCATAATACCCATAAGTTGGGATTGTTGGGATTGTAGCTCCCTGTCTCGCCAATGGGTTGAGAAATATTATTGGTGTGTGATTGTTACCTTTGGTAATAAGTCAGGTATCTCACCCAACCTCATTTATGATGTTGATGTTCTACCACATGACTCTTAAGGGTCATTGTTGGGAAGATCAAGAGGAAATAAGATGGATGTGATATCATATCTTGCCTATTGCTCAACATAGGGTGGAAGAAATATTATTCCCTATGTGATGATTTGGGGTGAGAGTGTCCCATAGGGCCTTCCCCATTGTCATGGAAATGAGGTGAGAGTGTCCCATAGGATGTTCCTCATTGTCACAAGAGGGTGATAGTTGTAGCTCTTTGATGATTCTTCTTCTTTATATTTGAGAATGATTCAATAAATAGAGTTGAGAAAATATGGGACATGAGATGATGACATGATAGTTATGATGATCACATGATGTAGTTGGAATTTCTTTCTAACTAAGACAAAGTGTTAATTTGGAAGCTCGGTGAAAAAATCCAATCTTGGGACTAGATTCCTCTTTCCAAGAGGACCAGTTTTTACCTTTGAAGCACTAGATTTGGATAAGGGAAAGCGTATTTTTTGAAGTGAATCCCACAATGTCACATTTGATAAGGTCAACCCTACAGTTAAAATGGGCACCCTTGGAAGCCTATAAACACAAATCAAGTGACCGTCATTTGGACACGATCATCAAGAATATTATTCTTCTCTCTTATTTGTTTTGATTCACATGTGTCTAAAGTGGGTTTGTGGAATTTGATTTGTATAGGTATGAAATTGAAGGGTCCAAAGCTCGCACATGTGATTATGGTTTTTGGGTTCCAACCACACGGCTGACACATGAAATTTTTGGTTGAAACCGCATGCATATTGACCTATCTATGTGGTTGGAAAGCTTCAGTCACACACATGACCCTCCCTCCATGTGGTTGGGACTTATGGATTCATTTTTACAAGTGACCACAATTTACCATAGATTGGGAAAGTTAACTCTAATCAATATTTTTGTTGGAATCATGTTTCTGGATATTGTTTTGTTGATTTTTCTAGATATTTTGTATTGGCTCATTCTGCTATCCGTTGAAAATTTTATGAAAATATAATAGAATAAGAATTAAAAAGTCCCCCCCCCACCCCTTATGGGGTTTCTCCCCAATATTTGACCAAATCTGTGCCTCTTGTTGCTATGATTGCTTGTCTCTTGTTGTTATTACATTATTGTTCTATCTTCAATTACTATTCATTAATGAGAAGAATTAATTGCTATTGAAATATTGCTAATTGAAGAATTGAATTAGGCTAAAGTAATTGAAACAAAATAGAGCAATGTAAAATTAACATGGAATCGTAGCCAAGGTGAAGGACAAGCCCAAATGAGAGAAGAGTTGAAGCAATCATCGTTGGAAGAGTTGAAGGAGCCTATCTAATAAAGTCAAGATGTCAACCTACTACTTCAAGGAAAATGAGAAGCTAGGTGCTTCATGTAACTTTTTTGCTTCTAAAATCTATTGGAAATCATAGCTGATGACAATGATGTTTGGTAATACATATAAGGAAAAGTACCCAAACCTCCAAAGAATGCTTCAGCTATTGCCAAGAAAAAGTACAAGAAAGGTGAGTTAAAAGCAAAGAAAATTCATTACAGGAAATTTCAGACTAAAAGTTCCCATGAAATTTTGATGTGATTTCCATGTCCTAATATGTAAACCAATCAAAATCCTTTAATTTTAAAAAAAGGTACATGTAAATATTTTGGAGGGAAAAGAAGAAAAAACACTTTTTTTAATTGTATATTTGGCTTATCTCCCTATAGGTTTACTCAAATTTCAAGTGTAGACACTTGTTGGATGAAAAATTAAATTCCACATCCAATGAGTACCCATTATGCATACTTTTGAGAAGACCCACATTGATAAAAATTGTAGAAACATTAAAAATATGTGTTCCACACTTTTTTTTTAATGTATCTGCAATGTTTACCAATGTGGGTCTTCTCAAAAGTATACATAATGGGTAATCGTCGGATGTGGAATTTAATTCTGCATCTAATGAGTGTATACACTTGAAATTTGAGTAAACCTATAGGGAGATAAGCCAAAAATACAATTAAAAAAAAAATAGTTTTCTTCTTTTCCCTCCAAAATTCATAACTATTATTTTATTGTTTTTCCTTAGGAGGCCACTTTTACCCTGAAATTTCCTCTAATGATAGTCGATGGTTTACAAGATCATTTACTTGCATGTGTTGGAAATTTGAAAAATTCTAAGAGTGTGTTTGATAAGCTAGCTGGAATGTATGAAGTCAAAAATTTAAATGAAATCATCTCCTTGAAACATCAACTCAAATATATGAAGATGAATAAAGGATAGTCACTGGAATCCTAAAATATGAGGATATCTCATCTTAGAGATCAATTGTAGAGAGTTAGGGAGATTGCTTCCGACATATAATCAGTGATTTTAACCCTTAGAGGACTCTCTCCTACTTGGGAAACCTTCATTACTACTATAATAAAAAACAACAATTTCCTATCATTTGATGAGAGTGTTGAAAAGCTCACCTAAGAATAACTAAGGATGGTTTCTAGAGGTAAGATACAAAAGCATGAAGAAAATTATCCCGCTACATTCGTCACTCATAACAAGAACAATAAAGGAAAAGGAGGTCCATCAAATTCAAGGAATCCTCCTCCTCGAAATTCAAATAGAAGGAATGAAAGAGAAGCATCACAGATTGCATGTTATAATTGTCACAAGAAAGGTTACTATGCTCGATATTTCCCTGAAAAGAACAATGGTCCTTACCACAAAACTAGAAGCAATAATAAAAACTTAAATAATCAAATAAAAAGAGATGATTGAAGGAATGATCATAATGGAAGAGATGGAAGAAGAATAATATATGCTTTGAGTTATCATGAAGAAGACCACCATCCTCAAAAGAAGCAAGAAACACCAGGTATGAAACTAATGTTGCAAATTAATCTGAATACATTCTTATTTATGCACTTTCTAGTTCCTCTCCTCTGGATACTTGGGATAGTTGTTTGGTTGATAGTGGGGCCTCTCATAATTTATTTGGGTTTAAGGAATTTCTCACAAATTTGGTAGAGAGGGAGTCAAGTTTGGAAATTATTCTTGGAGATAACTCCAATATTCATCCCATTAAAGGTTTTGCTTATGTTAAATTTCATTTGGATTCTGCGGGATATGTTTTTCTTCATGATGTGATGTATGTGCCAAGTTTGAAGAATAATTTGGTATCTATATCTAATTTGGAAAAAATTGGATGAGGGTTTCTTTCATCAAGGTAAAAGAATTTACTTGGCCGGTGGGATCCCCCATGAGAGATGCATTCACATTGGGATCTAGATTTGAATGAATCTACAGAGTCACTAGAATACCTCTTTTGGCATTGGTGTATGATATTAATCATCAAATAAATCTATGGCACCAAATATTTTCCCATATACATTATGAATCCCATCTGAAAATGAAGAAATTGGTATCTAAAATTTCCAATGTTCAAGCCCAACGCGATGGAGTATGTCCTGGATGTGCTAGTGGAAAGAAGAGAAGTGGACCATTCCCCTCTAGCAAGAACAAGAAAAATGACAAACTCCAACTCATTAATTATGATATATGTGGTCTGGTTCCCGTACATTATCTTGGTGGCAATCTCTACTACATTACCTTCATTGATGATTTATCAACGAAGACATGGATATATTACTTGAAGCATAAGGATGAGGCCTTCAATTTGTTTAAGAATTTCAAGGCTTTGGTTGAAAATCAAACAAGGAATAAATTTAAGATCTTTAGGTTTGATAACAGTGGAGAATACATCTCAAATGAATTCATAGATTTTTGCAAGAAGGAAGGCATCAAGAAAGAGACTATTTTTTCCCTATTATCCAGAAAAAATGGGGTGCCTAAAAGAAAGAACAGGTCTATTGTAGAAGTTTCCCGTGCCATGCTCCATGCTTAAAAGATGACGAAGTTTCTTTGGGGAGAAGCTACTAATGGAGTTGTATATGTTCAAAATAGGGTGCCTCATCAAGCATTGGACAACAAAACTCCTGAAGAAGTATTCACAGGTGTCAATACCAATGTTGGTCATCTCCGTATATTTGGCTACCTTTTATATTTCCATGTGACGAAGGACAAAAGAAACAAGCTGGAAGCCACAAGAAGAAAAAATGCATTTTTTGGATATTGTGAAGATTATAAATCATTTAAAATATATATTCCCAGTCAAAGGAATGTTGAAATTAGTAGGGATGTAAATTTCAATGAAGATGTTTCCCTTGGGAAAGCAAGGGACCTTCCTCTGCATCCTCTGCCTGATAAGAAGAATGATGATATGGATATTTTAGAAGCTCCTTTTGTGCCTGAATCCAAGAGATATATTGTTGATGGTCCCATGGAGCCTGTGGACCCCTTGGATCCCTCTCCAAGAAATCCTCCTTCCACGAAGAGGCCACTTTGGATTCGTGACACATTAGAAGATGTTGAGATACTCATTCCCACTAGAAGGAACTTTAGAGAAATAAAGAATCCATGCAGGTACCAGGGATATGTTGTAGCAATGAGTATTATGATTCAAGTTTATCGTCACACCTTTGAAGAAGTCATGAAAGAACATGTCTCGAATGATGCTATGGCTGAAGAGTATGAATAAATTATTAATAAAGATTATAACTTCAAAATCACTATTCAATATAAAAAATGGATTTGATGGAAGTATTGAGAAATATAATGAAAGGTTCATGGCCCGAGGATTCTCCTAAAAAGAGGGAGAGTATTATGATGATATATTTTCTCCCGTGGCTTGATACACCACCATTTGTTCGACATTTTCCCTTGCTACAAGTCAAGGATGGACCCTTCATAAAATGGACATGAAGACACCATTCATTCATGGCATGTTATAAGAAGAAGTGTATGTTGAGAAGCCACAAGGATTTGAAGTAGAGGACAGAAATACACACATTTTTAGGTTGAAGAAGGCATTGTATGGCTTGAAGCAAGCCACAAGAGCATGGTACAGCCACATATATAGTTACCTAATAAATCTTGGATTCACAAGAAGCAACATCAACCCCAACCTCTACTTCAAAGTGGCCCATGCTATGCCATTGATTTTAGTTTTATATGTTGACGATATATTTCTGATAGGTAGTGAGCCTATGATGATCATGTGTAAGAGGGAGCTAGCCTCTGAATTCCAGATGAAGGACCTTGGACTCTGTTGAAGCCTCAAAATTACATTGCAATAACATGGGGGATAACCACCCAGTCCTGACCTGAAAAGTAGCTCATTTTCTATTTGGTATAGTGGCTCCGACTAGGGATAATGGGACTAGTTTCCCAACGAATAAATTGATATGATGATGATGGGTTTGATACAAGGTGAAATGTAAAATGATTTTAAACTAATGGAAATAATATATCTAAGTAACAAACACATGCATCTATTTAATATAATTATTTAACATAATCTATGCTTGGGAATAATTTAAATTGTGCGATATACAAATATATCTTAAAGAAAAAGACAATAAAGATCATTCAATTGCTTAAAAGAGATGAAACTGTTTAAAGATGATTATTTTGACTAAATATTTAGGCAAAATAATTGTGAAACTATATCGCATATATCGGTTGATTATACACTACAAGGAAAAGACCCTCTAGCGGAGGTTATAAACGAGGTTTTTAGTGTTATAAAATTGGCCAAAATTGTCAAAACAACATTTTCTACAACATTCGTTTATGGTCACAGAGGTTTTGGTGGAGCTTTTAACGGAAATTCAACACAACTAAAAAAAATGGGTGGTCGGAGGTTATTACAGATGTTTTTTTTCATCAGTGCGCTACTCTGGATTTAATGCACCGGTGCGTACATGTAGAAGGCACCCCATGGCGGTCGAAGGTGAATGCACCAGGTTGTTAAGGTATAAAACCGCATCGGGCGTAGTGTTGGTGATACAATGCACGGGGTCATTCTAATTGGTCTTGGGATTTGTGCAGTGCCCATAGGTCGTATCAACGCAACGGTGCGTAGACGTATAGAAATGCACCGGTGCACAGTATCATAGAAAGGCACTGAGATTTAAAATTGGTATCAGTATTCATGCGGTGCCCATAGGTCGTACAAATGCACCGATGCTTATAGACATATAAACGCCCCGGTGCGCAGTATCACACAAATGCACCAAGATTCATAATTGGTATTGGTATTCGTGCGGTGCCCATAGATCGTACAATGGCACCGGTTCATATAGACACATAAACACACCAGTGCATCGTACCACACAAATGCACCGATATTTTTAATTTATTTTGGTGATTTTTTGGTGCTCATAGGTCATAGAAACGCATCAGCGTGCTTCCAGCGCGCTTCTTAATACAAATGCACCGGTGTATAGTTACTGACATGCACCGGTTTTCATTTTGTATTATTTAGAAACATCGACCTGTGACAGTGCAATTATTGTGATTGTTTTAAATTCATTATTCATCAAAAGTCAACACATATTATAACAATATCCATATTAATTAAATTTTTGTTAATGCATTTGAATGTGATGTTAGGATTATTTTTTTATATCATATCATAATTATTGTGGTTTTTTAAAATTCATTATTCATCAAAAGTAAACACATATATATCTTATAACAATATTCATATGAATTAAACTTTTATTAGTGCATTTGAGAACGACAATGGAGAATGCAATAGAATAAATTAAAACATATTTTATGATATATAATATATATAAATAAGACAGTCTTTATCATACAAAATGGGATAGTTATTGGTATCCCTTTGTCTTTCATTTGGGACACTATGTCCATTATACTAAGCAAAATGTCTGATTTCACAAACATATTTCAAAAAATACAATACCTTGCTTAGATATCCAAACATAGTGATCATCATTCTTCGCTTGAACTGTTGTCACTACTAGAGCTACTTCCATGACTTGGGTTATTTTCAGGAATGTTTTGTTCATGGTGTTGATTGTTTTCCTGTTCTTCAACTTCCATCTACAAACATAAAATAAATTGAAATGAGGTATATACATTGGTGAGAATAATGAAAATTTCAATATTAAATAATATGCATCAATGTAAATCGAAAAGAAAAATGATGTACCATAGCAACAATTGACTCATAGACTATACACATTCTTTCGAAACCATGTACCATGCCATCTTTCAAAATTTCATCTGTTGGCGTAGTTCCATACTTTATTTCCTGCAAGTTTTATACCGCATAACAAATCATATATTTAATATAAAAGATGTTTTTGTTCTAATAATTATAGATGGAGCTAAGTAAAACAAGATCGATATATTCTTACAAACTCCACAATTAATTTCTGATATGCCAATATATACTCACAACCCATAATTAACCCAATTTCAATCAATTCTTCTGATGGTTCTTCTTTGTATGTTAGAACCTATTTGAATACATTCAATGATGATATTTGTAAAACAACTTAAAAAATACAAAAATGAAATCTAGTTAAGTTGTTATAAATAAGTAACAGTTACTCACAAACTTAGATATCAACCCTTTTCTTCCTTGTCATCCTGTTTTATGTGCTGAATGTGTTCCATTTTCTTTTCTTTTCTACAAGAAAATTCTTGAGAATTAATATTTAATGCTAAATTGTTTATTTATTGTACCTAATGATCGAAAAATTCAATGATTACATATTACATTTGAAAAATGTTGTTGTTGACATGGCTCCTCATGCGATGCAATTTTGTCCATTTCTTTGACCATCTCCCTGTACACCTTTTTGGACATTCCTACTGTCATATTTCTGATATCAGCTCTTTCATCTTTTGATATTTTCATAATCTTCCTGAAAATGTAACATGACAATAAAATATCTAATTTTTATATTGATATCTAAAAATTAAATATAACAAAAGTGATATTTATAAATAATTCTAGACAAACATTTAAAGGAATATTACTTTTTTCATTCCTTCTTTTTTTTTTTTGTACATTTTTGCTATTAAAAGTCTGACATGTCTCATTGATCAATTATCTGGAAACTCTTTCTGTAGTTTAGATAAAATTTGGCTCTTGGAATCATTGGATTGACTTTTGTATTGTAAGTGGAAAGAACGTCTATACATTCATTCCACTAGATCCCTCAAAATTTTGTAAAAGATTTTCCCCCTTTCCTTAACTTCCAGCACCACTCAAGATGAGCTAAGGAGAAATTCATTTTCATTTTCATGTTCTATTTTTTTTTTTCTTTTCTTAGACAAACATTCATTTTCTAAGTTTTTGGTCCCTGTAGAACATTAAACAGATGTGAATTAATAGACTGTTTGACATATGTTATCTAAAATTTTTAAGTATTTTATTAATGATAATTAAAAAAAGAAACTCATATTGGATTGATAGTATTTTTTCATTCACCTCATTCATCCTTTTGCAATTTTTCCATCAAGCTTTTACGTTGTTATGGTCTTAGATCAGAAATAATCTTATCGAGCTTCATCATTTTGTGGCTCTGCATGATACACAGTAAACAATACATATTAGTTAAACTTACATATAGTTCAAAAATAATATTTTTTATAAAGAATTTACAAAGAACTTTCATTTTTTTCTTTTCTTGATGTGTTATCAGTATTTTTGTTGCTTGATCTCTTGTTAGTCATTTCTTTATCAATCTGAAACCTGTACCATATCACTCATTAATATATTTATAAATAAATTGTCTACTTTTTAGGTAAAAAAAATCTCAAGGCACCAGTGCGTCTTTCTTGATGTACGCATCACCGCCGGTGCGTGGAGGTATTACCAACGCACCGCAAAATAGTATAATAGACCATATGGTGCGTGGGGTATTATAAACGCACCGCACAAACAATGTAATAGATCGTACGGTGCTATCCTCGTAACATGGAGCACCTGTGCCCTATTTCAGATATGGCGCACCAATTTAAAAAAATTGTTTTCAAATTTTTTATTACACAGTACTTGCATGGTGCGCTTTATAATATAGCGCACCGGTGCGCTAGGTTACCGAGGGCGCACCGATATAAAAAATCCATTTTTTCCAAAAATTCACGCAATGGCTGAATGGATTGGGATCCGACTATGCTAGTCATCCCGTGGTTTGGATGTAAATCTAAAATGAAAATCCCTAATTCTGAAATCACATAAATAGGGAGAAGAAAGGGCAAAAACAAAAAAAACGAAGGGTTTACGGTAAAAATGGATAAAAATGTAGAAAAAGTAAAAAAACTGCAATAAAATAAAATAAAAAATAATCAAATTTAATCACGAGATGGTTTGAAATTCTACGATACAGGGTTTAAATCACTAGAGGTTTGGTTTCTAATTATCCAAATATTTCTGTTCGAACGTATTTCGCTGCTCCACAGTGCCCTCGTGCTCTCTTGCTCCAGGTATGTCTCCTGCAAATATCTGGCTGAAAATTTTAGCAAAAATAGTGAAATAATGAAAAGTGTTTAGTATTTGAAGAATTATTTTATGAAAGTAGATTTTCGAAAATATTTTTCCGCCCATTTTTCAATTTGCTGCATTTATTTTCACTTAAAGAAAATAGAGTTGCATTTTTTTTATTTGCGTTTATTCATCACCGATGTGTCACTTAATAGAACCGCACCGATGCATCCTTTTGTAACACCAGAACCTGTGTGGTTATATGTACAGTAGCACCGATTTGCGGTTAACGCACCAAAATTTAGTGAACTCCAACGATAGAAATTGATAATTATAATTTTGTTTATTCTTGAGAATTAGAATTAGAATTAAAATTGAGAAATGGAATTGGATAAATTCTTGATGGAAAAGACTATTCTTCCAATTCATTTTGTTTATTGTAGGAGGTCCCAACTGATTATCTGGAGAGAATGCAATGTGGGGCGTGTGAAGATGCAATACTACAGGGCCCAAGTGGGAAATTGTGGCATGTGAACCTATTATAATTGGCACTTAACTATTTTCAACCAATATGTTTTAGAATATAATTTGCAGATAGACGGATGGCCAACTGTCAGCAATTAATACATATAATCTGCAGAAGGGTAATGTTCCAGGAGCAATGACAACGAGTTCTTAATTTTGCATTTGTTAGCAGAAGAAGGCCGATTTTAGAGTAGAAAATGCAGTTATTACATGTGGAGGCAATGGTTTCCCATAGAAAATGAGTATAGGGTTGAGTAGAGGAAATACAATGCAAAATAGGCTATTACATTATTCTTTCCAATGGGAAAGCGATTTGCAGGTGGAAATATGGTAGCTACATGTATCTATGCTTTTATTCCCACATAAATGGTCACTGGATTTCCATTTATAATACAAGCATAATTTTTACTGGTTTCATCCATAGGACCATAGCTCAGACAAGTTAGAGATGCCATTCAGGTTCAATTGAAAGCCAAAGATGTGATTTTATGCGACGTCAGCTTTTCCAGTAAAAGTTTATGTAAGCCAACCGAAGCTCGAACAATACTCCCAGTTGATTTTAAATGCATTCTGGAGAATCTTTCCCTTCATGGGACTTACTAGCCTGATCAACAACGTCAATTGATATTTCTCTTCTATCCTTAAGGAAATGAGAATCCTTCCCTTCATGGTGCCTCTTGGCTTTATCAATTTCCTCGATTGATCTTTCTCTGCCATTAACTCTTCTCTCCATTTCTCCATCATGAGACTTCTTAACCCTATTGCCAGCCTCAACTGAATTTTCTCTGCTCGTCTCAACCTGTACTCCTTTTGTACTTTGTTGAGCTCTGTAGCCGTTTGCGTCCATGCAAGCATCTTTGTCTTTATTTATATTTGAATCACTCATTTTCTCTGCTATAAACTCCTTAGCCGAAATTCGAACTCTCGTCTTTTCAAACCCTCATCTCCTCAGAAAAATTCTTGCCCATGATTCGAACCCTCCGCTGGTCTAATACTGCACTTTACAGAATAACCTTGTTCCAGTGCACGTTGTTTTATAGGCGCACTGGGGCAGTTTGTAATATCAAGGTTTTTGTTTTGGCGTGATGTTTTATGGCGCACTGATGCGAAAGAATTCTGAAGGTCCGATGCGTCTGAGTAATAAGAAGAACCGGTGCGTGTTATGATGATAAGCACACCGGAGTGTATAAAGTTCTTTTTTTTTGTATGTAAGATCACAATAAAATAATGGTAATTCTAAAGTACATGAATTTATTTTCATTATTTTCTAAACTTATTATGTTACAAAAATTCATATTATTCTAGATTTATTATTTTACAATTATTTACATATTTACAAATTTAAATATTTTAATAAAATCATTTCACATTAATACAATTAAAATTTTCACATTAATACAATTACAATTTTACAGTTTCACATATAATTACGATTAGAATTAGAATTAGAATTTTAATTTTACATACAATTACATTTACAACTAAAATTTTACAATTACAATCATTTCACAATAATACAATTAAAATTTTACAAATATTTTACATACAATTAGAATTAGAATTAGAATTACATTTGCAATTACAATTACAAATACAATTAAAATTTTAGAATTTTACATACAATTAGAATTATAATTACAATTTTACAATTTCACACACAATTACGATTAGAATTAGAATTAGAATTTTAATTTTACATACAATTACATTTACAATTATAATCATTTCACTGTAATACAATTAAAATTTTACAATATAAAATTAGAAATAGAATTAGAATTAGAATTGCATTTACAATTACAATTACGATTACAATTTTACAAATATTTTACATAGAATTACAATTAAAATTACAATTACAAATGCAATTACAATTTTAGGATTTCACATACAATTAGAATTACAATTACAATTTTATAGTTTGTCATATATACTATTACAATTAAAATTACAATTACAATCATTTCACAATAAATTAAATATTACAATTACAATTAAATATTTTACATACAATTATAGTTAAAATTACAATTACATATACAAATACAATTTTACAATTTTACATACAATTAAAATTTAAATTTCAACTACATTCATCACATAATATTTAATAAATATCATGGTCATTTAATATTAAATTAATTAATAAACATCACGATCGTGATAACCATCGTACAGACATCATATTCGACTAAAAAACACATTCAAAAATCAAATTATCATTATATATTAACATCATCACAATAGAAACATCAAATATACATCTCATGTCAAATAACTCATGCTATCGCATACACATCTATCTTCAAGCTAAACATTAAATGAACATATCTAACATGACCTAACAATATACACATCATGATGATTTCCAACATGTAAATTAAGTACGACTGCAACAAGAACATAAAATACATGGACCATATATATATATAAATGAATAATGTTAAAAATATACAACTGTAACATAAATGTCATGGATCAGCTGGTGGTAGTACAACATCAATAGTAGTACTAGTGGAGGCCTACTCAGTCAATGGTGCAACCTCGATGGTCGATGGTCGAGCCTGCTCATGATCATGACCAGTATTGATGGATGGATCAGCTGGTGGTAGTACAACATCAATATAAGCAGTACTAGTGGAGGCATACTTAGTCAATGGTGCAGCCTCGACGCTCGATGGTCCAGCTTGCTCATGATCATGACTAGTATTGATGGATGCTGCAGGCTGCTGACTGGACGTGGCCGATGGTCCAACCTCATCTCCATGATGACTGCTAGATGGTAGTGGAGTCTCATGCTCATCAGGCACGGTGCGAGGTGAACGATCATGAGGTGAGTCGCTGCTCATGGACTGTCCATCACGTGTTGTGGCTCGACCACGCCTATAACGTGCAGTAGTCCTCCTCAGTCACGTAACAGTTCTCGTAGCTCCTACGACATGTCACATCAGGTTGTACATGTCACGCGAAATGCCTCTCCACATCCGTATTAGCCTATCATTGGCCTGTACGTCTCTGTAATGAGCGAGCTTGATGCCCTCCTCAACAATCAATGCACTGAGTTGGTTTCCCAACTCCATCTTGTATCGAGTATTGGGTCGACTGCGCCTAGCAAAAGGTGGTACCGGCGCACCAGCATGAGGAGCATGTCTCTCTGCACTGGTCTCCTGATCATTATCCTCGGCATCTGCCATGTCCTGATCATCATCAAGATCCACACCTGGATCATGTGGTGGTTCCGACATCTCCTCGCCATAAAAAGAGCTAATGTCTGCAAAATATATACAAGTACACAACAATAATTAGACAATTTAGTTACGCAATTTAATAAAAACAAGTTAAAGAACATGTTAGAATAAATATAAATAAAACAGTAATATTAACTCTATCATCTGGCGGCTAATCATCTCTGAAGAGAATGTTGGCACACCCTCGCCAACCCAATCCAACATAAGGACAGGGGACCATAATTAAGGGATGCAGCTTAAAAACACTGGCTAGTAAGTACAGTGCATCATGCGATATCTAGGTTGGAAACACAGTCTCTCCCCACTTGGGCATCATCTGTGCCCACATGCGCATCCGGGCCTCCAACATCGGCCTACAAGGCTGCTGAACAAAAGCAGGGCTAATCTCTAGAAACCTCTCAAAAAATAAAATACAAAATGTCTGAAGCAAAAGGGAAGTTGACCTTCCTTTTTTCATGAGCACGACATCTATCTAAGGCCGTACAAAACTGCCGCAAAAAAAATGGCAGACCACCTTACAGGTCGTGGCTCCTGTACTAAAGAATCAACATAATATAGAAGCGGGCAACTAATGCGTTGCCCGTCACTAGTGTTGTGTGAAATGGTCGAAATGAGAAGTGAGAGGCACTGCACATCTTGTCTACCAAATGCACCAATACGTAGCTGATCTCAAGGGATTTGAAATTCTAAAGGAGACAGTACATCTACTCCAATGTATCTCTGGGAGTAAACTAACTGACTGCCTACTACACAACCAGCTGGAACCTCTGGGAATGAGGGAAAATCCACCCCTCTCCTTGATAGCCCTATAATGAAATAAATATCCTCCTCAGTAGGTGTGTACCACTGGTCAAGACCAACCTGGAAAGCTTGTTGGTGGGCATTCCACTTGTGGATAAGCTGTCTCAAAAGACACTATGGGCCTTTAGGGAAGTAGCCTCCTCATAGAACTTGAGGAGGCCTACCTGCCTTAGGAGCCCTTGGGTATCCGCTATAATAGGGCAAGGGTATGCATTTCTCTCCCTCTCTCATGCCTCCCATTGGCGAAGCATGTCATACTACTCTGCCTGTTTTTGTTGTTGTTCCTCCTCTTCTCTCTGAATCATTGACATATTAAATAAAATAAAAATATTTAAATCAGAGATGTATTTAGGAATATACACATATAATTTTTTTGGAAGAAAAAAACAGACTATTCGGTGTGCCACAAAAATAGTCATGCACTGGTTCCGGTGTGGCTTTTGTTTGTAAAGCATCGGAGGTAGTGCCCCAAATGACATAAAACACACCGTATGCAGTGCACCTAAAATTTTTTCAAGCCCCATTAACTATATATGGTGTCAGAAGAGCAGTGCGCTGACTAAAATATATGCCCCAGTGCATATAGTTGTGTCAGTGCATCGACTTCCTAACAAATTACATAGTCAATGGTGCGGTCTTTTACTCGGTCACACCGTTGACCCTGTCGGAATGCCGAATGTGGTGCGCTGACAGACACCAGGGCAAATATATCCGTCAACGCACTGCGTTGCTATTCCCATGGTCAACAGTGCGCCTCGCTAAATGACCGCACCACAATTTTCTTTTTTTAATTTTAAAATAATGCGGGGCACCTTTCGGTACCGCCCCAAACACTGTGTGGATACCATTAGCACTAGTTGTGGTGCAGCTTGTAAATTTTACAGATAGTACCGCATAACGGTGTGATCCGAACAGCTCGTGCGCACCACGCGACAATTTTTTTTTCTTTTTTAATGGTTAATTTTAAGCAAAATGCCTGATTTCACAAACATATTTCAAAAAATACAATACCTTGCTTAGATATCCAAACATAGTGATCATCATTCTTCGCTTGAACTGTTGTCACTGCTAGAGCTACTTCCATGACTTGGGTTATTTTCAGGAATGTTTTGTTCACGGTGTTGATTGTTTTCCTGTTCTTCAACTTCCATCTAAAAACATAAAAATAAATTGAAATGAGTGTATATACATTGGTGAGAATAATGAAAATTTCAATATTAAATAATATGCATCAATGTAAATCGAAAAGAAAAATGACGTACCATAGCAACAATTGACTCATAGACTATACACATTCTTTCGAAACCATGTACAATGCCATCTTTCAAAATTTCATCTGTTGGCGTAGTTCCATACTTTATTTCCTGCAAGTTTTATACCGCATAACAAATCATATATTTAATATAAAAGATGTTTTTGTTCTAATAATTATAGATGGAGCTAAGTAAAACAAGATCGATATATGCTTACAAACTCCACAATTAATTTCTGATATGCCAATATATACTCACAACCCATAATTAACCCAATTTCAATCAATTCTTCTGATGGTTCTTCTTTGTATGTTAGAACCTATTTGAAGACATTCAATGATGATTTTTGTAAAACAACTTAAAAATACAAAAATGAAATCTAGTTAAGTTGTTATAAATAAGTAACAATTACTCACAAACTTAGATATCAACCCTTTTCTTCCTTGTCATCCTGTTTTATGTGCTGAATGTGTTCCATTTTCTTTTCTTTTCTAAAAGAAAATTCTTGAGAATTAATATTTAATGCTAAATTGTTTATTTATTGTACCTAATGATCGAAAAATTCAATGATTACATATTACATTTGAAAAATGTTGTTGTTGACATGGCTCCTCTTGTGATGCAATTTTGTCCATTTCTTTGACCATCTCCCTGTACACCTTTTTGGACATTCCTACTGGCATATTTATGATATCAGCTCTTTCATCTTTTGATATTTTCATAATCTTCCTGAAAATGTAACATGACAATAAAATATTTAATTTTTATATTGAAATCTGGAAATTAAATATAACAAAAGTGATATTTATAAATAATTCTAGACAAACATTTAAAGGAATATTACTTTTTTCACTCCTTTTTTTTTGTTGTTGTACATTTTTGCTATTAAAAGTCTGACATGTCTCATTGATCAATTCTCTGGAAACTCTTCCTGTAGTTTAGATAAAAGTTGGCTCTTGGAATCATTGGATTGACTTTTGTATTGTAAGTGGAAAGAACGTCTATACATTCATTCCACTAGATCCCTCAAAATTTTGTAAAAGATTTTCCCCCTTTCCTTAACTTCCAGCACCACTCCAGATGAGCTAAGGAGCAATTCATTTTCATTTTCATGTTCTATTTTTTCTTTTCTTTTCTTAGAACAACATTCATTTTCTAAGTTGTTGGTCCCTGTAGAACATTAAAAAGATGTGAATTAATACACTGTTTGACATATGCTATCTAAAATTTTAAATTATTTTATTAATGATAATTAAAAAAAGAAACTCATATTGGATTGATAGTATTTTTTCATTCACCTCATTCATCCTTTTGCAATTTTTCCATCAAGCTTTTACGTTGTTATGGTCCTAGATCAGAAATAATCTTATCGAGCTTCATCATTTTGTGGCTCTGCATGATACACAGTAAACAATACATATTAGTTAAACTTACATATAGTTCAAAAATAATATTTTTTATAAAGAATTTACAAAGAACTTTCCTTTTTTTCTTTTCTTGATGTGTTATCAGTATTTTTGTTGCTTGATCTCTTGTTAGTCATTTCTTTATCAATCTGAAACCTGTACCATATCACTCATTAATATATTTATAAATAAATTGTCTACTTTTTAGGTAAAAAAAAATCTCAAGGCACCAGTGCGTCTTTCTTGATGTACGCATCACCGCCGGTGCGTGGGGGTATTACCAACGCACTGCAAAATAGTATAATAGACCATATGGTGCGTGGTGTATTATAAACGCACCGCATAAACAATCTAATAGACCGTACGGTGTTATCCTCATAACATGGAGCACCTGTGCCCTATTTCAGATATGGCGCACTAATTTAAAAAAATTGTTTTCAAATTTTTTATTACAGAGTACTTGCGTGGTGTGCTTTATAATATAGTGCACCGGTGCGCTAGGTTACTGAGGGCGCACCGATAAAAAAAATCTATTTTTTCCAAAAATTCACGCAATGGCTGAATGGATTGGGATCCGACTATGCAATTCATCCCTTGGGTTGGATGTAAATCTAAAATGAAAATCCCTAATTCTGAAATCACATAAATAGGGATAAGAAAGGGCAAAAAAAAAAAAACGAAGGGTTTAGGGTAAAAATGGATAAAAATGTAGAAAAAGTAAAAAAACTGCAATAAAATAAAATAAAAAATAATCAAATTTAATCACGAGATGGTTTGAAATTCTATGATACAGGGTTTAAATCACTAGAGGTTTGGTTTTTGATTGTCTGAATATTTCTGTTCGAACATATTTCGCTACTCCATAGTGCCCTCGTGCTCTCTTGCTCCAGGTATGTCTCCTGCAAATATTTGGCTGAAAATTTTAGCAAAAATAGTGAAATAATGAAAAGTGTTTAGTATTTGAAGAATTATTTTATGAAATTAGATTTTCGAAAATATTTTTCCGCCCATTTTTCAATTTCCCGCATTTATTTTCACTTAAAGAAAATAGAGTCGCATTTTTTTAATTTGCGTTTATTCGTCATTGATGTGTCACTTAATAGAACCGCACCGATGCATCTTTTTGTAACACCAGAACCTGTGTGGTTATATGTACAGTAGCACCGATTTGCAGTTAAGGCACCATTATTTAGTGAACTCCAACGATAGAAATTGATAATTATAATTTTGTTTATTCTTGAGAATTAGAATTAGAATTAAAATTGAGAAATGGAATTGGATAAATTCTTGATGGAAATAACTATTCTTCCAATGCATTTTGTTTATTGTAGGAGGTCCCCACTGATTATCTGGAGAGAATGCAATGTGGGGCGTGTGAAGATGAAATACTACAGGGCCCAAGTGGGAAATTGTGGCATGTGAACCTGTTATAATTGGCACTTAACTATTTTCAACCAATATGTTTTAGAATATAATTTGCAGATAGACGGATGGTCAGCTGTCAGCAATTAATACATATAATCTGCAGAACGGTAATGTTCTAGGAGCAATGACAACGAGTCCTTCATTTTGCATTTGTTAGCAGAAGAAGGTCGATTTTAGAGTAGAAAATGCAGTTATTACATGTGGAGGCAATGGTTTCCCATAGAAAATGAGTATAGGGTTGAGTAGAGGAAATACATTGCAAAATAGGCTATTACATTATTCTTTCCAATGGGAAAGCGATTTGCAGGTGGAAATATGGTAGCTACATGTATCTATGCTTTTCTTCCCACATAAATGGTCACTGGATTTCCATTTATAATACAAGCATAATTTTTACTGGTTTCATCCATAGGACCATAGCTCAGACAAGTTAGAGATGCCATTCAGGTTCAATTGAAAGCCAAATATGTGATTTTATGCGACGTCAGCTTTTCCAGTAAAAGTTTATGTAAGCCAACCGAAGCTCGAACAATACTCCCAGCTGATTTTAAATGCATCCTGGAGAATCTTTCCCTTCATGGGACTTACTAGCCTGATCAACAACGTCAGTTGATATTTCTCTTCTATCCTTAAGGAAATGAGAATCCTTCCCTTCATGGTTCATCTTGGCTTTATCAATTTCCTCGATTGATCTTTCTCTGCCATTAACTCTGCTCTCCATTTCTCCATCATGGGACTTCTTAACCCTATTTCCGGCCTCAACTGAATTCTCTCTGCTCGTCTCAACCTGTACTCCTTTTGTACTTTGTTGAGCTCTGTAGCCGTTTGCATCCATGTAAGCATATTTGTCTTTATTTATATTTGAATCACTCATTTTCTCTGCTATAAACTCCTTAGCCGAAATTCGAACTCTCGTCTTTTCAAACCCTCATCTCCCCAAAAAAATTATTTCCCGTGATTCGAACCCTCCGCTGCTCCAATACTGCACTTTACAGAATAACCTTGTTCCAGTGCATGCTGTTTTATAGGCGCACTGGGGCAGCTTGTAATACCAAGGTTTTTGTTTTGGCGTGATGTTTTATGGCGCACCGATGCGAAAGAGTTCTGAAGGTCCGATGCGTCTGAATAATAAGAAGAACCGGTGCGTGTTATGATGATAAGCGCACCAGAGTGTATAAAGTTCTTTTTTTTTGTATGTAAGATCACAATAAAATAATGGTAATTCTAAGGTACATGAATTTATTTTCATTATTTTCTAAACTTATTATGTTACAAAAATTCATATTATTCTAGATTTATTATTTTACAATTATCTACAAATTTACAAATTTAAATATTTTAATAAAATCATTTCACATTAATACAATTAAAATTTTCACATTAATACAATTAAAATTTTACAATTTCACATATAATTACGATTACAATTAGAATTAGAATTTTAATTTTACATACAATTACATTTACAATTAAAATTTTACAAATATTTTACATACAATTAGAATTAGAATTAGAATTACATTTGCAATTACAATTACAAATACAATTAAAATTTTAGAATTTTACATACAATTAGAATTATAATTACAATTTTACAATTTCACACACAATTACGATTAGAATTAGAATTTTAATTTTAATTTTACATACAATTAAATTTACAATTATAATCATTTCACAGTAATACAATTAAAATTTTACAATATAAAATTAGAATTAGAATTGCATTTACAATTACAATTACAATTACAATTTTACAAATATTTTACATAGAATTACAATTAAAATTACAATTACAAATGCAATTACAATTTTAGGATTTCACATACAATTAGAATTACAATTACAATTTTACAGTTTGTCATATATACTATTACAATTAAAATTACAATTACAATCATTTCACAATAAATTAAATATTACAATTACAATTAAATATTTTACATACAATTATAGTTAAAATTACAATTACATATACAAATACAATTTTACAATTTTACATACAATTAAAATTTAAATTCAACTACATTCATCATAATACTTAATAAATATCCTTGGTAATTTAATATTAAATTAATTAATAAACTTATCCGATCATGATAACCATGCGTACAAACATCATATTCGACTAAAAACACATTCAAACATCAATTATCATTATATATTAACATCATCACAATAGAAACATGAAATACCATCTCATGTCAAAATAACTCATACTACAAATAACTCATGCTATCGCATACACATCTATCTGCAAGCTAAACATTAAATGAACATATCTAACATGACCTAACAATATACACATCATCATGATTTCCAGCATGTAAATTAAGTACGACTGCAACAATAACATAAAATACATGGACCATATATATATATATAACTGAATAATGTTAAAAATATACAACTTTAACATAAATGTCATGGATCAGCTGGTGGTAGTACAACATCAATAGTAGTACTAGTGGAGGCCTACTCAATCAATGGTGCAGCCTCGATGGTGGATGGTCGAGCCTGCTCATGATCATGACTAGTACTAATGGATGGATCAGCTGGTGGTAGTACAACATCAATATAAGAAGTACTAGTGGAGGCATACTTAGTCAATGGTGCAGCCTCGACGCTCGATGGTCCAACTTGCTCATGATCATGACTAGTATTGATGGATGCTGCAGGCTGCTGACTGGACGTGGCCGATGGTCCAACCTCATCTCCATGATGACTGCTAGATGGTAGTGGAGTCTCATGCTCATCAGGCACAGTGCGAGGTGAACGATCATGAGGTGAGTCGCTGCTCATGGACTGTCCATCACGTGCTGTGGCTCGACCATGCCTATAACATGCAGTAGTCCTCCTCAGTCACGTAACAGTTGTCGTAGCTCCTACGACATGTCACATCAGGTTGTACATGTCACGCGGCATGCCTCTCCACATCCGTATTAGCCTATCATTGGCCTGTACGTCTCTGTAATGAGTGAGCTTGATGCCCTCTTCAACAATCAATGCACTGAGTTGGTTTCCCAACTCCATCTTGTATCGAGTATTGGGTCGACCGCGCCTAGCAAAAGGTGGTACCGACGCACCAGCATGAGGAGCATGTCTCTCTGCACCGGTCTCCCGATCATTATCCTCGGCATCTTCCATGTCCTGATCATCATCAAGATCCACACCTAGATCATGTGGTGGTTCCGACATCTCCTCGCCATCAAAAGAGCTAATGTCTTCAAAATATATACAAGTACACAACAATAATTAGACAATTTCATTACACAATTTAATAAAAACAAGTTAAAGAACATGTTAGAATAAATATAAATAAAACAGTAATATTAACTCTATCATCTGGTGGTTAATCATCTCTGAAGAGAATGTTGGCACACCCTCGCCAACCCAATCCAACATAAGGACATGGGACCATAATTAAGGGATGCAGCTTATCAACATTGGCTAGTAAGTCCAGTGCATCATGCGATATCTTGGTTGGAAACACAGTCTCTCCCCACTTGGGCATCATCTGTGCCCACATGCGCATCTGGGCCTCCAACATCGGCCTACAAGGCTGCTGAAAAAAAGCAGGCCTCATCTCTAGAAACCTCTCAAAAAATAAAATACAAAATGTCTGAAGCAAAAGGGAAGTTGACCTTCCTTTTTGCATGAGCACAACATCTATCTAAGGCTGTACAAAACTGCCGCAAAAAAATGGGAGACCACCTTACAGGTCGTGGCTCCTGTACTAAAGAATCAACATAATATAGAAGCGGGCAACTAATGCGTTGCACGTCACTAGTGTTGTGTGAAATGGTCGAAATGAGAAGTGAGAGGCACTGCACATCTTGTCTACCAAATGCACCAACACGTAGCTGATCTCCAGGGACTTGAAATTATAAAGGAGACAGTACATCTACTCCAATGTATCTCTGGGAGTAAACTAGCTGACTGCCTACTACACAACCAGTTGGAACCTCTGGGAACGAGGGAAAATCCACCCCTCTCCTCGATAGCCCTATAATGAAATAAATATCCTCCTCAGTAGGTGTGTACCACTGGTCAAGACCAACCTGGAAAGCTTGTTGGTGGGCATTTCACTTGTGGATAAGCTGTCTCAAAAAGACACTATGGGCCTTTAGGGAAGTAGCCTCCTCATAGAACTTGAGGAGGCCTACCTGCCTTAGGAGCCCCTGGGTATCTGCTATAATAGGGCAAGGGTACGCATCTCTCTCCCTCTCTCATGCCTCCCACTGGCGAAGCATGTCATACTACTCTGCCTATTTTTGTTGTTGTTCCTCCTCTTCTCTCTGAATCATTGAAATATTAAATAAAATAAAAATATTTAAATCAGAGATGTATTTAGGAATATACATATATAATTTTTTTGGAAGAAAAAAACAGACTAGTCAGTGTGCCACAAAAATAGTCATGCATTAGTTCCGGTGTGGCTTTTGTTTGTAAAGCATCGGAGGTAGTGCCCCAAATGACATAAACACACCGTATGCAGTGCACCTAAAATTTTTTCAAGCCCCATTAACTATATATGGTGTCAGAAGAGTAGTGCGCTGACTAAAATATATGCCCCAGTGCATATAGTTGTGTCAGCGCATTGACTTCCTAACAAATTACATAGTCAATGGTGCGGTCTTTTACTCGGTCGCACCATTGACCCTGTCGGAATTCCGAATGTGGTGCGCTGACAGACACCAGGGCATATATATCCGTCAACGCACTGCGTTGCTATTCCCATGGTCAATAGTGCGCCTCGCTAAATGACCGCACCACAATTTTCTTTTTTTAATTTTAAAATAATGCGGGGCACCTTTCGGTACCGCCCCAAACACGGTGTGGATACCGTTAGCACTAGTTGCGGTGCAGCCTGTAAATTTTAGAGGTAGTACCACATACTGGTGTGATCCGAACAGCTCGTGCGCACCACGCGACAATTTTTTTTTCTTTTTAATGGTTAATTTTAAGCAAAATGTCTGATTTCATAAACATATTTCAAAAAATACAATACCTTGCTTAGATATCCAAACATAGTGATCATCATTCTTCGCTTGAACTGTTGTCACTGCTAGAGCTACTTCCATGACTTGGGTTATTTTCAGGAATGTTTTGTTCATGGTGTTGATTGTTTTCCTGTTCTTCAACTTCCATCTACAAACATAAAAATAAATTGAAATGAGTGCATATACATTGGTGAGAATAATGAAAATTTCAATATTAAATAATATGCATCAATGTAAATCGAAAAGAAAAATGACGTACCATAGCAACAATTGACTCATAGACTATACACATTCTTTCGAAACCATGTACGATGCCATCTTTCAAAATTTCATATGTTGGCGTAGTTCCATACTTTATTTCCTGTAAGTTTTATACCGCTTAACAAATCATATATTTAATATAAAAGATGTTTTTGTTCTAATAATTATAGATGGTGCTAAGTAAAACAAGATCGATATATGCTTACAAACTCCACAATTAATTTCTGATATGCCAATATATACTCACAACCCATAATTAACCCAATTTCAATCAATTCTTCTGATGGTTCTTCTTTGTATGTTAGAACCTATTTGAAGACATTCAATGACGATTTTTGTAAAACAAATTAAAAAATACAAAAATGAAATCTAGTTAAGTTGTTATAAATAAGTAACAATTACTCACAAACTTAGATATCAACCCTTTTCTTCCTTGTCATCCTATTTTATGTGCTGAATGTGTTCCATTTTCTTTTCTTTTCTACAAGAAAATTATTAAGAATTAATATTTAATGCTAAATTGTTTATTTATTGTACCTAATGATCGAAAAATTCAATGATTACATATTACATTTGAAAAATGTTGTTGTTGACATGGCTCCTCCTGCGATGCAATTTTGTCCATTTCTTTGACCATCTCCCTGTACACCTTTTTGGACATTCCTACTGGCATATTTCTGATATCAGCTCTTTCATCTTTTGATATTTTCATAATCTTCCTGAAAATGTAACATGACAATAAAATATTTAATTTTTATATTGATATCTGAAAATTAAATATAACAAAAGTGATATTTATAAATAATTCTAGACAAACATTTAAAGGAATATTACTTTTTTTCATTCCTTCTTTTTTGTTGTTGTACATTTTTGCTATTAAAAGTCTGACATGTCTCATTGATCAATTCTCTGGAAACTCTTCCTGTAGTTTAGATAAAAGTTGGCTCTTGGAATCATTGGATTGACTTTTGTATTGTAAGTGGAAAGAACGTCTATACATTCATTCCACTAGATCCCTCAAAATTTTGTAAAAGATTTTCTCCTTTCCCTTAACTTCCGGCCTACCTCCCGAGATGAGCTAAGGAGCGATTCATTTTCATTTTCGTATTTCTATTTTTGTTTTCTTTTCTTAGAACATTCATTTTCTAAGTTGTTGGTCCCTGTAGAACATTAAAAAGATGTGAATTAATACACTGTTTGACATATGCTATCTAAAATTTTAAATTATTTTATTAATGATAATTAAAAAAAGAAACTCATATTGGATTGATAGTAGTTTTTCATTCACCTCATTCATCCTTTTGCAATTTTTCCATCAAGCTTTTACGTTGTTATGGTCCTAGATCAGAAATAATCTTATCGAGCTTCATCATTTTGTGGCTCTGCATGATACACAGTAAACAATACATATTAGTTAAACTTACATATAGTTCAAAAATAATATTTTTTATAAAGAATTTACAAAGAACTCTCCTTTTTTTCTTTTCTTGATGTGTTATCAGTATTTTTGTTGCTTGATCTCTTGTTAGTCATTTCTTTATCAATCTGAAACCTGTACCATATCACTCATTAATATATTTATAAATAAATTGTCTACTTTTTAGGTAAAAAAAAATCTCAAGGCACCAGTGCGTCTTTCTTGATGTACGCATCACCGCCGGTGCGTGGGGGTATTACCAACGCACTGCAAAATAGTATAATAGACCATATGGTGCGTGGTGTATTATAAACGCACCGCATAAACAATCTAATAGACCGTACGGTGTTATCCTCATAACATGGAGCACCTGTGCCCTATTTCAGATATGGCGCACTAATTTTAAAAAATTGTTTTCAAATTTTTTATTACACATTACTTGCGTGGTGCGCTTTATAATACATCGCACCGGTGCGCTAGGTTACCGAGGGCGCACCAATAAAAAAAATCTATTTTTTCCAAAAATTCACGCAATGGTTGAATGGATTGGGATCCGACTATGCAAGTCATCCTATGGGTTGGATGTAAATCTAAAATGAAAATCCCTAATTCTGAAATCACATAAATAGGGAGAAGAAAGGGCAAAAACAAAAAAAACGAAGGGTTTAGGGTAAAAATGGATAAAAATGTAGAAAAAGTAAAAAAACTGCAATAGAATTTAAAAAAAAAATAATCAAATTTAATCATGAGATGGTTTGAAATTCTACGATACAGGGTTTAAATCACTGGAGGTTTGGTTTCTGATTGTCCGAATATTTCTGTTCGAACGTATTTCGCTACTCCACAGTGCCCTCATGCTCTCTTGCTCCAGGTATGTCTCCTGCAAATATCTGGCTGAAAATTTTAGCAAAAATAGTGAAATAATGAAAAGTGTTTAGTATTTGAAGAATTATTTTATGAAATTAGATTTTAGAAAATATTTTTCCGCCCATTTTTCAATTTGCCGCATTTATTTTCACTTAAAGAAAATAGAGTTGCATTTTTTTACTTGCGTTTATTCGTCACCGATGTGTCACTTAATAGAACCGCACCGATGCATCTTTTTGTAACACCAGAACCTGTGTGGTTATATGTACAGTAGCACCGATTTGCGGTTAAGGCACCAAAATTTAGTGAACTCCAACGATAGAAATTGATAATTATAATTTTGTTTATTCTTGAGAATTAGAATTAGAATTAAAATTGAGAAATGGAATTGGATAAATTCTTGATGGAAATAACTATTCTTCCAATGCATTTTGTTTATTGTAGGAGGTCCCCACGGATTATCTGGAGAGAATGCAATGTGGGGCGTGTGAAGATGAAATACTACAGGGCCCAAGTGGGAAATTGTGGCATGTGAACCTGTTATAATTGGCACTTAACTATTTTCAACCAATATGTTTTAGAATATAATTTGCAGATAGACGGATGGTCAGCTGTCAGCAATTAATACATATAATCTGCAGAAGGGTAATGTTCTAGGAGCAATGACAACGAGTCCTTCATTTTGCATTTGTTAGCAGAAGAAGGCCGATTTTAGAGTAGACAATGCAGTTATTACATGTGGAGGCAATGGTTTCCCATAGAAAATGAGTAGAGGGTTGAGTAGAGGAAATACATTGCAAAATAGGCTATTACATTATTCTTTCCAATGGGAAAGCGATTTGCAGGTGGAAATATGGTAGCTACATGTATCTATGCTTTTCTTCCCACATAAATGGTCACTGGATTTCCATTTATAATACAAGCATAATTTTTACTGGTTTCATCCATAGGACCACAGCTCAAACAAGTTAGAGATGCCATTCAGGTTCAATTGAAAGCCAAAGATATGATTTTATGCGACGTCAGCTTTTCCAGTAAAAGTTTATGTAAGCCAACCGAAGCTCGAACAATACTCCCAGCTGATTTTAAACGCATTTTGGAGAATGTTTCCCTTCATGGGACTTACTAGCCTGATCAACAACGTCAATTGATATTTCTCTTCTATCCTTAAGGAAATGAGAATCCTTCCCTTCATGGTGCCTCTTGGCTTTATCAATTTCCTCGATTGATATTTCTCTGACATTAACTTTTCTCTCCATTTCTCCATCATGGGACTTCTTAACCCTATTGCCGGCCTGAACTGAATTCTCTCTGCTCGTCTCAACCTGTACTCCTTTTGTACTTTGTTGAGCTCTGTAGCTGTTTGCATCCATGTAAGCATCTTTGTCTTTATTTATATTTGAATCACTCATTTTCTCTGCTATAAACTCCTTAGCCAAAATTCGAACTCTCGTCTTTTCAAACCCTCATCTCCTCAGAAAAATTCTTGCCCGTGATTCAAACCCTCCGCTGCTCCAATACTTCACTTTACAGAATAACCTTGTTTCAGTGCACGTTGTTTTATAGGTGCACCGGGGTAGTTTGTAATATCAAGGTTTTTGTTTTGGCACGATGTTTTATGGCGCACCGATGCGAAAGAGTTCTGAAGGTCCGATGCGTCTGAGTAATAAGAAGAACCGGTGCATGTTATGATGATAAGCGCACCGGAGTGTATAAAGTTATTTTTTTTTGTATGTAAGATCACAATAAAATAATGGTAATTCTAAAGTACATGAATTTATTTTCTTTATTTTCTAAACTTATTATGTTACAAAAATTCATATTATTCTAGATTTATTATTTTACAATTATTTACAAATTTACAAATTTAAATATTTTAATAAAATCATTTCACATTAATACAATTACAATCATTTCACAGTAATACAATTAAAATTTTACAAATATTTTACATACAATTAGAATTAGAATTAGAATTACATTTGCAATTACAATTACAAATACAATTAAAATTTTAGAATTTTACATACAATTAGAATTATAATTACAATTTTACAATTTCACACACAATTACGATTAGAATTAGAATTAGAATTTTAATTTTACATACAATTACATTTACAATTATAATCATTTCACAGTAATACAATTAAAATTCTACAATATAAAATTAGAATCAGAATTAGAATTAGAATTAGAATTGCATTTACAATTACAATTACAATTACAATTTTACAAATATTTTACATAGAATTACAATTAAAATTACAATTACAAATGCAATTACAATTTTAGGATTTCACATACAATTAGAATTACAATTACAATTTTACAGTTTGTCATATATACTATTACAATTAAAATTACAATTACAATCATTTCACAATAAATTAAATATTACAATTACAATTAAATATTTTACATACAATTATAGTTAAAATTACAATTACATATACAAATACAATTTTACAATTTTACATACAATTAAAATTTAAATTTCAACTACATTCATCACATAATACTTAATAAATATCATGGTAATTTAATATTAAATTAATTAATAAACATCACGATCGTGATAACCATCGTACAAACATCATATTCGACTAAAAAACACATTCAAACATCAAATTATCATTATATATTAACATCATCACAATAGAAACATCAAATATACATCTCATGTCAAATAACTCATGCTATCGCATACACATCTATCTGCAAGCTAAACATTAAATGAACATATCTAACATGACCTAACAATATACACATCATGATAATTTCCAACATGTAAATTAAGTACGACTGCAACAAGAACATAAAATACATGGACCATATATATATATATATATATAGATAACTGAATAATGTTAAAAATATACAACTGTAACATAAATGTCATGGATCAGCTGGTGGTAGTACAACATCAATAGTAGTACTAGTGGAGGCCTACTCAGTCAATGGTGTAGCCTCGATGGTCGATGGTCGAGCCTGCTCATGATCATGACTAGTACTGATGGATGGATCAGCTGGTGGTAGTACAACATCAATATAAGCAGTACTAGTGGAGGCATACTTAGTCAATGGTGCAGCCTCGACGCTCGATGGTCCAGCTTGCTCATGATCATGACTAGTATTGATGGATGCTGCAGGCTGCTGACTGGACGTGGCCGATGGTCCAACCTCATCTCCATGATGACTGCTAGATGGTAGTGGAGTCTCATGCTCATCAAGCATGGTGCAAGGTGAACGATCATGAGGTGAGTCGCTGCTCATGGACTGTCCATCACATGTTGTGGCTCGACCACGCCTATAACGTGCAGTAGTTCTCCTCAGTCACATAACAGTTGTCGTAGCTCCTACGACATGTCACATCAGGTTGTACATGTCACGTGGCATGCCTCTCCACATCCGTATTAGCCTATCATTGGCCTGTACGTCTCTGTAATGAGCGAGCTTGATGCCCTCCTCAACAATCAATACACTGAGTTGGTTTCCCAACTCCATCTTGTATCGAGTATTGGGTCGACCGCGCCTAGAAAAAGGTGGTACCGACGCACCAGCATGAGGAGCATGTCTCTCTGCACCGGTCTCCTGACCATTATCCTCGGCATCTCCCATGTCCTGATCATCATCAAGATCCACACCTGGATCATGTGGTGCTTCCGACATCTCCTCGCCATCAAAAGAGCTAATGTCTGCAAAATATATACAAGTACACAAAAATAATTAGACAATTTCGTTACACAATTTAATAAAAACAAGTTAAAGAACATGTTAGAATAAATATAAATAAAACAGTAATATTAACTCTATCATCTGGTGGCTAATCATCTCTAAAGAGAATGTTGGCACACCCTCGCCAACCCAATCCAACATAAGGACAGGGGACCATAATTAAGGGATGCAGCTTATCAACATTGGCTAGTAAGTCCAGTGCATCATGCAATATCTTGGTTGGAAACACAGTCTCTCCCCACTTGGGCATCATCTGTGCCCACATGCGCATCCGAGCCTCCAACATTGGCTTACAAGGTTGCTGACAAAAAGCAGGCCTCATCTCTAGAAACCTCTCAAAAAATAAAATACAAAATGTCTGAAGCAAAAGGGAAGTTGACCTTCCTTTTTACATGAGCACGACATCTATCTAAGGCCATACAAAACTGCCGCAAAAAAATGGCAGACCACCTTACAGGTCGTGGCTCCTGTACTAAAGAATCAACATAATATAGAAGCGGGCAACTAATGTGTTGCCCGTCACTAGTGTTGTGTGAAATGGTCGAAATGAGAAGTGAGAGGCACTGCACATCTTGTCTACCAAATGCACCAATACATAGCTGATCTCCAAGGACTTGAAATTCTAAAGGAGATAGTACATCTACTCCAATGTATCTCTGGGAGTAAACTAACTGACTGCCTACTACACAACCAGCTGGAACCTTTGGGAACGAGGGAAAATCCACCCCTCTCCTCGATAGCCCTATAATGAAATAAATATCCTCCTTAGTAGGTGTGTACCACTGGTCAAGACCAACCTAGAAAGCTTGTTGGTGGGCATTCCACTTGTGGATAAGCTGTCAAAAAGACACTATGGGCCTTTAGGGAAGTAGCCTCCTCATAGAACTTGAGGAGGCCTACCTACCTTAGGAGCCCCTGGGTATCTGCTATAATAGGGCAAGGGTACGCATCTCTCTCCCTCTCTCATGCCTCCCACTGGCGAAGCATGTCATACTACTCTGCCTGTTTTTGTTGTTGTTCCTCCTCTTCTCTATGAATCATTGACATATTAAATAAAATAAAAATATTTAAATCAGAGATGTATTTAGGAATATACATATATAATTTTTTTGGAAGAAAAAAATAGACTAGTCGGTGTGCCACAAAAATAGTCATGCACTGGTTCCGGTGTGGTTTTTGTTTGTAAAGCATCGGAGGTAGTGCCCCAAATGACATAAAACACACCGTATGCAGTGCACCTAAAATTTTTTCAAGCCCCATTAACTATATATGGTGTCAGAAGAGCAGTGCGCTGTCTAAAATATATGCCCCAGTGCATATAGCTGTGTCAGCGCATCGACTTCCTAAAAAATTACATAGTCAATGGTGCAGTATTTTACTCGGTCACACCATTGACCTTGTCGGAATGCCGAATGTGGTGCGCTGATAGACACCAGGGCAGATATATCCGTCAACGCACTGCGTTGCTATTCCCATGGTCAACAGTGCGCCTCGCTAAACAACCGCACCACAATTCTCTTTTTTTAATTTTAAAATAATGCGGGGCACCTTTCGGTACCGCCCCAAACATAGTGTGGATACCGTTAGCACTAGTTGCAGTGCAGCCTGTAAATTTTACAGGTAGTACCGCATACCGGTGTGATCCGAACAGCTCGTGCGCACCACGCGGCAATTTTTTTTCTTTTTTAATGGTTAATTTTAAGAAAAATGTCTGATTTCATAAACATATTTCAAAAAATACAATACCTTGCTTAGATATCCAAGCATAGTGATCATCATTCTTTGCTTGAACTGTTGTCACTGCTAGAGCTACTTCCATGACTTGGGTTATTTTCAGGAATGTTTTGTTCATGGTGTTGATTGTTTTCCTGTTCTTCAACTTCCATCTACAAACATAAAAATAAATTTAAATGAGTGTATATACATTGGTGAGAATAATGAAAATTTCAATATTAAATAATATGCATCATGTAAATCGAAAAGAAAAATGATGTACCATAGCAACAATTGACTCATAGACTATACACATTCTTTCGAAACCATGTACCATGCCATCTTTCAAAATTTTATCTGTTGGCGTAGTTCCATACTTTATTTCCTGCAAGTTTTATACCGCATAACAAATCATATATTTAATATAAAAGATGTTTTTGTTCTAATAATTATAGATGGAGCTAAGTAAAACAAGATCGATATATGCTTACAAACTCCACAATTAATTTCTGATATGCCAATATATACTCACAACCCATAATTAACCCAATTTCAATCAATTCTTCTGATGGTTCTTCTTTGTATGTTAGAACCTATTTGAAGACATTAAATGATGATTTTTGTAAAACAACTTAAAAAATACAAAAATGAAATCTAGTTAAGTTGTTATAAATAAGTAACAATTACTCACAAACTTAGATATCAACCCTTTTCTTCCTTGTCATCCTGTTTTATGTGCTGAATGTGTTCCATTTTCTTTTCTTTTCTACAAGAAAATTCTTGAGAATTAATATTTAATGCTAAATTGTTTATTTATTGTACCTAATGATCGAAAAATTCAATGATTACATATTACATTTGAAAAATGTTGTTGTTGACATGGCTCCTCCTGCGATGCAATTTTGTCCATTTCTTTGACCATCTCCCTGTACACCTTTTTGGACATTCCTACTGGCATATTTCTGATATCAGCTCTTTCATCTTTTGATATTTTCATAATCTTCCTAAAAATGTAACATGACAATAAAATATTTAATTTTTATATTGATATTTGAAAATTAAATATAACAAAAGTGATATTTATAAATAATTCTAGACAAACATTTAAAGGAATATTACTTTTTTCATTCCTTCTTTTTTGTTGTTGTACATTTTTGCTATTAAAAGTCTGACATGTCTCATTGATCAATTCTCTGGAAACTCTTCCTGTAGTTTAGATAAAATTTGACTCTTGGAATCATTGGATTGACTTTTGTATTGTAAGTGGAAAGAACGTCTATACATTCATTCCACTAGATCCCTCAAAATTTTGTAAAAGATTTTCCCCCTTTCCTTAACTTCCAGCACCACTCCAGATGAGCTAAGGAGCAATTCATTTTCATTTTCATGTTCTATTTTTTTTTTCTTTTCTTAGAACAACATTCATTTTCTAAGTTGTTGGTCCCTGTAGAACATTAAAAAGATGTGAATTAATACACTGTTTGACATATGCTATCTAAAATTTTTAAGTATTTTATTAATGATAATTAAAAAAAGAATCTCATATTGGATTGATAGTATTTTTTCATTCACCTCATTCATCCTTTTGCAATTTTTCCATCAAGCTTTTACGTTGTTATGGTCCTAGATCAGAAATAATCTTATCGAGCTTCATCATTTTGTGGCTCTGCATGATACACAGTAAACAATACATATTAGTTAAACTTACATATAGTTCAAAAATAATATTTTTTATAAAGAATTTACAAAGAACTTTCCTTTTTTTCTTTTCTTGATGTGTTATCAGTATTTTTGTTGCTTGATCTCTTGTTAGTCATTTCTTTATCAATCTGAAACCTGTACCATATCACTCATTCATATATTTATAAATAAATTGTCTACTTTTAGGTTAAAAAAAATCTCAAGGCACCAGTGCATCTTTCTTGATGTACGCATCACCGCCGGTGCATGGGGGTATTATCAACGCACCGCAAAATAGTATAATAGACCATATGGTGCGTGGGGTATTATAAACGCACCACACAAACAATGTAATAGACCGTACGGTGCTATCCTCCTAACATGGAGCACCTGTGCCCTATTTCAGATATGGCGCACTAATTTAAAAAAATTGTTTTCAAATTTTTTATTACACATTACTTGCGTGGTGCACTTTATAATACAGTGCACCGGTGCGCTAGGTTACCGAGGGTGCACCGATAAAAAAAATCCATTTTTTCCAAAAATTCACGCAATGGCTGAATGGATTGGGATCCGACTATGCTAGTCATCCCGTGGGTTGGATGTAAATCTAAAATGAAAATCCCTAATTCTGAAATCACATAAATAGGGATAAGAAAGGGAAAAAACAAAAAAAACGAAGGGTTTAGGGTAAAAATGGATAAAAATGTAGAAAAAGTAAAAAAACTGCAATAAAATTTAAAAAAAATAATCAAATTTAATCACGAGATGGTTTGAAATTCTACGATACAGGGTTTAAATCACTAGAGGTTTGGTTTCTGATTGTACGAATATTTCTGTTCGAACGTATTTCGCTGCTCCACAGTGCCCTCGTGCTCTCTTGCTCCATGTATGTCTCCTACAAATATCTGGCTGAAAAATTTAGCAAAAATAGTGAAATAATGAAAAGTGTTTAGTATTTGAAGAATTATTTTATGAAATTAGATTTTCGAAAATATTTTTCTGCCCATTTTTCAATTTGCCGCATTTATTTTCACTTAAAGAAAATAGAGTTGCTTTTTTTTTATTTGTGTTTATTCGTCACCGATGTGTCACTTAATAGAACTACACCGATGCATCTTTTTGTAACACCAGAACCTGTGTGGTTATATGTACAGTAGCACCAATTTGCGGTTAAGGCACCAAAATTTAGTGAACTCCAACGATAGAAATTGATAATTATAATTTTGTTTATTCTTGAGAATTACAATTAGAATTAAAATTGAGAAATGGAATTGGATAAATTCTTGATGGAAATAACTATTCTTCCAATGCATTTTGTTTATTGCAGGAGGTCCCCACGGATTATCTGGAGAGAATGCAATGTGGGGCGTGTGAAGATGCAATACTACAGGGCCCAAGTGGGAAATTGTGGCCTGTGAACCTGTTATAATTGGCACTTAACTATTTTCAACCAATATGTTTTAGAATATAATTTGCAGATAGACGAATGGCCAGTTGTCAGCAATTAATACATATAATCTGTAGAAGGGTAATGTTCTAGGAGCAATGACAACGAGTCCTTCATTTTTCATTTGTCAGCAGAAGAAGGCCGATTTTATAGTAGACAATGCAGTTATTACATGTGGAGGCAATGGTTTCACATAGAAAATGAGTATAGGGTTGAGTAGTGGAAATACATTGCAAAATAGGCTATTACATTATTCTTCCCAATGGGAAAGCGATTTGCAGGTGGAAATATGGTAGCTACATGTATCTATGCTTTTCTTCCCACATAAATGGTCACTGGATTTCCATTTATAATACAAGCATAATTTTTACTGGTTTCATCCATAGGACCATAGCTCAGACAAGTTAGAGATGCCATTCAGGTTCAATTGAAAGCCAAAGATGTGATTTTATGCGACGTCAGCTTTTCCAGTAAAAGTTTATGTAAGCCAACCGAAGCTCGAACAATACACCCACCTGATTTTAAACGCATTCTGGAGAATCTTTCCCTTCATGGGACTTACTAGCCTGATCAACAACGTCAATTGATATTTCTCTTCTATCCTTAAGGAAATGAGAATCCTTCCCTTCATGGTGCCTCTTGGCTTTATCAATTTCCTCGATTGATCTTTCTCTGCCATTAACTCTGCTCTCCATTTCTCCATCATGGGACTTCTTAACCCTATTGTCGGCCTCAACTGAATTCTCTCTGCTCGTCTCAACCTGTACTCCTTTTGTACTTTGTTGAGCTCTGTAGCCGTTTACATCCATGTAAGCATCTTTGTCTTTATTTATATTTGAATCACTCATTTTCTCTGCTATAAACTCCTTAGCCGAAATTCGAACTCTCGTCTGTTCAAACCCTCATCTCGTCAGAAAAATTCTTGCCTGTGATTCAAACCCTCTGCTGCTCCAATACTGCACTTTACAGAATAACCTTGTTCCAGTGCACGCTGTTTTATAAGCGCACCGGGGCAGTTTGTAATATCAAGGTTTTTGTTTTGGCGCGATTTTTTATGGCGCACCAATGCGCAATAGTTCTAAAGGTCCGATGCATCTGAGTAATAAGAAGAACCAGTGTGTGTTATGATGATAAGCGCACCAGAGTGTATAAATTTATTTTTTTTTGTATGTAAGATCACAAAAAAATAATGGTAATTCTAAAGTACATGAATTTATTTTCATTATTTTCTAAACTTATTATGTTACAAAAATTCATATTATTCTAGGTTTATTATTTTACAATTATTTACAAATTTACAAATTTAAATATTTTAATAAAATCATTTCACATTAATACAATTAAAATTTTCACATTAATACAATTACAATTTTACAATTTCACATATAATTACGATTAGAATTAGAATTAGAATTTTAATTTTACATACAATTACATTTACAATTAAAATTTTACAATTACAATCACTTCACAGTAATACAATTAAAATTTTACAAATATTTTACATGCAATTAGAATTAGAATTAGAATTACATTTGCAATTACAATTAAAATTTTAGAATTTTACATACAATTAGAATTATAATTACAATTTTACAATTTCACACACAATTACGATTAGAATTAGAATTAGAATTTTAATTTTACATACAATTACATTTACAATTATAATCATTTCACAGTAATACAATTAAAATTTTACAATATAAAATTAGAATTAGAATTAGAATTAGAATTGCATTTACAATTACAATTACAATTACAATTTTACAAATATTTTACATAGAATTACAATTAAAATTACAATTACAATTTTAGGATTTCATATACACTGACCACAATTACAATTTTACAAATATAACAGTATATACTATTACACTTAAAATTACAATTACAATCATTTCAAATAAATTAAATATTACAATTAAAATTAAATATTTTACATACAATTATAGTTAAAATTACAATTACATATACAAATACAATTTTACAATTTTACATACAATTAAAATTTAAATTTCAACTACATTCATCACATAATATTTAATAAATATCATGGTCATTTAATATTAAATTAATTAATAAACATCACGATCGTGATAACCATCGTACAAACATCATATTCGACTAAAAAACACATTCAAACATCAAATTATCATTATATATTAACATCATCACAATAGAAACATCAAATATACATCTCATGTCAAATAACTCATGCTATCACATACACATCAATCTTCAAGCTAAACATTAAATGAACATATCTAACATGACCTAACAATATACACATCATGATGATTTCCAACATGTAAATTAAGTACGACTGCAACAAGAACATAAAACACATGGACTATATATATATATATAACTAAATAATGTTAAAAATATGCAACTGTAACATAAATGTCATGGATCAGCTGGTGGTAGTATAACATCAATAGTAGTACTAGTGGAGGCCTACTCAATCAATGGTGTAGCCTCGATGGTCGATGGTCGAGCCTACTCATGATCATGACTAGTACTGATGGATGGATCAGCTGGTGATAGTACAACATCAATATAAGCAGTACTAGTGGAGGCATACGTAGTCAATGGTGCAGCCTCGACGCTCGATGGTCCAGCTTGCTCATCATGATCATGACTAGTATTGATGGATGCTGCAGGCTGCTAAATGGACGTGGCCGATGGTCCAACCTCATCTCCATGATGACTGCTAGATGGTAGTGGAGTCTCATGCTCATCAGGCACGGTGCGAGGTGAACAATCATGAGGTGAGTCGCTGCTCATGGACTGTCCATCATGTGCTGTGGATCTACCACGCCTATAACGTGTTGTAGTCCTCCTCAGTCACGTAACAGTTCTCGTAGCTCCTACGACATGTCACATCAGGTTTTACATGTCACGCGGCATGCCTCTCCACATCCATATTAGCCTATCATTGGCCTGTACGTCTCTGTAATGAGCGAGCTTGATGCCCTCCTCAACAATCAATGCACTGAGTTGGTTTCCCAACTCCATCTTGTATCGAGTATTGGGTCGACCGCGCCTAGCAAAAGGTGGTACCGGTGCACCAGCATGAGGAGCATGTCTCTCTGCACCGGTCTCCTGATCATTATCCTCGGCATCTGACATGTCCTGATCATCATCAAGATCCACACTTGGATCATGTGGTGGTTCCGACATCTCCTCGCCATCAAAAGAGCTAATGTCTGCAAAATATATACATGTACACAACAATAATTAGACAATTTCGTTACACAATTTAATAAAAACAAGTTAAAGAACATGTTAGAATAAATATAAATAAAACAGTAATATTAACTCTATCATTCATGCCAATCATCTCCGAAGAGAATGTTAAAATACCTCAACCCAATCCAACATAATACTAGGGACCATAATGAAGGGATGTAGTTCGTCAACACTGGCTAGTAAGTCCAGTGCATCATGCGATATCCTGGCTGGAAACATAGACTCTCCCCTCTTGGGCATCATCTGCCCCCACATGTGCATCTAGGCCTCCAACATTGGCCTACGAGGCTGCCAAAAAAAAGTAGGCCTCATCTCTAGAAACCTCTCAAAAAATAAACAAAAAATCTCTGAAGCAAAAGGGAAGTTGACCCTCCCTTGTGCATGAGCATGACATCTATCTAAGGCCGTACAAAACTGTCGCAAAAAAATGGCAGACCACCTGACAAGTCGTGGCTCCTGTACTAAATAATCAACATAATATAGAAGTGGGCAACTAAAGTGTTGCCTGTCACTAGTGTTGTGTGAAATGGTCGAAATGAGAAGTGAGAGGCACTGCACATCATGTCTACCAAATGCACCAATATGTAGCTGATCTCCAGGGACTTGAAATTCTAAAGGAGACAGTACATCTACTCCAATGTATCTCTGGGAGTAAACTAACTGACTGCCTACTACACAACCAACTGGAACCTCTGGGAACGAGGGAAAATCCACCCCTCTCCTCGATAGCCCTATAATGAAATAAATATCCTCCTCAGTAGGTGTGTACCACTGGTCAAGACCAACCTGGAAAGCTTGTTGGTGGGCATTCCACTTGTGGATAAGCTGTCTCAAAAAGACACTATGGGCCTTTAGGGAAGTAGCCTCCTCATAGAACTTGAGGAGGCCTACCTGCCTTAGGAGCCCCTGGGTATCTGCTATAATAGGGAAAGGGTACACATCTCTCTCCCTCTCTCATGCCTCCCACTGGCGAAGCATGTCATACTACTCTGCCTGTTTTTGTTGTTGTTCCTCCTCTTCTCTCTGAATCATTGACATATTAAATAAAATAAAAATATTTAAATCTGAGATGTATTTAGGAATATACATATATAATTTTTTTGGAAGAAAAAAACAGACTAGTCGGTGTGCCACAAAAATAGTCATGCACTAGTTCCGGTGTGGCTTTTGTTTGTAAAGCATCAGAGGTAGTGCCTCAAATGACATAAAACACACCATATGCAGTGCACCTAAAAATTTTTCAAGCCCCATTAACTATATATGGTGTCAGAAGAGCAGTGCGCTGACTAAAATATATGCCCCAGTGCATATAGCTATGTCAGCGCATCGACTTCCTAACAAATTACATAGTCAATGGTGCGGTCTTTTACTCGGTCACACCGTTGACCCTGTCGGAATGCAGAATGTGGTGCGCTGACAGACACCAGGGCAGATATATCCGTCAACACACTGCGTTGCTATTCCCATGGTCAACAGTGTGCCTCGCTAAATGACCGCACCACAATTTTCTTTTTTTAATTTTAAAATAATGCGTGGCACCTTTCGGTACTGCCCTAAAAACGGTGTGGATACCGTTAGCACTAGTTGCGGTGCAGCCTGAAAATTTTACAGGTAGTACCGCATACCGGTGTGATCCGAACAGCTCGTGCGCACCATGCGACAATTTTTTTTCTTTTTTAATGGTTAATTTTAAGGTTATTTCAAATTATAATCCGCTAGAAATCTTAATTATGGAAACACTAGAGAAATACCTGTACAGTTCGCAGTCGAGGAGGCATATTGGTTGTGGAATTTGCAAAAGAAAAATTTCCCACCATTTTGAAAAATGCAAGTTGGAGATTGGTGGCCAATGCACAGCAACAGTGTGTGCAATGGGTGCAATGGGACCACTAATGTCAGGGTGGCTCAAAGAAGGATAAATTGCACTGGTGCTTGAGAGCTCTAGAGTACTGAGAAAAATGAAAAATACGGTTTTTTGGCCGTAATTATTATTTTTATTTAACCCTGTTCCGATGAGTGGGGTATTATAGGCGTACCGATGTGATTTCTCAAGAACGCACTGGGAGGTTTTAGATTTGGCACGTTGTTTTAAGATGCACCGGGGCACCGCACCGGGCTGTTTCAGTTTTGGCATGGTGTTTTATGATGCACCAGGGTGGCATAGTTGTGAAGCACTGGTGCTTTACAAGAATAGGACGCACCGAGCGTTTGTGTACAGAGTGCACAATGTCCAGTGTGCCAATGTTTTGTGCGACCGGTGCTTTCTCTTGTAGAGCACACCAATGATTGAGAGCAGAAAAGTGAAAAATGCATTTTTTTGGCTGTAATTGTTTTTTTATTTAACCCTTTTTCAGTGTGCATGTTTTATAGGCACACCAGTGTTGTTTCATAAGAACGAACTAGTCCGCTTCTATTTTGGCGCGGTGTTTTATGATGCACCAGTGCTGTTTCATAACACCGCACCAGGCGATTTTTCTTTTGACGCGGTGTTTTATGTTGCACCAGTGTGGAAGAGTTGTGAAGCGCTAGTGCGTTATAGTAATAAGATGCACCGAGCGGGTGAGTATGGAGTGCATGGTGTCTGGTGTGCCAATGTTTTGTGTGCACCAGTGCCTTCTCTTGTAGAGCGCACTGGTAATTGAGAGCTCTAGAGCACTGAAAAAAGTGAAAAATCTGGTTTTTTTGCCGTAATTTTTTTAAACCCTTTTCCAGTGCGCGTGCTTTATAGGTGCACTGGTGTTGTTTCTTACGAACGCACTAGTCGATTTGTGTTTTGGTGCGTTGTTTTATGATACATCGATGCGGTTTCTTAATACTGCACCGGGTGGTTTTGGTTTTGCCGCGATGTTTTATGATGCACTGACATGGAAGAGTTGCGAAGCACTTGTGCTATACAGTAATACGACGCATCGTGCAAGTGTGTACGGATTGCACGGTGTCTGGTGTGCCAATGTTTTGTGCACACCGGTGCTTTCTCTTGTAAGGAGCACTGGTGCAATGTTGAATGATAAGCGCGCCAAGCGGAAAACATCCAAAACCCTCAGCCCACCAACTTCCTCTAGTAACCTCTACTAGAAACAGATGTATTGGGTATTTTTATAAGGGGTTCCTCAAAAACATCTGCTAGAGGGTATTTTCCTTGTAATGATATATTCAACAAGGAATTACAGCTGAAACATCATGCAATAGTTCTATAATGAAAAAATATAATCTAGATTTCATACATAATACAATATAAAGAAATGTATTGCTAAATCATAAATAAAACTCAATCATAATGATAATAGTACAAGATATGAGAGGTTATACTCATGGAATAAACAACGTTGACCTTCTCTTCTTTTCAATCAAATAAACCATAAGAGCGTAGAAATTTCAATTTCAATTGAGTATGCTTCAATATTCAAGAAAATAATGATCTTGTTCCATGTATTTCTCCAAAAAAATCACAAAAGTACAGTAATGCAATATTTTTCATGGTGTTTTTGATAAAATCCTAGACCTCTCTCTAAATGCATGAGAGAGGTTTAAATAATATTACATAAGTATAAAAAATAGAATATTACATAAAAAGCTAAGGAGGTTTCAAACAACCTTCCTTAGAATACTGGAAATAAAAGATAAAAACTAAAATGAAAGATAATGATGTGTTTGATATGGTTGAATGGTCCTATTCCATTGAGTTTTTCAGTTCGCAGATATCCAACATTGGCTTCACTTTGGATGGTTGGCCAACTTTGGATCTTAGCTGTCCCGTGAATACGACATCAGAGAGAGGTGGCACCATCTTTTGAGTGTAATTGGTTAGACAACATAAAGCCATATGTTGACTGTATGGTTTTACTAGAAACTGCCAATAAGATTCATGATCAAGCTTAGATAGCTTCTTTACTGCTTCAATTTTATTTTTGGCCAATTCCTTCCATTGTCTCTCTAATTGTTTGATATCTGGGAACACTCCAAGCTTGCATTCTTTAATCATATTAATATTATAAAGTTTTTCATTCACAAATTTGGTTACTTTAGTTTCTATATCGTCTTCTCTAACTGTTGCCCTTTCTTCTTGCTTCAATTGCATATCCCAAACTGTAAACAGAATATCTTTGTGGGATTATTCAATCTTCGGAAAATTAGCTTTTCTTCCTTCATCAGATTCTTGCCAGGAGATAAAAACTGAGATTTTCTTATCAACATCTTCATATTCCAGTCTCTGATCAACCATTTTTTGGACTAATGAATCGCTTGTTTCACAATACGGTTTAATAATTGAGATTATTTGACATAGTATCCCTTGTTGTTTTGATAATTAAGTATTTAAATCAAGTGTTTCTTTGATGAATTCTTCGGTTTGATGCTGATTTTTGAGTTTATCTACTTCACTTTGTATTAATTGAATTCGTGTATCCTTTTCTGTAAAGCTTGCCTGGTGTTGTAACTTCATTTTCTCAAATTCCTTTTGAAATTGTATCATCTACAACTTTGTTTGCTTATTGGCATTCTGCCTTTCCTATTCAATTTGTTGCTCCAACAGCTGAATTCATGCATCTTTATCTTTAAGAAGAAGACTAACCTCTGTTTCCTTATCAATTGTAGTTGTTGCATAAGCACTTGCAAATTGTGAAATTCTTATCAAATTTTATGATGGATCAATGGGGTTGTCTTTTCAGAAAACCTCCATTGATTCATTCTCTGGAGTTGATACTGATGAATCAAGATTTATTTTCTTTCTCTGTCTTCTTACCACTGCTTTGTGTGCTGGAATATAAAAATATCTAAAGGGGGTATCTCTTCAATTCTCAAAACAACTTGTGATGTTTGGTAGGAAAGGATGATTTCAACATTTGCTTCTATATTTACAACTTGTAAGGTCTATTTACGAATTTTGGAAATTAGAAGTTCCTTCCACTCTTGTGTCTGTTGGTGGTAGCTAGAGATTTTCTTTGAATTGCTCCCATTATTTATCCATGTCATCTATTATAATTGTTTGTGGTTGATCTTGTGTAGAATTAATGTTCAATTGTTCTTCAACAAAAGTTTCTTTGGCTATTTATCCATTATTTCTCTTTGTAGTCTCTTCAAAATTTTCCTTAGGGTCTTCTTCTTGATTTTGAGATTGATGCTCAGAAAGTTCTGAATCCTAACTAGATTTCTCTAGTGATTCTTGATCAGAATTGTGATCTGAATTTTCTTCTAAACTAATACTAGGAGCAAGTTCTCTTGTTTCCTCAATCTGAAATAAGTCTAATGAAACCCTTGTCAATATTTTGTTTCTGTAAATATGAAAATTATTGAGGTCGGCTGAAGTCAATTTTATTGACGCAAAATACAAGACTTGTGAGAAAGTCTCGACCTTTTCAAATAGGTCATCAAATTCATCCTTGTCATGCATGGACTGTCTAATTTTAACCAAAGTAGTAAAGTCTTGAGCGATTTTGTTGGAATCATGTTGTCTCTTTGGAATTGTAGGCAGATTCAAGCATGCAATATTATGCACCTCTTTAACTACGTGTCCAAAATAAAACAAGGCAAAAGAAACACATTGTACCAGAAAACTTGGCCAGATAGATTTCTTCGCTTCTTTTAGGGTTTTGATAAGACCTTCCCCTATTGTATGGTATGCAATTTCTCTAGCCAATAACTTATTTGGAACATAATAAGGAAGAACATGGGGAGCAACAATACTCCCAAAAAATCTGATATAAGTAAAATTTTATTCACCAAACCATCCTTCCACTGAAAAAATATCTATCTTTGCTTCTTCTGAAAGCCTGGGGGATTTTGTATCAAAAATAGTTTCATGGATGGGCAGCATGATACTTTGACAAATATTATAAAATTGGGGACGAAATTGAGATTCCCATAACATATTATGATACACATGGATAGGAGTAGGGTCACTGAGAGTCCAATTCCAACCCATATTAGGAAATTTTTTCCAGAAACAGATGACATCCATTACACAAGAACTCATAAAAAATTGAGGGATAACTCGAGTAGAAACAATTCTATACCATCTATACTGTCTGATAGCCATAGAAAAATTATCAGATAAAATTTTACCCCAATTCATAATCGTGGAGTTGACAACCGCATCAATTAATGGAATCCATTCCATAGAAAATTTGGTACTATCAGCTTTCCCAAACAATCTACACATCATAGCAACTACATAACTACGTGGAGCCGACATAGGTGCAATTGGGTACATACCAGTTTTCTCCCATTTGAATATGCTGGAGCGGGATCTCCAAGTCTACATGGCATCTATTGGGTCTTCATTCTCTTTTGTGAACTGCTCGATGAAAGCTCTATCATAAACCTTTTTAGGTTCTGGTAGATGATACATTCTATGCAAATTGTCTGTAGAAAATGACCCCATGACCTCTTGTCTTGAATTCTTGAATGTTCGATTTTAGATATCCACATTGTCGATAATCCACCTCACCATATCGGTATATGGTAGGAATTTAGGTCTTGCAACTATTCTATGTAAGAAATAACGGGCTACTTCAAAATAGGAATATTTAGACGAGACTTTAGCATCAGTCATTGCTCTGACTATCTGCACCATTCGGTTTTTGTCCTCTAACAGATTATACATGGCTTCCCATGACGTAGCTCTGTCATATTTGTTTCATGTAGTATCACTAAAGAGAGGTTTCATGTCTGAATCCTAATATGTAGAAGGCTCTGCTGTCTTTTTTCCTATCTTATTCATCTTTGAGCGTTATTCCCTGAGATTGAACAATAGTGAAATCAAAATAAACGTAAAGCAAAGATAATAGCAGAGGTTTAATTAAAACAATAAATTTGATAAGGATGGGACTTTTACTGCAAGCACGAGTAATCAGGTACATATATCCTCAAGCCTTTAAAAGATTAAATGCACTTAATTTATAATAAATACGCATTTGTCCTTCGTTTGATTCATTTCGCGTATTGTCAAAACATTGCATCGAAAACCTAAATGATATTTCAAAATGTTAAGATTTAAGTGGAATGTCAATTTTCGATTGCGATAAATCAAAATATCACAAAATCTCAATATCGCAAGATCGCAACTCATAATCGTAATATTTCGCAACATCACAATATTGCGTTATCGCAAGATCGCGGGGTCACAAGATCTGCCATATCGTATCATCGCAAGATTTTTCATGTCGCGAGATCACAAAATTGCAAGATTAGAGTTATGGTATTTTTAAATTTTTTTGGTCTATGCAATTTGTGATGCGCGATGTATTCTTTGAGCGGATTTTTCCTTATACAAGGTATATTTTAAGCTTTTCATGATTTTTAGAAATATTTCAAGGCCTTTATAAAAAGCACAACATATCACATAATATTTAGAAAGGGTTTGTTTGATCGCTTTATCATGGATTCCAACTAATGATTATTTGTGTTACCTTTGGCTTATATGATTTGCAATATTGCGAAAATAGTTTAGTATAAAGTGACTTAATGCTTTAAAATTTTTAAAAGGGAAAAACTCTTTCTTGCTAGATTTTTCTTAAAAAAATTAAAAGGGTCCCCATTTATTATTACAATATTAACTATTATAAAGATAAAATGGGGGGGGGGGGGTTGTTGAATAGTACAACAGACTCATGCACCACTTCCTAGGCCTTGAGGTGTGGCAAAGGCCTAGTGAGATCTTCCTTTCACAAGGAAAATATGTCATGAAGCCATTGGAGAGCTTTGGAATGAAAGAATGCAAGTACCTCGCCATACCATTGGAAATGAATTTCAAGAAGCTATGTGGAGAAGTTGCATGACCTGATTTGGAAAATCCATTTGAGTATAGAGAGTTGATTTGGTCTTTGATGTTCTTAGTGAACACTCGTCCAGATATATGCTATGCAGTGAACACATTGAGTCAAATTATGCCCAAGCCTCTCCATACACATTAGCTTGCTGGAAAACACATTTTGAGATATTTGCAAGGGGCGATCACCCTTGGTATGAGATATTCTTCCATAGATGCTCGATTGCATGGATATACCGATGTTTATTGGGAAGGAAATGTTGTTGATAGGAAAATAAATTATGGATGTTGTTTTATCCTTGGATCTACCATCATATCTTAGATGACCAAGAAACATAAGTCTGTAGCATTGAGCAGAGCCGATGCAAATTATATCGCTGCTAGGATGGCTAGTTGCGAAGTAGTTTGGTTGAGAAATATCTTTGGAGAGATGTTTGAGCATGTCCTAGACACTATAGTGATATATTATGACAACAAGAGTGGGATTCATCTAGAAGATAATCCTATGTTTCATGAAAATTCCAAGAACATAGAGATTTGATATCATTACTTTCAAGACATGGTATAGAGAGGATCCATTAGACTCCATCAAATATCAACAGATGAGCAAGTTGGAGATATTCTCACCAACTCTTTTCTGAAACAAAATTTCCTGGTCTTCATAGAGTAGCTTGGAATGATGGATGTGACCCTTCCTGATAAGTGGCATCATTTATCGAGAAAATTAAGCATATCTCTTCCCCCTTGGTTGAGCTTCCCGAGGAGGGAATGGAGTACTGAGGGCTCTTGGGGTTTAGGGATATTTGGAAAATAGAGTATCACCCCTATTTGTTTCCCATAGGGTGGAAGATGTAGCTCCTTATCTTGGGCTAGCAGAGTATACCCCAGTTGGCATCATACCCACAAGATGGAATTATTGGGATTATAGCTCCCCGTCTAGCCACTAGGTTGAGAGATCTTGTGGGTGTGCGATCCTTATCTTTAGTAAGTAGGGTATCTCACCAAAGCTTGATTATGATTCAGGTGTTATACTACATGAATCTTGAGGGTCATTGTTGGTAAGATCAGGAGGCAATAGGATGTATGATATATCATATCTCACCTATTGCTTGACATAGGGTGGGATATGTATGCTCCCCTCTGAGATGAATTTGGGTGAGAGTGTCCCATAGGACCTTCCTCATTGTCGCGAGAGGGCGGTATCTCTAACTCCCTAATGATTATTTTCCTTTATATTCAAGATTGATTCAATAGATAGAGTTGAGCAAAGATGGGACATGATATGATGACAAGATACTTATGCTGATCACATGATGCAATTGGAACTTCTCCCTAGTTGATAGGGAGTGTTAATTTGGCATCTCATTGACAAATTCCAATCATAAGACTAGATTCCTCTTTCCAAGAGGAAACATTTTGACCTTTGAAGCACTTGATTTCGACAAGGGAAAGTTTATTTTTTGAAGTGAAGCCCACAATGTCACATTTGATTAGGTTAGCCCTAACATGAAATTATACACCCTTGGAAGCCTATAAATACAAGTGACCCTCATTTGGAAATTATCATCTAACATCTTTTTCTTCTCTCTTCTTTGGTTTGGTTCACATAGGTATGCAGTGGGTTTGTAGAATTTGGTTTGTATAGGTCCAAAATTGTAGGGTCCAAAGCTTGCACATGTGACTAGGGCTTTTGGGTTCTAGCTGCAGGGTTGACACTGGAAATTTTCGGCTGAAACCACACACATACATGCATATTTGTGCATTTGGAAATATCCAGCCACATGCATGACCCTCCCTCCATGCGGCTCAGAATTAGGGTTTCATTTTTACAGGTGACTGTAGATGGGGAAAGTTAACTTTGACCAGTATTGTTGTTGGGATCATATTTCTGGATATTGTTTGGTTGATTTTGATGGATATTTTTGTATTTTATCATTTTACTCTCTGTTGAACATTTTATGAAAATCTAATAGAAGAATAATCACAAAGGGTTTTCCTCCTTGTGGGGTTTTCCCTTGGTCTTTAACCAAATTTTTGACTCTTAACATAGTTACCGATAAAATAGATAACTGAACTGGTACCTAATTTTTTGAGGTAGCAAGAAAAACACCCAATTTTGAAAAGTGGTGATGCATAATCACTTTTTTTTTGGAGCATGTTTTTGGCACTTTAATTTTATTTATTTATTTATTTATTTTTATGTGATGCTTTTTATATCTATTTTGAATAGTGGTGGTGTATCATCACCCACTTTTTTTTAGAGGATTTATTTTGACACTATATATTTTCTCATGTCTTCTTCTTCCCTGAGATGTTTATTTTTAAGTGCATTTATGTACTTGTGTTTTAAAAAGATTTTTTTTTTTTTTTAAATAAAAATTTGTAATGAAATCTTCATTTTTTCACATAGATAAAAAATTGAAAAAAGGGTCGATATTATAAATTTTATATTTTATATATTTTTATGTATTGTTAATTAATATTTCATTGCACATCAAATAATTGCCGCTAAAAAACCAATATTTTGAACCATATGACCAAAAAATACACATTTTCAATATAAATAGAATGCAAAAAAAACACTTTTAGAGACTTTTTGTTAAAAAAAACATGTTAACTAAACTAATTTTTTGGGAAAATCTTAACAAAAAAACTTAAGAAAATAGCATTTTTATTGAATTTTATGTCAAAAAATAATAGTAATCACATGTTTTTTACAAAAATAAGGATTCTTCTCATAAAATATCAAAGTCTAAACATTACAAGTAAAACTGATTAATAGATCTCAAAACTGAGTTTTATTTGCCAGCATAACTTAAATATCATCAACAATATCAACTAATCCATGTTCAACATCTTCTAGAACATTATTAATGTCTTCTTCCGCAATATTTTCTGCTTCATTTTGGTCACTTTCATCTTCTAATGGTTATTTCATATCTGGAAATCTTCCAAAGTGTCCTTTTCCAATCATTCCATATAATGGTGGTTGAGGTTCCTTTGCTTTTTTTTCCACACGTGATTCATTAAAATCCCCTTTCCTCAAACCAACTTCTTGCTTCTCATTTGGAAGGAATTGAAGAGCGTTAATTCTTTGTTAAATAAATTTTCATTACACTGGGTATTTCTCAATGGCAATGTAATTTCTTCCTCTTTGTAGGCAACATGCTAGTGTTATACCTAATCATCAAGCACAAAAGAAATAAATAAAAAATTGGTATAAACACATAAAAAGTAAAAAATAAAATATTTAAATTCAAATTTGTATAATAAAACTTACTTGAACCTGAGAATAAATCCAAAACCAAATATCCTTCGTTTGAACATAGATCTATAAGATAGTTAATCAATGCTTGCGTTTTTTTATAAATGTTAACTATATCTCCTTTTGCAACTTTATCCTTATAAGTTAGTTTTCTTACAACTGTGTCATGAACCAATACTTGACTATGACTCTTCCCATCTACTCCATTCATAAGAATACACTTATAGCTATCTTCTTTTGTCCAACATTCAACATGAATGAAGTCACAATCATTTATAATAGGTTGATCTTTAGAAGAAACAATATTTGACTTCTACTTGTAACATAACATAATAAAATTTCAATTAAATTGTATATAAATAAAAAAAAATTAATAGTAATCGAACATACAATTTCAAAGTCTTACCATTTAAGTTGCATCCTTGAGTTTGTTTTTCCCTTGAAGCTTGTTAATAACAATGCAAACTGTGTCTGAATGAAATGCCACAAATATCCAAAGTGGTGATGTTGTCACTTCTTGAAAACCCATAACGACTTTACTAAAAGCTTGATAAGTATATGGTTCACTATCATATTCAATGTTTGAGAAATTGAAACCATGAGGAATGTCTCCAATAACTAGGGGATATTCCCTTTTAGGTATTAGTTTTACAATGTCTTCACAGTCACCTTGTATTATTTGATATTGGATACTGTCGAGCCCATTCCAAATGAAATGATTAAGAATAGGATCAAGTTCAACATTCATAAGATGCTTCTTTCTCATCTTTTCTAACTTAATTTTTTCAATAAAGCTTTTGAAAGTATCTGGTACTCCATTTCCATCCTTCTTCGACATCTATAATGACATAAAAATATATATGCCAATAATTAATAAAATAAAAATAGTTTAAATATGAATAAAATGAATGTATAAATCAACATAACTTATTGAATGCAATATAAAAATCTTTAAGTGTTGCTATAGAAATTTCTTCTGGGTAGTGGCGCACAACATCATCCCAACTGTCTTCATTCAACATTTTAACTATATGTTCTTGTATTTTCATAAAAATCTTTTGACTGAATAAATAAAGTTAAAATTGTTAATATGGTGACGTGTATAACAAATTCTACCAACAACATTATGTTTTAGTTAAAATAAAATTATAATGAAAGGAAAATAATAAAATAATTCAAGAAACTTACTTTTGAAATCATGCGCACATTTCATCCATTGATAATTCACCCGACTTCACACGGGATAGTACTAAATTGACTAGTTTCTCATCCTTCACTCCTTGCATTGTTCTCCAATGTGTAAGAGTCATATCATCTAGAAGTTGCTTCATTTTAAGACTTGTCTTACTGTTGGTACATATTATGGGTTTACTCTTTTTACCTTCTGATTTTTTTATGGAAATATTCTCCCACCACTCAAAAATATCATCAATCAAATCCCATATCTCCCCAGTTCTAAATGCCAACTGAAAAATGTTATTCATGCTTCTAAATATATTTGAATGAAATTTTCCATATTTTGCTTTGATTTTTTCATCAATTTGATAACCTATTTCCATTAAGCATTCCTTCGGAACTCTTAGACTAACTTGTGCCTTATTCCCACCACATGTTTCTATGAATTAATTATGAATAAATTTGACCCTTTGGATGAAAGTCATTTTAATTTTGTGCTCATTATTTGCATTATGATCCCATGCCAATAACTTTGATTCTATTTCTGTTAAACCAACGTAAATGATGCATTTCACTGTTTGAAAAAGATAGTTATTGGGATATTCCTCAATCAACTGTCTTTTAGCCTCTACCGAATGCTTCCCTCTAATTACATAATATTTATAATCAAAACATTTTGTCTTGTCAAATGCGTGTTTGTTGGGAACCTGACGTGGATCAACAAGAACCACATACTTCACCACATGTGCATATGGATTTAACCTTAACAATGTTTTCATATTATGTACATGTAGGTGATGGGTATTTCTAATTTGATATCAAGATTGTCCTTCATCTAGCCTATAAAATTGGCCAACATTAAGCTCAAATTTTTGGCCACCAAGAATTAATTTACTCTTCCTCAACTCATATCGAATGGTATTTTGTTTTGTTTTAATAATGTCATCCTCTAACTCAGCACCTAGTGTTATGATTTCTCTTCTTCCATTAGAGCTTTCAGTTTTTTCTTCACTACTACTCATGACTTTTATAAGTTGACCAAGATTTAATTTCTTCTTCTTATTGGTTAACATATCAGTTTTTTTATTAACAAACTCTTCATCATTAGGTAAAAGAGAGACATATTTGGCCATTTTTATTTTTGGTGTCTGATTTGCTTTCTCCTTTTGCACAATAGTTCTAATCTCCTCCTCACTAATTCTATCATAATTTTGAGTTTCATGTTCCATATCTTCAAAAGCAACATGTTTAGGTTTACTAGATTGACCCACCTTAGTGACTCTTTTTTGATCCCCTCTTTGTACTATTGCAATGTCACAAGCTATTGATCTTTGCTTCATTCTCCTTTCCTTCACTTTGTCTGTGTGGAAAGTGTTGATAAGAGTCATAACATTTGGCTCCATATAATAAATACATTCAAACATGTTTGAAAGACCCGCAACAAAATCCTATGAAACAAAATAAAACATGTTAATGATCAATAATTTATAAAAAAATTGAATGATCCATACAATAATGCATAGCAGAAATATAAATAAGCATACTTACAATGTTGCAATGTTGCTTGAGATTTCTGTAGACAACTTTGTAGATATTTCATTTGTGTCATACTTGACCTTTGATAGACGATATCTAACCTTGTCACATTTATTAGCCTTCCGTGCAAGAACATAAATAGTGTTTGTATCCGGCAACATACATATGTCTCGTACTCTGCCCATCACTTTATATGGTTCATTTAAGTCAATCATACCACAAACCAGATAGATATGTATATCAACATCTGTTTCATCGTCTTCAAAATACCATGAAAATTTAGTTTTATTTATTTCCTCGGCATTCTTCCAATCATAAATAAGCTTTAATGAACCTGGTGGGCCACTTGCTTGACTTTTATTAGTGTCTGCAACAATGTCCTTATTGGGTCCAGCAGTATCCATAATGCATCTAGTGCAATTTTAGATTTGGGAGTTGCTGCCCTAGGCGTAAAAACATTCACATAAATATTTTTTGATGTCATTTTCCTGATATATATATATATATATATATATATATATATATATATTAGTTAGTGAGAAAACACACAACTTAAATAATCATTTTTTTTTTAAAGTTTGCCACTATAAATTTAAAATTTATCGAAAAATAATGTCTATAAAATAAATTAAAAAAACAAATTTATTTATAAAACTAAATAAATTGAAAATAAACCAATAAAATTTAATATATATATTTTTTCATTTAAAAACAAAATATCAAAAATCATATATATATTTTAATACATTTTATAATATATATATTTTTAAAATTGTATAAAACAATTTTTAAAAAATAAAAATTAATTTCAAACTTAAGTTTAATACTTGAAAAAAAAAAATTAATGTGTAGAAAATGTTAAAATTAAGTTTTTTTTTTTTTTATTAAATATAAACTTAATAGATTTACAATTAAAATTTTAAATATAATTATTATAATTAAAACATATATTTTAAATTTTAAAACTTAAAATGTTATAATATATTTTAAAATTTCACTTTAAAATTTTATTTTAAAATATTTAAATATCTTTCTATTTCAAAAAATTTAAAATATAAAATAAATTTTAACTTTTAAAATTTTATTTTAGTTTATAATTATAAATATAAAATAAATTTCAAAATTTAAATTTTATACTAAAACGTTGTCTAATAAGACAGAAGAATTTCCTAGATGACCAAAATTGGTTGGAATCCAGGCCAAAAAATTTAAGAAATCTTACAGTAAGAATGTTTGAATCATGATTTTGATGGTGGAAATGGATTCAACACCATCAAAAACCTCTAGGGCACCCAAAATATTAAAGTTTGATAGTTATAACGTGGATTTACAAAATTCCCTACCGAATTTTCTTAAAATCTTACCGAAATTTCCATTATTTTCATGGCAAAAAAGCAATCTAGTTAAACTACGAGTATTAAAATTATATATTATAATTTTTTTTTAAAACTTATATATTAAAAATTATTTTTATTTTTAATTTTTAATTTTTTTATATTATATATTTAAAAACAATAACATTATAATTTTTATATTATATATTATAACATTTTAAGTTTATATTTAAAAAATATATATATATTAAATAAATTTATATTTAAATTAAAAAAAGAAAATGTGTGTGTTCTCCCACCAACCAGGGGCCGGAGGTCAATTCCCGGAATCGGCCTTCGGCCAGCCTGATGCCAAAGGCCGAATGGGCAGCCCTCCATAGCGCCACCCGGCCGGCCTCCGACCCTCGGCTGGGTAGAGGTTGGCTAGGGAGCCCTCCACGGTGCCGCCCAGTCGGGGACCAGAGGCTAGCCAAGCGGCGCCGTGGAGGGCTGCCTAGCCAGCCTCCAGCCCTCGACGAGCGACTGAATTTTTTTTGTTTTTTATTTTTTTAAATAAAACATATAAAATAAAAAACACTAATTTTTTTAATTTTTTCTAATTAAACAATTATAATAAAAATAAATAAATAGTATTTAATATAAATTATAACAATATAAAATTTAAAATTTAAAAGATAACCAAAAAAATTAAAATATATTTTTTAAAATATAAAAATAAAACAAATTAAAGTTATAAATTAAAATTTAAAAAATATATATATAAAAAATAAAAAATATATATATAATGAATTTTTATTTTCAAATATAAACTCAAATAAAAAGTGCAAAAAAAAAATTACATTTAATTTATTTTATTAAAATTTTAAAAACAAAAGTAAAATACTAAAATTAGTTAACAATTAAATTTATTTATTTTTTTAATTTACAAATATATTTATAATAAAAAAAATAAACAGGTTTAATATAAAGTAAAACTATCTGTATTTTCCTTTAAATAAAAATAAAAATGAAATATCTAATAATATTTTTAAAAATAAAATTTCATGTTTTAAAATAAAAAAAAAATATAAATTTCTTTTTTCAATTTTTCTAGTTGCACTTTAAGAAAAAATAAAAATAGAATAAATATAATTGTTTTTTGATGTGCATAGTCGATTTTTGGTTTTTCTTTTATGGAGGAACCCAGCAACTCTAAAAAAAAAAAAGAAAAAAAATCTAAAATTTTGTCCTAAAAACCCTAAATATTAAGTTTTTTTTTTCCATTTTCTTCACTAAAAAAATATTAAAAAATTGTGGTTTTCAAACCTAAAAAACCATAAAAAAAATAGTTTTGGAACATAAAAACCATAAAAAAAAAAACAGATTTTCCCCAAACTTGTCTTTAAATGGATGGAATATAAGGAAAACTAACCTTTGAAATGCGAAAAACTCTTGTTACCAATGCGAACACAATGCCTCCACAGAATTACCAATGCCAACATAATGCCTCCAATGTAAATGCAACGCCTCCATAAAGTTACCAATGACAATGCAACACCTCCAGAAAATTTCTCCAGCAAAAACCAGAATACTTGTTGTGATGTGATGAATAAAAAAAATGATTCTTATTATATAGCGAATATTGTGTAATTGGTTTACTGTTTAACAAATGTGGGTTTAAAATTTAAAATTTAAAATATTTACATGTAGTTAATTATAGTTAATATTATATTTAAAATAGTTAATATTTGCATGTAGTTATTATAGTTAATATTTACATGTAGTCAATATTAAATCATTCAAATAAGAAAATTATTTTAGTTTGAAAAGCATGCATGAAAATAATATTTTGTGGATATTTTGAATAGAAAGTACGGTGAAATATTTCAAGACTAACAATTTATTAAAATATTTCGAAATATATTTTAGATGAATACAATCTGGGATAAAAATTAAAAATATTTACATGTAGTTAGTTATAGTTAATATTAGAGCAAAAATAGTTAATATTTCCATGTAGTTATTATAGTTAATATTTACATGTAGTTACTATTAAATCATTCAAATAAGAAAATTATTTTAGTTTGGAAGGCATGCATGAAAGGAATATTTTGTGGATATTTTGAATAGAAAGTATGGTGAAATATTTCAAGACCAAGACTTTATTAAATATTTTGAAATATATTTTAGACGAATATAATGTGGGATTAAAATTTAAAATTTAAAATATTTACATGTAGTTAATTACAGTTAAAATAATTAATATTTGCATGTAGTTATGATAGTCAATATTATAGTTATTATTTACATGTAGTCAATGTTAAATCATTAAAATAACAAAATTATTTTACTTTGGAAGGCATGCATGAAAGGAATATTTTGTAAAAGTGTTTGATTGAATACACAAGATGATGGTGCTCTGTAACTTTCTGGCCTAGGGTTTTGGTTCATAGTCTGTGCACTGTTACTAACTCTGGCAGGGGGCAGTGCTCTATTCTTAGATCTACGACAACGGGGGCTTGCCCTGGCCCAACGGATGGGATGACCGAGGGCCTATGGGGCCTCTTCTTACAAACAGATAATGATGGATAGAGGTAAGGGCCCATTGGAAGGAGTGCAGATCACGTGTTTAGCAACAGCAGGAAAAAACGAGCTTAGCAAAAAGACAAAGAAGGACAGCAACACTAAGGAAACCCAGCTTCAAAACCAAACAAAAGGCATCAAAATTCTGGAAGGAAAAGACAAAACTGATTCCACTCAAGTGCAGGAACCCCAAGGGGGAGGAACGAAGTCCAAAGAAGCTGAGGCCACTGAAACCTCCACCCTGAATGGCTCTGATCCAGAAGGTTCAACAACGGAAGATAAACAGCAGAAGGCCCAAGGGAGATGTAAGCCAAAAACAACAGAAATCCTAAGGGTTATCATCACGGACCCAGAACGGCAAGCTTACAGGGATCATATGGCTATTCATGCAGTGATCTGAAATTTGATGGGATTTTGGCCCACATAAAAATCCTTATGCCAATGGATCAAACAAACTTGGAAGCCGAAAGGAGACATGAAACTCCACCTGGGGGCCAAGGGTTTTTTCACGGTTGTCTTTGCTAGCCTAGAAGACAGAGACCACATCTTTGATGGTGACCCTTATTTCTATGGCTCTGTGGGTCTCTACATGAGACCATGGAAGCCAAAATTTGCTCCAGAACAGGAAACATTCACGCATGTTCCTATTTGGATTCGCCTTTTTTCCCTCCCGATTGACTACTGGAGACCGGCGGCACTGGAACAAATCAGAAACAAATTGGGTACCTTCATCCAAGCTTCTGAAGAAACCGTTCAAAAAAGGTACACTTCTTGTGCTCAAATTTGTGTTGAAATAAACGTCTCAGGTGCTCTTCATGAAGGTATATGGTTGGAATTCAGAGATGAAGTCTTCTTCCAAGACATAGACTACGAACATATACATTTTAAATGCAGGAAGTGCCATGAACATGGCCATTTGATCTGGGAATTTCCCCTGCACAAACCCATTGAGAAGGCGAAGGATAGCTCAAGTAAGAATCAGGATGGTTTTTTCCGACCCTCAGGCAAACACAGGGCCAATAGAAGGAACCAACCGAAGATAGGAAACCCCAAAAAAGGGTCCATGAATGCATTTGGAGTGCTTGGAGAGGAAACTGCAGCTAAGGAGAGTACCCAAACTTTAGCCTTTGGGTAGGAAATCCCAGAAAAAACTGATCAGAACACCCAGCCACAGATTCCAACCTTGATCAATGACCTTCTCCTAGATCCTAGTTTGGGATAATATGTTGAAGGGGATGAGGAAATCGCTTTAAGTGAAATAGGCACAGAGGATCTGGACCTAAGTGACATTCTAGAAAAAGAAGGAATGGATCTTAACACCATAGTTGAGCAATGGAAACAAAAAGGAGTTGATCACATCCTAGAGGAAGAGATTGACAGAGTCAACTTCCTCTTCCTTTCAAGGCAAGATGCAACCTTAAGAGGGCAGAAAAGAAATCTCGGCATGACAAAGGGATTGGGTATAAAGGCACAAACCTTACACCACACGCATTCCAACACAAAACACAAGAAGAGAAGAGGCAGAAGAACCAACAATGAAGCACTCCATGAGCTTGGCCAAATGCTCATCAACTTAGGCAAAATGAAAGCCCTTGAGGTTTTCCCGTTCTCCTCTTAATACCTGTTTAAATATGAAGATACTCTCATGGAATATAAGAGGGCTAAACAGCCAAAACAAACGTAGACTACTGAGAAATAAAGTCATAAAGAAAAATCTGGACATTATTTTCCTACAGGAAACCAAATGCTCCAGACTGAAGTTGGAAACAATAGGTAGAGACTTGGGAAAGAGAATGGAGCACATGGAGGTTGAGGGTAATGGTTTGGAAGGGGGCTTATCCATCTTCTGGAACCCCCTTTCCCTACACCTCCATAACATAGAGGCCTCCGGATCTTTCATCTCCCTTGAAATGCAAATCCTAGGAGAGGATGGCACTTATTTTTTCACTAATGTATATAGCCCCCAAAGGCTGGAAGATAAGCTACAGTTGTTGGACAATCTTTCTAGACTACAACATAGACACCCTAACACTAAGGCCATCTATGGAGGCAATTTTAACATGATCACCTCACTGGGGGAAAAGAAGGGAGGGATAAGGACCCTAAACAAAGATGTTGAGGTCTTCATGTCTTTCATTAGAACAGCTAACCTGGTGGACATCTTACCCAAAAATGGTTCATTCACCTGGACCAATAGAAGAGGAGGAGACAGGCATATCACATCTAGGCTTGATCATTTTCTGATCTTTGATTCCATTCTCCTAAGGGGAGTCACGGTGGAATCGAATATCATTCCATCTGGAGGATCAGATCACTGGCCGATCTCTCTGGATGCGACCATCCTCGGTACGCCTAAAAACAAGCCTTTTCGCTTTGATAATTTCAGGCTCAGTCATTCGAATTTTGCTACCAACATCAAACTTTGGTGGAATGAACACTTAGACGCCAGAGGAACCAAAATGTTTTGGCTTCAAGCTAGATTGAAGCACCTAAAGGCTAGGCTACGCACATGGAACCAAGAGGTCTTTGGCAATATTTTTTAGGATAAACAAGCCGTGGAGGATCAGATGGCACTGATACACAACAACTGGATTAAGGGGGACATCTCCCAGGATTCCATTAACATAGAGCATAACCTCATGCAGAAGTGGAATGAGTGATGTCACCAGGAAGAAATAGTCTGGAGACAGAAATCCCGCATACAATGGTTGAGAGAAGCAGAGAAAAACACCAAATTTTCCATCGATTAGCCATGGATTATAGATGCAATAACAAAATAACCAAAATCAAGGATGAGCAGGGCACACCTTTCCAATCCCATCAAGAGATTGCCTCCATCCTTAGGAACCACTTCAAACTTATTGCTACTGAACCAGACATTGACAGACGGGAGGCTATCAATGAAGTCATAACTTCTATTCCCAAGCTAATCACAGAAGAGCAGAATAAATCCTTGAACCACCCAGTTACCCTTCAGGAGGTGGAAGAGGCAGTCAAAGAAATGGCCAGTGGCAAGGCTCTAGGACCTAATGGTTTCACCATTGACTTCTTCAACGCTTGTTGGGACCTGGTGAAGCTAGATGTTTGGGCGATGGTCGAGGACTCAAGGAGATCCTCCTCTATACTCAGATCCCTTAATTCCACTTTTATTTCCCTCATCCCCAAGGAAGAGCCTGCTTACACTCCCTCAAAATTTCGACCTATCGCTCTCTGCAATGTGCTGTACAATATCATCTCCAAAGTAATGGCCAATATATTAAAGTCTATTCTACCATTGATCATATCAAAAGAGCAGTCGGGTTATGTGGAAGGCAGGCAGACCATGGACAATGTCTTATTGGCTTAGGAAATGATCCACACCCTTCAGTCTCAGAAAAAGATAGGAATGATCATACGACTGGACCTCTCTAAAGCTTATGATAAGGTCAGTTGGAGTTACCATGAAGCTGTTTTGGAAGCGTTTGGATTTGGTCAACGTTCGATAAGAGGGATTTTATCCAAGGTCAAATCTCCCAGCTTCTCTATCCTAGTTAATGGAGCCCCTTCTAACCCCTTTTTCCCTTTTAGGGGCATTAGGGAAGGTGATCCCATATTGTCTTTCCTCTTTTTTATCTTAATGGAAGGCCTGAGTCGCATCATTAAAACGGCTAAGGACAGAAATCTCATCAAGGGTCTCCAACCCCTAAGTCACTCTCTTGCAACCACTCATTAGCAATTCGTCGATGACACCATGTTGCATGACACCCCCTTAGTTAAGGAAGCCCAGGGTTTCAAAGCAATTTTGAACCTATTTAGCCAGGCATCAGGTATGGATCTTAACCTGGATAAATCCTCTATTTTTTTCTTCAACACGCACATAGAATTACAAAGACACCTCACTAATATTCTTTGCTTCAAAAGACACAGCCTTCCTTCTAAGTATCTAGGCATTCCTCTCACCGATAAGCCTTGGCAGAAACTCCATTGGGAACATTTTCTCTCTAGGCTGGAAGACAGGGGAAACTATTGGACAAACAGAGACTTGAACTATGTTGGAAGACTAGCTTTGACTAAGGTTGTTCTTCAGGCCATTCCTCAGTATATGCTCTCTATTCTCTCGGCTCCAAAATGAGTTATCTAGAAAATCAGGAACATTCAAAGAGCTTTCCTATGGTCAAGTAAAGCGCACAAACCCAAGTGGGCTCTTGTAGCCTGGGATAAGTTATGTAAACCCAAAAACTTAGGGGGTTTGGGGCCGCAGGACCCGGATACGGTCAACAAAGCTTGTGGAGCCAAGCTGTGGTGGCGCTCGCTCAAGGAACCTCATACACCCTGGGCTAAATTATGGAAGGAAAAATATGCAGAGAATTGGCAGACTGAGGAGCTGATAAGAATGACAAATCCCCCTGCAGGGTATCCTATTTGGAACTTGGCCAAGGCTAATAGAAATTTCATTCAGGACTTCTGCTTCTAGGAACTTCAGGATGGCACCAATGCGCTTTTCTGGGAGGATGCTTGGCAACAGATGCCTAAACTGGAAAGCCCTAATTTTCTCCCTCTTCAGAGATGGTTTTAGGCTACTGGAAAGATAAAATTCCATCAATATTGGTCAGAAAATAATGAAAACCAGCAATGGAGGCAGTGGAATTTAGATCCTCCTCCCTTGGAGGATGATATGACTGAACTCCTCCACACCCTAAACTCTAATCTAGCTAAGAGAATGATCCGGTCCACTCAAGAGAAGGACCAACTCAGATGGGGTAGACTCGATGGAGGTACCTTCAACCTCAGGGAGGCCAGAATGTATATCGAGCATAGGGACATCGAAGAAAAAGTGGCTTGGTACTCCAATGTCTGGGACAACACTTTATGGCCAAAAATAAGGACCTTTCTTTGGATGCTCATGCATCGCAAAATCCTCACCTAGGAAAATTTGGTGAAGAGAGGCTTCATTGACCCTTCCCGATGCCCCCTACGTGAAAAGGATGAGGAAACTATGAACCATCTTCTTAATGACTGTGATTGGACTAATAACCTTTGGGAGTGGCTGAAGGAAATATTCAAACAAATAGACAGAATAAGGAATTATATTCAAGACTACATTGTGAACTGGTGCACAAATTACTCTAGTTGTAATATGGTTAACACCCTTTGGAGGCTTTGCCCTGGTTTCATAATCTGGTCTACTTGGAAAGAGAGGAACAGACGCATTTTTCAAAAAGAAACCAGGCAGCTTGACACAATCAAAACTTCCATCATGCAAAATTTAAAAGAGACTGCCCTTACCAATTGCAAAGCTGAGCAAGCTATTTTGCTCTCCTAAAAGATTCGTGCATCCTGATGATGTTTGGCTTGACTGGTCTGTCGGGTCATAGTGCCCCAGTGAACCACCCTAGGCTAGCCCCCTCTCCTTTGAACTGGTAGTGCCCCGTCTCAGGTTTCTGCAAATCAAACTTTGACAGAGCCTCTTGGGGTAACTCTGGTCCGACTGGGCTCGGCGAGGTTCTTAGAAATGACAAAGGGGAAGTCCTTCATATTTTCAGAAGGACACTGGGGGAGGCTACCAATAATGAGGCTGAATTCACTGCCGTGGAATAGGGTCTGCGAATCCTCATCAATCTGGGTAAAGGCTTTGTAATTGTGGAAGGAGATTCCATCTTGGCCATCACTGCGATAAGGAGAATTAAAATTGGTACGCGACCAAGGAAATAAATTAAGCATTGGAGATTGGCCATGGTCACAGAGCTCATTGCGGAACATCTCGCCTCCCTCAACAGCATCATTCTACAGGTGGTTAGGCGGAAGGCTAATGCTTTAGCGGACAACCTTTCTAACCACGTCATTGATCATCCGAGGGAGATCATTGACGCTTGTTGGCAAGATGTCATAAATGATGATCTTAGGAATCAGTTCACTCTCATCTTGAGACAAGACCTCACCAAAGGATCAAGTGAGGAGGACGGCCTGCAGATTACGGATCATCAGTAAATGATGTGGATTAACTATGTTCTTAATTACAAATGATGGCACAGTTGGGAATCGTCCTATGGGGTGCCTTGGGAAATATGGCAGATCATCCGAAAGGACAATGGCAGGCTCAACCGATACATGTGGCGGCATGCGTGGCATCCTCAAGCACACGAAGGAACTGGCATTAAGAAGTGGATTTATGCTCAGGAAACGAGCATCAACACCCTGATAAGACAACAAGCGACCAACAATGATGGCAATAAGTGGATTCCAGTTGGAATTTCGACCCCCCACAAAGCTCCTGGAGTTATAAATCCTATCGTGATTTGGACAGACCTCATCTGTTTCAAACCTTCTGCTTGGCTCTATGTTGTGTCTGTGTTTCTTTTTCTTTTCCCTTGGTTTCCTAGTATCTGGAGCTACATCTTATCCATGGCTGACTATAATCTCCATAGTGATAAAGCAGCTAGAGAGCTCAAGAGAGAAAAGGAAGGCTACGAAGCTTCAGTCTTAAAGAAAGGCAAGAAAACTATTAATTTGCTTCAAGAGGAAGTTCACAAAGCCAAGACTGCTCTGGACAGTCGCACCATCAGCGAGGAGGTAGACAGGATTGCTGACCCTGGGACTCCATCTACCAGAGCAACACAATTTCTGCAGACTCAGACAGTGGCATGGAAGATGAATACCATGTTAGCCAAGGCAATTGGTATGCACGGGGTGGCAATTAAAGATACGTTCGCAGCCACCTCCCTCGCCTCAGCCAGGAATTCTGCGTGCCTGGACAAGTTGGAGGTCTCCCTAAACTCCCTCATAGAAGAATTGAAAATGCATTCGAAGCGGTTGGATGGGTTCATCCAGATGTTTGAGTTGTACCTGCGACACATTTTGAATGTGTCGATTGAGATTCTGGAGGATGATTCCCACACTACAATCATCCGTTGCCACAAGCCACGCCTCATTCCCAAAGGAGCTGAGGAAGCTAGTCCAAGTGCTGCTGGGCATTCGGGTGCCTCCAATCCAGTCATGTAATTCCACTATGTTTGGTTTCTTTTCTGTTTATCTGTATATCATGTCTCTTCTATTATTTTGGCCAATTAAGTCTGATAGAGGGTTCTGTAAGGTAGCAGGCACTTTTTCTCTTATCGGGATCACTACGTTGTTAGACAACCCTGCGTGGTTGGCTGGCTTTAAGTCTTTTTTTTTTAGTCAGTCTACTATAGACGATTGGCTCTATGTTAGCCCTTGGCATTGTATGCATGAATTTATGTTCGGTTGACCTGAGCATCCTCAAGTTCATCTGGAACTGATAGGCCATTTTGTAACCATATGTACTATTAGTTTTTCTTCTATTTAATATATCTCAGCTGACTTACACAAAAAGAGGAAAGGAATATTTTGTGGATATTTTGAATAGAAATATTGGTAAATATTTCAAGAAAAACAGTTTATTAAAATGTTTTTAAATACATTTTATATGAATACTTTGTACGAGATATTTCAAACGAAAATTTTGGAGGGAAATTATTTTGCGAAAATTTTTGGGGGGGAATTTGGAGGGAAATTTTTAGTGTTTAAGTTATATATTATAATTGGGAGAAGCATTTGTATCATTCAACATCTTCTTGTTGAAATCCATGGGTTCTTCTGATAGTGAATTTTTTCTTTCTACAGCATCGACATCTTCGTCACACAACAACTCTATTTAGATTGATGAATATAACAGGAGTTTGTTCACCATGAATAAAGAGTCAAAAATTCGAATTGGTTGTAATCCTAAGGATGATGAGAACATAATTGATGTTGTGCAGCAAAAAGAAATTTTTGTAAATTGAGAGTGAGTTATTCCACTTACTCTTAATCCTAAGGACTATGAAAGCAACAATGATGAAGGGCATGATGGAGAATTTCCAGAGTCAAAATTTTCACTTTGTCCTAATCCTAAGGATTATAAGGCACCACTAATGAAGGGGGAGATGAAGAATATCCACTTCATCCTAATCCTAAGGATTATGCGAGCATCACAGATGAAGAGGGGAATGAAGAATTTTCTTAGTCAAAATATCCACTTCGTCCTAATCCTAAGGATTATGCGAGCACCACTGATGAAGAGGGGAATGCAAAATTTCCAAAGTCAAAGTATCCACTTCATCCTAATCCTAAGGATTATTCCAACACCACTGATGAAGAGGGGAATGAAGAACTTGCAGTGTCAAAATATCCACTCCGTCTTGATCCTAAGGATTATGCGAGCACCACTAATGAAGAGGGGGATGAAAAAATTCCAAAGTCAAAATATCCACTTCGTCCTAATCCTAAGAATTATGCTAGCACCATTGATGAAGAATGGAATGAAAAATTTCCAGAGTCAAAATATCCACTTCTTCCTAATCCTAAGGATTATGCCAGCACTACTGATGAAGAGGGGAATGAAAAATTTGCAGCATCAACATATCCACTCCGTCCTAATCCTAAGGATTATGCGAGCACCACTGATGAAGAGGGAGATGAAAAATTTCCAGAGTCAAAATAACCACTTCTTCCTAATCCTAAGGATTATGCCAACACCACTGATGAAGAGGGGAATGAAAAATTTCCAGATTCAAAATATCCACTTCATCCTAATCCTAAGGATTATGCCAGAATCACTGATGAATATGGTAAAGAAGAATTTGCAGCATCAAAATATCCACTTCGTCCTAATCCTAAGGATTATGTGAGCACCACTGATGAAGACGGGATGAATTTCTAGAGTCAAAATTTTCACTTCATCCTAATCGTAACGATTATAAGAGCACCACTGATGAAGGGGGGGATGAAGAATTTCCAATAAATATAGATTCAAGGCATCCACTTATTCATAATCCTAAGGATTATGAGAGCACCAATGAGGAAGGGGAAGGGCAGGATGAATAAATTCGAGTGAATACAGATTCAAAGCTTCCACTTAGGCATAATCCCAAGGATTATGAGAGCACCACTAAGGAAGGGGAGGATGGATAGTTTCTTGCAAATGATAATTTTAGAGGCACATATATGAATAATGCATTTTCTCTAAGTGACCATTTCAAAGACACTCATGGTGATGAAGAATTGAATCCTCCCAGGGAATAATTTGAAAACATGGATCAAGATGGTGAATAATTTCGTCTGAGTCAGGGTTACAAAATCGCGGTTGATTCTTGTGAAATGTTTCTTCAAGTGAGGATGGTAATGAATATTTTCCAGGCAATGATGTTGATGAATTTATTAACTATGTTGAGAATGATGATAGTGGGGATAATATTCCTCCTAATGGTGATGAAACTTCTTCTACAAAGGATAATGGAATGATGAAGTCGTTGCAAGAAAATATTGTAACTAGGAGTAGGAGTAGACCTTCATATCAATCCAAAACAATCCAGTTATACAAGGGTGAGGACAACATATCTCACAAAAAGAAGTTTTGTCATTAATTTTATTTCAAGTGAATGTTGTCGAAGGGATTGCTTGAAACATATGGATTTCAAATTTTCTTTGGAGAAAAGGAAATGATATTTTTCAATGAATAAAAGCTTGCAAAATTCATATTTAGTGGGTTGCATGCAATCCACACTAGCAGGTTATGATTATCATATTGGGAATGTATTACTCTGGAGAAAGGCTTTCAAAATGTTGCATTCAATTGGTAATTTTCATTTGTCAGGAATCCAAGAAAAAATAGAAAAGTATCCCACATATTATTCAAAAGTATGTTATAAATGGGAGGTTGAGCAGTTAGAAAATACTGCTATGTCATGGATGAAAGACTTATTTTCAAAGCAGGGAGAGTGTATGCCAAATAAAGACACAATACATATTCCAGATAATTTCTCGAGACGAGAAATATTCATCTTATACAAATATTATGCAGAAGCTGCTAAAGGAGTTGGTAATTTTATTACATATTCATATTTTACAAGGGTATGGAAAAACAAATTCGACAATGTTCATATTCCTAAGAAGACAAGGATGGGAGTTTGCAGCACATGTGCTTATCTTAAAGAAAAAAGAGATAAATGTCAAGCAGTATTAAGAGGTATGCATTCAAAACATTATTTTTTAAAATTGGATAGTTATCAACTATGAAAATATATTTATTCACATGTTTCTTTTATTTTATGTATATATTCTACTGTCAAAGAACTTTAAGAGCATCGAAATCAACAAAAAAGTGAAAGGAAAAAGTTGTATAAACATCGAAATAAGTGTTATGATAATCCAAATAAATATCTGGGTTTGATAATTGATGGTATGGACCAAAAGAAAACACTTCTTCCACATTTTTTCCACACGCCAAAAACGTTACAGGAGGAAAATTTCATTCAGTTTCACTTGGTTGGTTGTATGGTCTTTGACGAGAAGATGTTTCCAAGGGTTTTCTTTACAACTCCAAATATTCATAATGATGCAAATATGACCATAACTATAATCCATGATGTGGTTACTCATTGGTCTGGTATTCTTCCTGAAGTTCTGTATGTACAATTAGACAACACAAGTCATGAAAACAAAAATCAAGTTCTTTTTGGATATCTAAACATGTTCATTGAATTGTGAATTTTTAAAAATATAAAGGTTGGTTTCCTTCTTGTTAGGCATACTCATGATCATATTGATCAAATGTTCAGTCATTTTTCAGTAAAATTGAGGAGGAAAGGTGTTGGGAGCCTGCCATCATTAATTGAATGTCTTAAGAAATCATACATCCCAGAGCCTATTTTTCATGTGTTGGAAGAAACTATTACCATGCGAAGGTTTATTTTGGGATCACATGGTGAGGAGAAATGCATTGAACAACTTAACGACATTAGCTTCCAGCATCAATTTCATGTCAAAAAAATTCATGGGATAACACTTATATGGGGCAAGAAGTATTCAACTATTGCAGAATGGGGGTCATCGTTAGGTTTAGAATTTTTGAAGTTCATTCCAGAGCGTCCAATATTTTCATCAAAGATATTGTTATTACAATCAGTTGTTGAAATCCATAATGCACGAAGGCAAAAGAGAGACATAAATTATTTTAAATGTCTGGAGGAAATTAAAAGATGTATTAGAGACACATATGAGTAATTCGATGTTGTTGATTCAATTTGGTGGGAGTATTTTTTCAGTAATCAAAGTGATATGATTTCAAAATCAATAAATGAGGATACACTTTTTAAGACTCCATGTTTTTGGCCACAAAATATGCCAAATGAACACGAGGAAACACACATTGTTGAAAAACAACAGTGCCAAGCTATTATTAATTCTCCATAGGTAGAGGAAAGAGAAATCTATATTGGTTCTAGAAGATCATGTGCATAATGTGAAGCCATGGAATACCTTTACAGGGGTTCTATGCAGGATGTTAAGGAGGGTTGCTTGATAGCAGTGTTAGTAGATGAAGATCCACCTGGCTATCCATTCTGGATTTCCAAGGTTATAAAGGTCATTAATGAAAATGAAGATATTACAGTTGTTGATGTACATTGGTATGCCACAAGTACCCACCCTTTCAAAGGTGTGTACAAGCTAGAGATGGTAGTCAAAAAAAAAATTGGCAGAAAGAGAAAAAGAAAGGGCACAAATATAAATTTTTTCCACACAGATGTCTTAAAATTATAGGATGTTGACATACTTGTGTATGACTTCAATTTGACAATAAGGGGAACTCTTTGATTGAAGACCATAAATATTTTGAAGAATTTGCTACTAGAAGAATTACTGCTGAGATTGGACTCTGTAGAATGTAGTCATAGATCTACAAGACTTTTGAACTCTGAAATGGTGGGCATGCATGTTGACTCAGATGGAGTACTAGTTGATAAAAGAGAAGAATATGGATCATCTTCATCTACATTGAGTCATTCATCTAAAGATGTAGGTTCTAATGGTGTGCCATAACCTATGGTTGATTTTGAATAAATGTCTAGGACTTTTTTATGTAATTGATGTTTACATGGTAACTTGAAATAAATATTTTGACTTCCATATGATTTTTCATGAAGTTATGAGGCATTTCTATGTTTGTTGGATTATATGTTTTAATTATGAATAATTCATCTCTTTAGAATATCCACAGCGCAAAAATGAATTACAAAAATAATTTATGTTATATTCAATATACCAATGTTGATATTTTGGTTAAAAGTAAAAAAGAACATAGAAATTAATGTTGAATTTTTAGATTATGCATTGATATTGCCATGATATTATGTATTGTTACCATTTGGTATAAGATACTTTTAATTTTTTTTAAATTATATGCCTCATTGAAACGTGACACTTTGTTTTGATGGTTGATTTTAGGTTTTGGTTGCAATTAGATTTAAATTTGTCTAAGGCTAATATTTGAAAAGAGATATATGTTTATCCTTTAAAATTAAAATTACTCTTGGAATAATAAATATTTCATTTACTTTTTCATTTTTAAAAAGTGTTTAAGTCATATAATTTCTCCATAATTTCATGGTTCAAATATGTTGAAAAATTAAGATTTAAAAACTTGAGATTTACAACTTGTCACTAAGGTTTTTATGCACTACAAATTTTTATCTTTAATGTTATGGTTGAAAACAATTACAATTTGAGGGTTGTTTAGAGTCAAGATATTTTATCTTTAACAACATGGATGAAAATTGTTCAAAATGATAAGGCCTTTAGACATGATTTTGTTTATCTTTAACGTCATGTATCAATTTTTTTAGAATTTTACGATTTTTCAATGTCCCAATATGGTGTCTTTAATTCCATTGTTACAATGTGTCAAAAGTGTGACACAATGTTTTTTTTGTTATTCCAGCATCAACTTGTTTTGTTTCGAGGGTGTTTTTTCAATCCTTTTTTCAAGAAACAATTTCGTTTTTAGCATAATTTTATAAAATGTTGAAATTTGACCTTGATAAAAAACCAAATGCGTTTTGGAATACACACTTTTTGTTTTTGGGGCATTTTTTCATGTTTTCTCAGTCTTTTTGGGCTAGAGTTCCCATTTTGAGGTAATAGTTCCCGTTTGATCAGTAACTATGTTTCTTGTTAATGTGATTGATTGTCTCCTGTTTTCATTGCAACAATGTTATGACTTCAGTTACTATTTATTGATCAGAAGAATTAATTTCTATTGAAAGATTTCTAATTGAAGAACTGAATTAGGCTAAATTAATTGAAACAACATTGAGCAGTGTAAAATTAACAATATTCTCTACTAAACAACGCAAACCAAGTGAAGGTGGAAGATCATATGGCCCTTCTCCCCCCCTCACATCACTCTCAATATTCTCAACACCCAATTTATCTATTATAAATTATTTTAAAGCAACATATTAAGAATTGATCATATATAGAAATTACTAAGAAATTTTTTTTAAGTTAAATGAAAGAGAAAAAATCTACAACTAAAAAAAATATAAACTCTTATCTCATACATTTAGACATTTCGATATCATAAATATTATTCTTCATCTATTAGATTAATATTTAAGTCACCCGGTTCAAAACTATTGTTGAAATGATCAACAATTTTAGCATCATCATCAATGTCATCATTTCCAGTAATCATATCATCATGAAAAACATCATCTCTTACATTTGGTTCAACTTCTTGAAGTTCTATATCTAAAAGTACATCATCAATATCATCTTCATCAAGAAAATTGTCTCAAACATCTCCTTGAACTTCTTCAACATATTTGTGATCTGACACATAATCATCAACTAACTTCTCCTCTAGGTTCTCATCCTCTTCAACATTGTCATATTTTTAGCTACATTATACTCTACCAGCCTTCCTCTTGGATCATATCTAACAACGTATGACCAACCCCCTCCACCTAGAACCTTTGAGTAAAATACCTATTTTCATTGGCTTGGAAGAACATAGAAATATGATCCTAGATCAAATGACCTTGTATTAACCATGGTAAATTCATTAGCATGTTGAATAATAGTTCTATCATGATCATATAAATTCATTCATAGCCTATACCATTTTATGTCAAACAGAAACAATTTGAAGGAATCAAATTCACACTCAAGTATTTCATACAAATACCCATATTATCGATTTTTAGAGACATGTGGATGTGTGTCACTACTAGAGAAAACATTAGTGACCTGGAAGACTACAGTTATCCCATAATCATAATTTTTCTTCTTTTCATCCAAATTTTTGGTGCGAAACTTACAACCTTTATACCACATAGACTTGTGGTGTTTCAAATGCAATATGCCAAACACATAAAAAAGGCATTATCAATTAATAAACATATTCATATATATAACATGGAAAGTATCTAAAAAACACACCTGCATTCACACTAATAATATATTTATAAAATAAATTAATAAAATATTGCAGGTTGGTGAAAATGCATGCTTCTTTGTTTATCTTTCAAACCATTTACTAAACTAATTTATTTGTTTGTAAGATTGGCATCTTGGGCACGACGAGCTTCTTTAACCAATGCAAACACCCCTTGTTTTGATAATAGACCATGAGATTGTTCACATATTTAAATCCATGGATTCATCCAATCAAGATTTTTTGCAATGTACAAATGTAGTCCATCCCACTCTCGATCAACTATATCATAAAATCATAATTCACTAATAAATATTAGTTATAATGGTCAATATTAATTATTGACTTTTTTTGGTAAGAATACACATAACCATGTTTGTTTGTTTTTCCAGTTATGGTCAAGCTTTTGATGTAATCCCTTTTTACATCCACATCAAGAGGGTAAGTCTTTAATGCGAGGATGGCCCGTGAACCCTGAAGGTCTAGGGTTTTTGTCAAGCTCTACAACGGAGGACTCTGTCCTCTACATACCTCTGACTTCTGACTATTGTGTGCCCGCTCCATAGTAATCAACTACAACAGGACTCCTTACAATGGCGTCCCTTTCGGGGGGGTTTAAACACCTCCCCCAGGCTCCAGCGCGATTCCAGCTTCCGAATCAGCTACGGCCTCCATTCCCATTCAATATGAAAATGTCATTATGCAAGACACTCTGGCGGTGCAACAAACTCCAAATGAGACACACGGTGCAGTAGATACGCCCCATGAGGTAGACACTACAACGAACAAGGAAGTTCCCAAGGTGACTTCTCCAACATGCAAGCCCATAGCAACAGAGTGACCCAAAATCGAACTCCCATGTCACAAAATCAATGGAAAAATTCATTTTATGAAGGACCATGCCCTCATAGGCAAGTTTATCGGCATCTGGCCGACTGAAAAATATCTACAAGGTTGGATAGCAGAAAAATGGAAACCTAAGGGACATGTAACCCTTCATCTTGGCCCAAAAAGGTTCTTCACAGCAGTCTTCAACTGTATTGAAGATCGAAACAGATTCCTTGAAGGTGGTCCTTATTTCTTTAACTTAGCTGGTCTGTATTTAAAGGACCAGGTTGAACGATTTAACCCAGACAAGGAGGATTTCAGTTGGGCACCAGTGTGGATCCGGCTGTATTCTCTTCTGCTAGAATATTGGGATGAAGAATCGCTGAAAGACAGTGGAAATGGGTTGGGCGAGTTCATAAAGATAGCTGAAGAAACTAAACTTTGAATATACACCTCATATGCATGCATCTGTGTCTACATGTGCCTAGATAAAGCTCTCCCAGATTCGGTAAGTCTCTACCATGATGATTTTGAATGGATTCAACCTTTGGACTATGAGTCTATACCTTTCAGGTGTTGTAAATGTCATGTTCATGGACATTTATTCCATGATTATCCTTTAAATTCCCAGCCCAAGACTACAGAAGTCTCTAACAAACCTGACCCTGAAGGGTTCACCAAAGTGACCAATAGAAAGAAGACTCATAAAAATCCTGCCTCAGGAAAAAATATCATCCAAGATAACTCCTCCAAGCCTTCCACCAGCAACAGCTTTGAGATTATCACCAAAGAAAGCGAGCAAGACCAGGAAAAACTCAAGTAACACTCATCTCCCACCAAGCCATCCCAAAACCCCCCTTTTTCAGACTATGTCCTGATCCCTCCACCTTTACATGATACCCAAGCTCCTCAAGCTTCGCCTCAAAAGGATCTTGACTGGAAACTAAATGGAATGGATATTGACTTCTTTTTGCAACAACCTTTTCTCTCAAATGATTCCATGGAAGGAAGTAGTCAGGCTCAAAACATGGAGGAGGAACCAGAAAGTATAGTCCTTAGAGGCCTAGACATCTTCAAACTAGAGCAAGCTTGCTGTAAGAAAGAATTTGATAAAATTCCAGAAACTCAGATAGCCAACCTGGAGGTCATCATTGCCAGAGCTTATCAGCAGCGAAAATTGGGAATACAACCTAGGAGTTTATAGGATGGAGTTCAAATACCCAAAGACTCCAAAAAGAGAGGGAGAAAGACAGATCTGCATCACACCATCATCGTAGGTCAAATCATGGTGGATTCAGGAAGGTATTCAAAGCTGACAAAGTACTACAAGTCCCTCCCTAATAGTGAATCATGAAGCTCACATCTTGGAATCTAAGAGGGCTAAATAGCCCAGGGAAATATAGAATGATCAAAAACATGATAAAGTAGGAGCAACCTCATATTTTCTTCATGCAAGAAACAAAATGTAACAGCACCACTCTAGGTAACATTCTCTAAAAATCTTGACCAAGATGTCACTCCATGGCAGTGGATGCCTCAGGGGCTTCTGGAGGTTTAACAATAGCTTGGAATCCGCAAGATATTTCGCTCATAGAATTCCATGCTTCACATCATATCATACAAGCAACATTCCATATTGTTGGAACTAATGTACATGGACATCTAACTAATTTCTATTTTCCTTAGGATGCAGGTAATAAGAAGGCACTGCTTGATACTATAGCAGCTCTCAACTCCAGTAGACTCCACCCTCTCCGGATCATCGGAGGTGACATAAATATGATAATAAGGCTCGCAGAAAATATGGGAGGAAGAGCCAAGCTTGAGATTGAAAGTGGGAACTTCCAAGACTTCATACAAAACAATTGGTTAATTGATCTGCAGTTCAGCAATGGCATCTATACTTGGAGTAATCGCAAAATAGGAAAGAAGCAGATAGCCTCCAAATTAGATAGATTTCTAATATCTGATAATGTCATTCACCTTGGTGGGGATATCTCGACATCAATCCTGCCCCTCTCCAGATCATATCATTGGCCCATATCCCTCCAATGGCAAAGACCGGGCAACTCTACACGACAACCTTTCCGTTTCGAAGATTTTTGGCTTTCTCATCTGCAATTCCACGACTTGGTTAGGTTGAAATGGACAAGCTTTTCTCCTCCTGAAGGATCCAAAATGTTTCAATTCCAACAGAGGCTCAAACATCTCAAGCTGACCATAAAAAAGTGGAACCACACCACTTTTGGAAATATCTTTCAAGCTCAGAAAACCCTCAACCAAGAAATGATGTCTCTTCAGCAAAAATTCATTAATGAAGGGTGTACGGAGGAGACAATGGAACAAGAAAAACAGCTTCAACATCAACTAGAGGAAAGAAGGAAGCAGGAGGAGATACTCTAGAAGCAAAAATCTAGAGTTCGAAGGCTAAAAGAGGGGAAGCGTAACACCAAATTATTCCACAGAACCACCATCCAGAGGTGAATGCATAATACCATAACACAAATTCAAACTCAGCAGGGGGAAAGGGTCGAAGAACATGCAGAAATCGATGAGGATCTCATCAATAATTTTAAGACATTTCATCAGGAGCCCCAAACCAATAAACATCCAGCTATAGCAAGAATCACTCAACACATTCCTAGAATAATTAAGGAGGAACATAATCAAATGCTCCTCAGACCAGTTACTCTCCAAGAAGTTGATTTGGCTATGAAACATCTCAAGGAAGGCAAAGCTCCGGGGCCGGACGGTTTCACGACCACCTTCTTCCACAATTTCTGGGATCTTATAAAAGAGGGTGTATGGCAAGTGGTTGATGAATCACTAACTCTTCACTGGTTTCTCCCTTCTCTAAATGCAACCTTTATGCCCTCATAACTAAATAAGAACACTCTATTATGCCAGATAAATTTCGACCAATTACCTTGTGTAATTTTATTTGTAAATTCATCTCCAAAGTCATAGCATCAAGGTTGAAACCACTCCTCCCTTTTCTCATCTCGCCAGAACAATCAGGATATGTGGAAGGTAGGAAAATTTTGGATGGTATAATCCTCACTCATGAGGTTATACATTCTCTCAAGCTATCCAAACAGGCAAGTATGATTCTCAAAATAGACCTATCTAAAGCTTTTGATAAATTGAGTTGGTCTTGCATCCAAAAAATTCTCTCTTATTTTGGCTTCTCCCCCTTTGGGTCAGATGGGTAATGAGTCTAGTCAATTCAACCCTTTTCTCCATACTCATCAATGGCATCCCTTCCCGACCTTTTAGCCCCTCATGAGGCGTCAGGCAAGGCGACCCCCTTTCACCATTTCTTTTTGTGTTAACGACGGAAGGATTAGGACGTCTTATCAAGCATGCTCTCCATTCACAGCAACTCAGAGGCATTTCCATCCATCATTCCCCGGCTATTACCCACCAACAATTCATGGAAAATAATATACTATTCAGATACCCCTCTGTGCAAGAAGCTTCTAAACTCAAATCCCTTCTTGATGACTTTTCTGAGGCCTCGGGAGCTAGCATCAATACAACAAAATCCCAAATTTTCTTCTTTCATACTCCAATCATGACTCAATCTGCCATAGCCCGCATTCTTGGATTCACTATAGCTTCACTACCCTCCAAATACTTGGGAGCACCCCTAACTGACTCTGCCATTAAACATACCTCTTGGAAACTACTTCTGGAAAAATTGGAAACCCATCTTTCTTCATGGACTTACCAAGCTCTTAATATGGCTAGTCGGTTGGTGCTAATCAAATCATTTCTACAAGCCATGCCACTCTATCTCTTCTCTATTTTGGCTGCTCCAAAGTGGGTCCTTAAGAAGATCAAAAATCTGCAATGCAATTTCTTATGGGGAGCCACAGGACAAAATCGCAAATGGGCTCTGGTAAAGTGGAATATAGTTTGCAAATCCAAAAATAATGGAGGGGTAGGATTACAAGACCCCCATCACAGCAATGCAATCATGGGTGCCAAAATTTGGTGGAAATGGTTAACGACTCCAAATATGCCTTGGGCCATCATATGGATAGAAAAATATGCAAATCAAAGGCCTCCTGATGATCTAATCATATTCACACCTATAGAAAAAGGCTCTCTGATTTGGAATGTGGCTAGACAAAACTATCACTTGATACAACAACATAGTTTCTGGGAAATCAGAGATGGTTCTACTGCTCGGTTTTGGATAGACTCATGGAAGTAATAACCAAAGCTATGAAATATTTACCAACCTCCACAAAGTCTAGATTGGGATGAGCAATAGATGGAAGTGGTACAACAACAATGGACTCAAATTCTAGACCAAGGATATAGACAATGGCGCCCGGTAGCTGAAATAATCAGAGATGGAATAGAGCATACCCATTACACCATAGAAACTGAACTCCAAAATCGCAAAATCAGATTCTCTGACAAAAAGGACATATTAAGATGGGGATACACTCCAAAAGGGGCATTCACAACTAAGGAGGTGTATAAAATCTTATGTAATGATCCATCTCCTAATGATCCTTTATGGAATAGAATCTGGACTCCTGGAATTTGGCCCCAGGTTTTTACGTTCTTATGGCTACTAGGACATCAATGAATTCTCACCTGGGACAATATAAAAAAACGAGGTTATCATGGACCCTCAAGATGTCCGAACTGCCTGCAACATGAAGAAACAATACAAAATCTCCTGGACGACTGTCCTCTTGCCACACATCTCTGGGAGAAAGCCAGCTTCTGTTGCCAAAGAAAATGCAAAGCATCAGAGGATCTAATCAATAAAATTCATAATTGGAATCAGGATCCCTATAAAAGTAGGCTACTCAATCAACTATGGCAAATACTACCTAGGCTCATCTTATGGACGATTTGGAAAGAAAGAAATCAGCACATCTTCAAGGATCAGAGTACGCATTTAGAAATCATCTGGACCAACTTAAGTCATAATCTTCAGGAAACCTTGGCTCTCCATACATGGCATGAGGAGGTTTTTCCTACACTTCCACAAGAACATAGCATATTAGAGAACTGGAATCTACAACTTCCCATGCCTCAAAAAGCACAAGGAAGCTCACCCAACACTTCCACTGTGACTAGAAAATGGATGCCCTCTCCTCCAGGAACTTTCAAACTCAATTTTTATGGGGCTTCCAAGGGAAATCCTGGCAAGGCTGGGTTTGGTGGCATATTCAGGGATCACACAAGCACACCTCTCCTGATCTTTCTGGGCAACATCGGTTGGGACACGAACAACTCAGCTGAGTTAGAAGGCTTATGGAAGGGTCTCTCTTTAGCTCATCAGTATGGATTTCATCCTTTGGAGATTGAAGGGGACTCACAAATCCTTATAAATTTGGAAAATCAGATACTCCAGGGAACCCATGCACACAACCTGGCCAGGAGCTAGAGGCTAGCTGCTAGATTGGAGATGATAGAACACTGGCTCTGCTCAAGCAAAGTGGTCATCTTCACACATGTCAAAAGATATGGTAACAAGGTCGCCGACTTCTTGGCTAACCAAGGAGTTTAAAATGAGCACACCATATTTACTGGATCAATAGATATCTTAAATGATAGAGCCCAAATATAGGAGTGTAACACCTTGGTATAGAATGATGCAGCCCCCCCGGATGTGGGTGTCGAGACCGAGGTTTAATGCGATAGGGCATGGGACTGGAAAGTGGCTGAGACACTTGCCCATTCTTTCCACCACCATGCGTGAGCTCATAAGCCTCTGGGTTGTCAACCATAATGTCTTAAATTCGATCGATGGCCAAGATCTTTCTTCCACCTCCGTAAAACATTCTCTGCAACTAAATTCATATCACATTTATGGTTTATTAAATTCATGAGCTCATCGAGGCATCTAAAAATTGAATTTGAAGATGGAAGAGAAATGAGCTCATTCTATGTCTCCTCCTCCTCTGTTGCAGAGCTTTTTCTCTCCAACTGTTATGAATCCTTGTTCCCGAACTGCTACCGGTCGTCATTTTATAATTGCTTGTTGTCTTGATCTGGGAGACGGAATCCATCTCTCTCGAAACAGATTTTGCAACCTCAGCTCTGTTACCCTTGATTTCTCGATTCATTCACCACCTCTTCGCACTGCTCCCTTGCATTCGCGTACGCCCCTTTCTGAGAGTGAAACCATGCCCAGACTTCGTCATCGCATGCGCTATATGAGGGGAAACACTAGAGGCCATCCTCAGCATGCTCCCTCTTCTTCCATCTGTGATACTTCATCCCCATCCTCTGAGTACTTCGCTAGTAGGTATCCGAATACCAGAAGCGGCAAAGGCAGATCCCACTCAGCCAGCCACAGAATGGCCTCCTCCGCTCTGGCTTCCCCTGCCTCCCTCGCCTCAAACTTGCCTCAAATATCCCACTTTTCTTTCAAATGCACATTGAACCATCCCAGAATAATTGCCACCATCTCTGTCTTGTTTCAGGAAGATCCTCAGATAGCTGTTGCAGGCACACACTCAGAAGGGAAGGATGCAAGGTCTACTCAGGATGAGGCTTTGAAGATTCAGAAGGAGGATAAGCTCAAAGAGAAGGCACCAATTGACGAGGATGTTGGTTCGCACCGAACGAGATGCACCATGCAAGGCACTGCCTCTCATGCAGACAAGCCAGATGCGGATGATGATATGGAGGATTACAGGTGCCTCATCCTTGAAGAACCACCTCCTCCTCATTATAGTTAATCCTTTTATATTCTTCAATTATGTGTATGTCAAGTCTCAGACTTCAAAAGCTAATCTTGAGTTTTTTGTACTGATATCATGTAGTTTCTGTCTGAGATACTGATTTCTAAGGCTGTTACCCCTGCATGGGCAGCATTTTTCACTGAATGCTCTATGTTTGGACTAGTTTCCCCATGTGGGCAGTCCTCAAACAATCTTCTTGCTGATCATGCCACATCTACTAGGAAACGCATAGGCTACGACCATGATGTACACTTTTTCTTCTTTTTAATAGATCTAACTTAACTTAGAAAAAAAAATATTAATTATTGATGAAAAATAAAAAGTAAAGAAGTTTGATATACAAAAAATGAATACATATGTGTGTGTGTGTGTGTGTGTGTGTGTGTGTATTATAAATATTCACCTTAAATATTTAATTACCTTTCAATTTCGTCATTTTACCTCTCCCTAATAGGTTCTCCCCTTCATATTTTTTTATGAATTTCACATCCCAAATGCCATACACATGCATATTTTCTTCTAATATAGGAATATATTGAGAAATGTACAACATGGACTGATATGACATATATCCCTCCACCATACAACCCTTAGGATGTGCTCTTTCTCTAACCAAAACCTTCAATGATTTCAAGTGCCTCTCCACCATCCACATTAACCTTGTGTGTACACGTCCACATAATTAAATCTCCTCAACTTGGAGTACGAGGTAGTGTTCTTGTACATTTACAAATGATGGAGGTATATACTTTTTCAATTCACACATTAGCTGGGGAATTTCTCTCTTCCAATGTTTTATATTTTCTTTACATATTTCTTTCAATTATAACCATCTACAGATGATGCAAGAAAATATGTACATGTTTCAAAAAAACATAATATATTACATTACACATAAAACACATTTTATTAAGTTGATCAAAAACTAATTAAAAAAACATTCAGAATATAAATTTACTACTTACCTCATGTATTTTCCAAGATCTTATATAAATTTTTTGATGTTTTCGTTGAATTCATATGGGAGAGAAAGAGGTAGAACATATTGTAACAATAAAAATGAATCACAAAAAATCCACACACACACACACACACACATATATCAAAATAATTACCTTAATGAAGGTATGCCAATCGTGTGTTTTTACCCCACCAAATTCACATTTCTTTGTTAGGATATTATTTATCTTTGAAGGAAATCATGTGGAAAATTTAATTCTTCAAATGAGCTCTTTTATATCATCACTTCTCTTCTTTATTAATAACCATGGAAGGTTTTTTTGATCTCCATCATTATTTGATCGTATCCCATTCTTCATTGCATGATTGGCTTCCACAATGTCATTACAAATTTTCTGGATTTTTTCTTTATCCCTCCTACCATCTATGATCCACCATAAATTTTCTACCACATTCTTCCCGATATGCATTGTATCAAACAAATGAGCTATTATTTGGTCATCATAATAGGGAAACATTATGAATTCAGTAAGAAAACTTTTAATTCCTTGTGGAAGCCCATGTCCTTCACAACAATTTATGTTATATTCAAATTTCCATAGATGAGTTGTTATTATTCATGGTTTTAATCAAGTATCTTCTTTCTTGTTGAAAAGATGATATTTATTATAACGATACCTGTGGTTCTTAGAGAGTACCTTCCTATACTCATCAAACAAATCCTTTCCTAAACGTGTTGAATGACAAGATTTTATATTAGGACCACAAACTGAACATGTAAATTTACCCTAGTTTGAAGGCCTGCAAGAGAGGATTAGTGTTATTTATAAATGAAGTGATTATTTAAAATACATGCATGATATGATCTAATTGAAATAATTATGTACTATTAAAGTTCAATGGGACATTATATACCACAAAAATTAGTTAGTATCGTGGCATCATGAATTTTCCATACAAGTATGCCATGGAATTCAAATTGCATCTACCTTATTGGTTTGGAGATGTCATACATAGTGATTCTGACCCATAACTTCTTTAACTCGTCGATAAGAGGCTCAATATATACATTAATATATTTAAATTGGTGCTTACCTAATTGTTTCAAATTATACATAATTACTACTATGATATACATATAAGTAAATAAACAAATATAACATATTATAATGAAAAAAACAAGAGAAATGAAAATGTTACAATATTCAAAAAATTAATGTAAACGAATACCTAGAACTATCATTTTCAACATAATGTGCTCCCTCTTTATTGAAATCCGGGGAGGAAGATTATTGTTGATAACAAAAATCAACCACACTGATTAAATCAACCTGATCTCTCCAAAAATATTAACATCGCCAGCTGCTAATGAATTATTAACATTACGAGGTTCATGTTTTAAATGAGGTCATTTTTCCTCAATTTCCCTAAATGCATAACCATTTGCAGTAATTTGAAGAAAATGATCATCGCTTCTCTTCCATGCATGGAAATCCATAACATTTTCTATGCTTTCACACATAAACGATCACTACAAACGTGGAATTATGGGAATATGACGAAGAACCTTTTGAGGTACCTTTTTTGTTATTTGATTAGTTCGATATCTATTGTTGTTACATTTCTATTAATTTTCTTTCAATGCATGTTGTCCATAATATATAATATGATCATTAGGACTTGCATCTATAGCTTGATACTCCATTCCAATTTCTTTCTTAACAACACACAAATCTCGATATGTGCAAGGTAACTCATTTGGTAATGGTAACAAAAATTCACCTAAAAATACAATACAATATAAGAAATACTAGTTATTATAAAAAATATTAATTAAATATTTCATTCTCATTTCCACATTAATTAACACTAAAAAAAAAATCAACCTTTCATGTGATGAAACATATTACATTATACCTTAGGTTCTATTTCATACAAGAGTTTGAAAAACTATTCAAAACCTTTGACCTCACCAACAATAATGTAGCAAAGAGAATATTTTCTCTTGAGACTTCATAAAGTTGTGTCGGTGCCTTCTCTAGCATAGGTTTATCATCATAAAAAACATCTATGTTCTCATCAATTGATTTCTCCCATCATCTAGAACTATCATGTCCTCTTATTTCATAGGATCATTATCTTGAGCTTCAATATTTTCTCCATCTTCCTCAAATTTTAGAACAACGTTTCTAAGACTAATACTTGGTGCAACATTTAAATCACCATACCTTGGGGGCCACCTTGACTTTATAATAATTTCAAACAATCACGAGAAATAATTTGTTTGCATAACAAATATTATAACAACAAAAAATTTACAAATATGATTAATATAAAGAAAATATATATAATGATTCATAAATACCATGATCTTACCAACGGACAATATTTCCCCCCCCCCTTCAATGTGGCCATTCATCCTACAATGTATCAACTGTCTCATATGAAATTCTCCACGGAAGTTTGCACCTACAAGAATTTCAAGGGAAATAAAATTTCCCATCATTGACCCCTTGTAGATTAGTTGATCCCCATCTAATGTTTTTTGACATTCTTCTAATGATTTGAATTTGAATGTTAGTTTTGTTGTGCTAATTTCATCTTCAGATTTATAATTATTTTGTTGATCTTATGCCTTATGTTCATAGGTTTCCTTGGTGGTTATGAGTGTCAAACAGGTAAATGAGCCAAGTTTTTAAGTTAAATTCAAGAGCATAAAGCATGAAAAACAAATGTTTAACAACAACAATAACAATTACAACAAACCATCATAATTGATCCATCAACAAAATGTTCTGATGAAGGAGTTCACCCTTCCTCGGTTACATCTCCTTGGTCCAGATTCCATGGCTTGGGCCTCTGTATTAGCTCAAAAGTGAAAAAATTGATGTTTATATTCACTTACAACTCTTGAAACATGCTTCAGTGAGTCTAGAATGTCCAAATCAATCAGAAATGACTCTTCTTTCTCTTAATTTGGTCAAAAATTGCAAAAGGTATGGCCAAAACCATTTTTCCTAGTAAACTGCCTCCAAAACTGGAGAAAGCTCTAGTTAGGCCCGCCAATTATGGAGGTCCGTCAAACTTGGTGGACTCTGTCGAATTCACTGCCAACATAACTTTGGTTTAATTAATTTCTAAACGCGGATTAAATGTGATAAGTGTACGTTTAACTATGCATTAGCGCGTTTATAATAAAACAAGGTTTAAACCCTTAAGCTATGTGTTTATCTTTCAAACCCATGGCTATAATATTTGCTTCATCTCCTAAATTTGAACCTAAGTCATGTCAAACTATAGCAACAATTTTCTCCTTCTCTTTGGCTTTCAGTTTGTTTGGCTTCAACTCTGGATGAAGTTACCAAGAGTTGTCTTCATCATGGTCATTCTTCAAACAATGTTTACATGTAATTTTCTCCTTCTCTCTTTTGACAGAGATATTCCTCTTTCCTCTTCCATAAAAATTTCCCTTTCCTTTACCCTCACCATCACTTTTATCATCTATGTTATGTTTCCCTCTTGCCTCTAAATGTGTGGCTTGAACACAAACATCATCTATGTTTGTGGTATTGAACATGAGAATAGTGTGCCTAAGGTAATTGTGCAAACCTCCAATATAATTTAACAAAATTTCTTGATAATACAAATTAATACCCAAAATAAGAGCTCTTCTCCTAAATTCATGAGTATAATCTTGCACACTCTTCCCTTTCAATTGTCTAAATTTTTTCCTGTCTATAATGGCCTTTTGCATGTAAGCTAAGGGATATAATTGCCTTTTAATGGTAGCAATAAAACTTTTCCTACACATAGATATCTTACTATAATTTTTAATCTCTTCTTGAGTTCGTGCTTCCCACCATACAAGTGTTGATACTTCCATCCTCAAGGAAGCCAATTGAATCTTTATGTCATCTTCATGAAGGTTCTGAATTTTGCAATACACCTCCATGTATCCAATTTTCCAATATTTCTGCGTTTACCTCTCCATTATACATTGGAAGCTCAAATTTGACATCAAGTTTGAGTAAGGGTGTTTTTCCTCTTGTGGTCTTTGAGTGAGTATGGGTGGTTTTTGTGGTGGAAGTGGAAGATGATGTTGATGGAGAAGATGAGGATGATGATGAAGATGGTGGAGATGGAGGTGGCATTCCTCCACTCCCCTTTGAATCATTTTCTTCATCCTTCTTATCATTTGAAGTTCCTTCTCCATGTGGAGGCTTAGAACCTTCTCCTGCCATCCCAGCAGTAAATGCATCAAACATAATTTTAACCATCCTCTTTATGTCATTGAAGTATTTCTTAACATCATATCTTCTGAATGACATTCAATTTCTCCAACACTTGACATGATGGCTATGGATACAACTTCAGCTTCTGGTTCTTGTACCTCTTTAATATAAACTTCTTAAGATAAAACTTGAGGTGCTTCAAGTGCAGCTATGAGTGGAACTTTGGGTGGAGATAGTGCCCTTCTGGCTCTCCTTCTTTTGGTCCTAATATCAGGACTTGCAACCAACAATTTCCCTTCACCTCTCTACAATTTAAATCTTGTAAGCATCACAAATCGGCAACCATTAAAACCCTACCTGCACAAAACTCAAGTAACTATCCATAAAATAGCCTTTCAAATTGGCTCTGATACCAAACTTGATCTTAATTTGAGTGTTATTTTTGTTTTGATAATTTGATATTCAGATTTATAATTATTTTGTGGATCTTATGCTTTATGTGCATAGCTTTCCTTGGTGGTTATGAGTGTCAAATAGGTAAATGAGCTGAGATTTTAAGTTAAATTCAAGAGCATACAACATGAAAAACAAATGTTGAACAACAACAATAACAATTATAGCAAACTATCACAATTAATCCATCAACATAGTGTTTTGATGAAGTTGTTCACCCCTCCTAGGCTACATCTCCTTGGTCCAGCTTCCATGGATTGGCCCTCTATATTAGATCAAAAGTGAAAACATTGATGTTTACATTCACCTACAGCTCTTGAAACCTACTTCAATGAGTCTAGAATGTCCAAATCTATCATAAATGACTCTTCTTTCTCTCATTTTGGTTGAAAATTGCAACATATATGGCCAAAACCATTTTTCCTAGTAAACTACCTCCAAAATTGGAAAAGACTCCAGTTAGGCCAACCAATTATGGAGGTCCACTGAACTTGGTGGACTCCGCTAAATTCACCACCAAATTAACTTCATTTTAATTAATTTCTAAATGCAGATTAAATGGGATAAGTGTATGTTTAACTGCACATAAGCATGTTTATAATAAAACAAGGTTTAAAACCTTAAGCTACAAGATTCATAGCTTAATCCCTACAATTAACATGTTAAACTCTACTTAATATTTTTTTGCTCCCGCCGTGGTTTGGTGGAATGGTTGTATGGGGAGGGGGCAGGCCCGCAGGGCTGGCACCCTCCAAACCCCCGCTGGTCAATAAAATTGAATAGAAATACATGTTGGGCACTATACATGTTAAGAAGTTCTGTGATGGCTCGTTGGTAAAGGTGGAGAGTAGTGTGGGGGAGGTCATGGGGTCGAGCCCTGACCTCCGCCAACCTGTACATGAAATTTTGTGTGCCAATATAAATATCAAAACCTTTGACTATTTTTCGACTATAATATTTGGAATTTGATCAAACCGCCCACCTTTGAACCTTGGGTTATAAATAAACTTTGGAGTTTGGAACATATTATATGTTCCACCATATCAATTAAACTTGGACCATTGAATAATTTGAAATATGCACCATATATGATATACCACATCTAGATTTACACAAAATTTGGTTAGGGTCCACCAGAGGGGGCACGTGGCGGGCCCTGGCTGCACCATGTGTCAACCTCTGGTTGGCCTATCCATCCATATAAAAAAAATTCAACTTCAACCTTAGGAGCACATTCCTAAAAAATTTCACCTTCAAACCAAACTGGCGAATCATGCAGTGACACTTGTCACAGTGTCATTGGGAAAAATTAAATAATATTCCCATAATATACCTTGTATGTTGACTGTGCTGCCATGTCATCGTTCATTTGGACACTGTGTTCGACGAAATGAATTATGTCGGAATCCTAGCGATGAGCTCTTCGTTGTCGTTCAGTTTCCAATCAATTCTAAGCACTTTTCATTTTTGAGCTTTTACACTGAGCACCTGATCATTCCTCTCCATTTTAATCCTTTTGGACCCCAAAATCTCTTTGATTAATGATCATGTGGATGAGGGTACTGTTCCCTCACCCTTCCAGTCTCTATCTACTGAAATTTTCCCATTTTCATCAAATTGAGTTTTTCACAAAAACTTAACTTTTTCCTTATCTCTTGTGACCCTCACTGTTGTTGACACCGTCATGCTGAAATTTCCATGAATTTGCAGAGAAGAAATCTATTCTTACATAAACCATCTTGTTCCCACCTTGGTCATTAATCAAAGGAAACCTAAAAAATGTCTCACCTTGCACACTGTCATCATGGCGATTCTTAACTGACCTTGCTTTGTACTTGCGTCGACTCTTGACCAAGTATCTTCGCCATTGCCATGTATCCTTTGGAAACCAAAAAAAAGAACTTATGTAACCCATGCCTTGTTTTTCAAACTTATTTTTCGCTTTCTCTTTGACCTTTGCACTCTCTTGCACCGATATCTTCTTTCCAGCACTGCCCAACACTGATGTTGACTGCTACAAATGTTTTACATCTTGTTCACCTCCTTTCAAAGGCAACCTGTTAAAGTCCTGAAACATCTCATTACAAGCATAAGAAACCTCAATGAAATCAACTTGTTTATTTTATGCATATTTTTGAAAGGTTTGATTCAAAACATCTCTTTGTTTGTTCATCAAAAATGTCAAATTTTGACTTGCATTCACTATCCTCTTCATTTCTCCTGCATGTAGAAGAGACAAACTTGTATTCTTCTTATGCCCCCTAACTATGTACTAAATACCATATTTAAAAAAGTGATAATTATTCTCATGGCGATGTAATACTGCTTTCCTATCATAAATATAAGGACTTCCCAAAAAAATACCTGATATCTCAAGTAGCACCACATCAAGTTCAACTTCATCAAGAAAGTTTGAATTGATGGAAAATATTAGTATGCACTTCCTTGTAACCTGCAAGTTTGCATTCTTGCATATCCACCCTAAAGGATAAGGTCTTGGATGTATAACAGTTTCAAGTTTTCGCTACTTAATCAAGTCTTCGGAAATCAAGTTAGCTTGTGACCCACTATAAAAAAGTGTATCAATATCGGTATAGTTAGAGATGACTCTAATATGGAAAAGTTATATTCTTGTATCTTCATCTTGAGTGACATTGGAACAATTTGAAGAACTAGCGATTGATATGTGTTTACCTTTCAAACCCATGGTTGTAATCTTTGTCTCATCTCCTAAATCTGAACCTAAGTCATGTTCAACTATAGCAACACTTTTCTCCTTCTCTTTGGCTTTCATTTTATTTGGATTCAACTCTGGATGAGGTTGCCAACAGTGATCTTCATCATGGATATTGATCATCTCAACCCCCATTGAATCTCTGATGAGCTATCCCCTTTTGTCCGGCCTAATAGATTCATTTTCCGCCCAAGCGCTAAGACCAAGCACTTAAGTCTTAAAGCGCCAATCGCGATCGGAGCATAGGGTAGGTGTTTTTCCTTTGTTACAGCAGAAAAACTCCGATGTGATTAGCGTAAGTCTATAATTCCCGCGACGCGTTGTGCACCGTTGATCCACCGTTTAGATCGAATGGTCGGCGCTTTATCGCACCCCCGCTTGGATCGCAGTCGCAACATTTATGTGAAGCCCCCCGATCAGTCCATCGTAGATATTTGCGATGCGGTTGATCGCATTGCATGTTCAACCTCCGATTGATCGCATCACATTTTCCCTATTGCGATTGCGATTAGTCCCCATTCCCGTCTCCGATTGTGATTTTCGATTCCATATGGGTCCCACCTCATACGCACTTCCATCATATTTCATGCATTTCCTATGTATTTCCTCTACAGCCCGAATCTTCATATATTTCGTTAAAGTCTTATGTTTCATATGTATTCCCCTAAGGTTCATAAGTCATTCCACGGGTCAATCTCCACCGCCGCACCATATTTTCTCCGCCCTTCATATCCATTCTCCCTATGCATAGCTTTCATAACCAATTTTGTGGGTTTTGCAGGATTACAGCGACAAAAAATTTCCATTATTCATAGCCTCCATTTTAGAAGTCGAGAACGCATCAAAGGACCATCTTTTAGAGGAAAAATTTATGAGGGAAAATCTAGGAAGCTATTACGGTACAAATTTCATTAAAGAAGCCAAGATTAAAATCTGTCAAACCCTCCAGAGCCATTCAAAGCACAGATTTTTGCAGATGGAGACATTAATGTCGCGGCAAAGAGTATCAGTGGAAGATAGAGGATTTCAGCATCCATCATTAAATATTCTAAGACCTAATCCATGGTCTAGAAGATAAAGGTACCAGATCAAAGATATCTCGAATCACACAGAGGGTACAATGCATAAGAAACCATACCCTCCAGGTTTTATTTCAGCAGAATTTCCTTTCAAGAAAGGATAGAATGTTTATGTGATTTCACTTCTACGCCATGTCCCTGAGGAGATTTTCACCTAGCGCATTTAATTCAGAAAGCCAACAGCAGAGTACATACATCACAACATAGTCATTCAGCAGTATGGGCGCAAATGTTTCCGCCATTTTGTCTTAACGAGGAAAATTAAATGTTTTTCACCTACTTCTTTTATTAGGGTTCTTCTTCTTCTATAAATGGCCCTAAGAAAAAATTATTGAGGGTTCCAGATTTTATCAGAAAATTATGCAGTGAAAGGCTTTTTGTATACATTTTTTAAAACTTTTGTATGAAGGCTCAGAGCCCATAGGGTCACAGTGAGGAGGAGTTATATCTGTTAAAGAGGATTTTGGTCTTTGGTATTTCAAAGTCTGTAACTTTCTCTTATGTGTTATTTTAATATATCATTTCATTTCATCCATCTTTCCTGTATCATGTTTTGGAATACGAGTGGCTCACTGATTTTTCGTATGGATTCATCCTAGTTGATGCCCATGCTCGGATTAGTCAAGCACTTTAAATATGGCTCATGCATGATATTCTGTTCCGCTATTCAACTAAACCGTATTTTTTCTATATTAGTTTCTTTGGGAGGGTGCTTTTAAAATGCTATTATCATGTATGGATTCTTATATTGGTAAGCCCATGCATGGTGGTATTGTATATCTGGGTATCAGCTCAATGTTAGCTAATATTTCCTCTACATTTCATTCACTACATACACCTTCTGATAACTTATTTTTGTGAAGTATTTCTGAATTGGCCCGTTTTGCAGTAAGCTGTCTCTGAATTGTCTGATTCTTTGTATTAGAGCTTTACATTTTTCCTCTGCAATATCCCTTCCTCTGTGTCAGTTTCTGAGGGTCTTGGTCCCATTCTAGTTTATTTCCCTGTTTACAGGAGATAGCATGTGAGCTGAAGTTGACAACTTCATACGTTATATTATATGCTCCTTGCTATGCTAAGATGTCATAGGCACTGGTCTATCACAACTCTAGACTGTCTATAGGAGTGACAACATCTTTCTGGTGCCGTTGCCGGGGAACAAAGTTGAGAAATTTTAAAATCCCTGGGCCTCGACAAAATCTAATTCACTCTTCAAGTAGGTGAGTATGGAGATTTGAGAGTTGTAGATCCCTCACCTTGGCGACTCCACATTTGTTCATTTGATAAATCTATTTGCAGTCTTGGATCCTCGTAAGCCACACCTAAGGTCAGATATGTCTAATCCAAATACACCTTCAGTGTCTGACCCTGAGAAGATCATATATAGAAGAAATTGGAGGGAAAGAAGATCAGTCCACTCTGAAATGCCTGAATTGTCTATAGAATACTTTCCATCCTCTTCTTCTCAAGAAGCTCAAGTGCCAGATCCTAAATCCACAGTGGGAGATAGTGATTATTACTATTCAGATAGCCCACCTCGAGGAGGTGTCTAATTTAAAGATAATTTTCATCCTACTCCTGAGGTTTAAGAGGTCAAGGAAGTCACCGAAGTATCTGTTGTTAATAGACCCCTTTTTCCCCTCAACCCCTCAAGCTGCAGTCGAATATATTCCTAATATTATTCATACTCCACTTCCACCACCTCCTCCTCCCCTTACTCATCAAACTATTGCACTACCTCCACCCCCTCCAATGGAAAATGTTCCAGGGTTCTTGCTAAATAAATATGCCCCTCTGGCATTACCTCAAGTGTTGAATGATATGCCCCAAGATATTCTGAAGATCTTGCCCAAATTCAATGGGGAAAATGAGATTGATTCTCAAAAGAATCTTGAGACTTTCTGCTCTTTTGCAAAGAACTTTAATGTTGAACATTTAGATGTGGTCTTAAGACTGTTTGTGCAATCTCTTGATGGTGAAGCTCAAAAATGGTTTAATACATTGGATGGCCGTTCTATTACCACTTGGGATAATATGGAAGATACTTTTCTCAGAAAATGGGGGGAGAATAAAGATCATGGACAATGTCTTACTGGGTTTAATACACTCAAGAAAAGACATAATGAAGGGGTGTCAAAATTTATTAAGAGATTTAATAAATTGTATTTGAGCCTCCCTGCTGACATGAAACCTCATCAAACTATTGCTAAAGTTGTTATTGTAGCAGCTTTTGATTCAAAATTCGGTTTCTCTCTCAGAGAAAGAAAACCTGCTACTTTGGACGATGCCCAGTCAGATGCACTAGAGTTGGAAGCAAACTTTGCCTCCACTGGAAAATCAAAGGGAAGATCTGAACAATATACTAGAAGAAAGAGCAAAGAGGAGGTGTCCACCTCTTATCAAGACAGAGACCCAACCAATGAAAAAATTGAAGAAATGAGAAAAATGATTAAAAACCTTTCTAGTAAACTGGTCAAGCTTGAATTGGAGGCCAAGAATTCAGCTTTCAAGAATTTCCACAATGCTCCAAACAGAGGTTTCAATCCTCAGTATAGGAAACCACCCCTACAAATATTTCCAAGCGAAACAAAGGAGCAATAGGATCAGGTACCACACCCATTGTACCTGTAAGGGCCAGTAGATGATTCTACAGAAGACACTGCCTATGGACTAGAGGATGCAAATCTCACCTTTTCAAATAGTGATGGAGAAGAATACCCTTTGGAAGTAAATGATGGAGCCAAGTGCTCATGGCAAGAAGAAGAAAAGACCAGAGACATAGAAGAAGCAGAAATTGATCATTATTGTAAACAATTTGATGATTTCATGCAAGTACATTTCAATAGAAGATATGATCTCAGATCTTCTAGGAAGAGGACTCGTACTCAAGAGCAAGAAGAAGAGCTACCCCAGAATGAAGCATCTTCTCAGGAGGAGTCAACAATGCAGAAAGCCACAGACAAAGGTAAGGGACCTCTAAACAAACCTGTGCAATCTAGTGATCAAATTCCTTCCTCTTCAAAAGCAGTCATTCCCCCTAATGTCAAGTCTGTGTCTAAAGAAGTCAAGTCCCCAGCTGAAAATAAAGAGTCAAAAGAGGTTGTGATATAAAAGTCCCCTCCTACTTTCAATCTGCAAAAGGAACTTGAAAAGGTCAAAATCCCAGTCCCCTTGACTGAACTGTTGAAACAGCCAACATATAAATCTCAAGTCACCTCTTTCATGCTCCCTCCAGAAGCACCAATCATCCCAGATAGTCTCAACCTTCAAGAAGAAAGACCCATGGTAGTGTTTGGCCCACACGTCGAGGAGATATATCCCTCTACTCCTCCCTTCTATGTGTCTCTAGTGATCCATGACCTTCTATTACATAAATGCATGTTAGATTCTGGAGCTTCCCATAATCTTATGCCTCTGTCAATCATGGAACAACTAGGTTTTCAAATCACACGTCCATATAAATACCTCTATTCATTTGATTCCAAAAGAGTTAAATGCTTGGGGATGATCAAGGATTTGGTGGTCAATTTGGCCCAATTCCCAACAAAAAGTGTGGTCATGGATATCGTGGTGGCTGACATCCCAGCTCGCTTCGGCATGTTGCTATCAAGGTCCTGGGGAACAAAACTTGGTGGATCAATGAAGTTAGATTTAACATATGCCACTATCCCATTTTTTGGTGGCCAAGAGAGGAGGTTGTATAGGGAGACTAGATTTTTCAAGATGGTGACTAAGGCTGAAAACTCTGTAAATTCACCAGTCTATAGTAAAGAAGGAGATTTCTCATGCTTGATGCTAGAAGAAGACCAAGATTTCACTCATGAACCATCCTTCTGTCAGATCAAGACTGAGAATCCCTGAGAGAGCCATGAAGCAGGAATCTGGACACTTCATTTTGATGGAGCGAATTCAAGAGAAGGTAATGGAGCTAGAATATTATTGATTTATCCTACAGGAAGGTGGGTTCCATTTTCCTTCAAGCTAGAATATGAAGCCACTAATAATGTGGCTGAATATGAAGCACTTCTGTTAGGATTGCAGACAGCCAGGAATATGAACATACAAAGCTTAAAATTTCTGGGAGATTTAGAACTGGTGGTCAGACAAGTCAGGAATCAGTGTCAGACCAAACATCCTAGGCTAAGGGCTTATGGGAATGAAGTTTGGGACATGGTAGAAAATTTCTTCTTGGCATTCAATATCCAGTTCATGCCTCGAGAACATAATAGGATGGCTGATTCCCTTGCTGTAGCTGCTAGTACATTCCGACCACCTCAGAACCCTCTTTTAAGGTATGAAGTTGAGGTGTGTTATCGGACTTCAATCCCAGATAACATCAAACACTGAAAGGTATTTGAAGATGAAGAACAGATGAAGATATTCCTGGAAATAGTGGGAGAATTCTCCAATATGGAGATTGATGCTGATGAAGAAGAGGTTGAGTCTGAAAATACTTCAGAAAGAAATTGGGAGGAGAAAGTGGCAGGTAATAAAGTGTTGCAATTGAAGGGAAATGTGATACCTAGAGGGTTGGTTCCTCTAGAAATATTATTTGACAAGAATGGTGTCTCATTGCAGCCGAGAAAAGTGGTAGAATAAAATCACGTAGAAGACCTGAATCTGGGTACTAATGCTAACCCCAAAATTGTAATACTGTCCAAGAGGGTCCCAGAAGAATCTAAAAATTATATCAGAAATTATTTCAGTCTTACAAAGATGTGTTTGCATGGTCCTATCAGGATTTGAAAACTTTTTACATCAGTATTATGCAGCATAAAATTCCACTGAAGGGAGATGCAAAGCCTCACAAGCAGAAGCTCAAACAAATAAATCCCCTGCTGCTCCCTTCCATTGAGAAGGAAATTAAGAAGCTGTTAAAGGCCAAAATAATTGTGCCATTGAGGTACTTTGAATGGGTGGCAAACCTGGTCCCTGTCTGGAAGAAGAATGGGGAAATAAGGCTGTGTGTGGATTTCAGAAATTTAAACAGAGCATCCTTAAAGGATAATTATCCACTGCCTAAAATGGATCACATCCTACAGAAGGTGGTTGGAGCTTTTAAGATGTGAATGATGGATGGATTCTCTGGTTATAACCAGGTGGTTGTACTTCTAGAAGATCAAAAGAAGACTGCTTTCACCACACCATGGGGTACATTTATGTATGCCAGGATGCCTTTTGGATTGATTAATGTAGGGGCCACTATTCAGAGGGCCATGGACATTTATTTTGTTGGGGAACAAGATAAATTTATGGTATTCTACCTCGATGATATCAGTGTATTTTCAAAAAATGATACTGAGCACATTGAGCATCTGCGTAGAAATTTTGAGAAATGCAGAAGGTATGGTCTTTCCCTTAATCCTCAAAAGTCTTTATTTGCATTAGAAGAGGGTAAACTGTTGGGACACATTGTGACTAAAGATGGGGTGAAAATAGACCCTAAGAGGGTAGAAGTTATAAATGGTATTTCTTTCCCCAAAAATAAGAAAGAGGTACAGGTATTCCTTGGGCCCATTAATTTCCTAAGAAGGTTTATTCCTAACTATGCTGAGATAGTTAGGCATATAACAGACATGCTCAAGAATAATAATGAAGTAAAGTGGTGACAAGAATCATGAGAGGCATTTACCAGAATAAAAAACGCTTTAGCAGAAGCTCCTGTGCTAGATGGGCCAGATTATGAAAAACCTTTTATGATCTTTTCCTTTGCATCACCTCATACAGTGGTTGGAGTTTTATTGCAGAAAAATGAAGAAGGATATGAGCAGCCTATTGCCTTTTTCAGTCAGGTGCTTCGTGACGCAGAATTAAAGTACAACATATTAGAAAAGCAATCATACGCCGTAGTAAAATCCCTCAAAGCATTCCGCGTATATATCTTACAGTCCCATATCACTGCATTTGTGCCTACAGCTGCTGTAAAAGATATTCTTATTCAGGGGGATAGTGAAGGAAAAAGAGGGAAGTGGATTGCCAAGATACAGGAATATGATTTAGACATCCGTCCTACCAAACTAATCAAAGGACAAGGGCTTGCCAAAATATTATCTGAATCAGACTATCAGGCCCTGGGCATAAATTTTTCCATGATAGCAAGTGAGGAGTTTGAGGAGAAAGAAGAACGACATGGAATTGGGGTAGCTACTCCAGAAACACATATGAATTACCTCACCAGTCATTGGTACAAAGAGATAGTAGAATATCTCCTTACACTCAGCTGCCCTCCAAGTTGTGATAAAACTAAATACAGAGCGCTGAGATTGAAATCACAGAAGTACATAGTCGCCAATGGCCGGCTATACTAGTGAGATACCTCAGGAATTTTACTCCTGTGTCTCACAGAGAATGAAGTCGAGAATATTATAGAAGAATTTCATGAAGGAATCTGTGGGGGACATTACAGCTGGAGGGCCACTGCTCACAAAATCATGAAGGCTGGTTTTTATTGGCCCAAGATTTTTGGAGATGTCTTTGCCCAGGTTAGAGCATGTGATAAATGTTAGAAATTTGCTGAAAGACAGAAGATGGCACCTCTGCCCATGATTCCCATACACGTGGATGAACCATTCATACAATGGGGGATCGATTTTATAGGCGAAATACATCCTCCGTCGAGTGGTTAGCATAAGTGGATTTTGACTGCCACAAATTATTTTACAAAATGGTTGGAAGCTATACCTGCAAGGAACGCAACAGATACTGTGATAATAAAATTCATGGAGGAAAATATCATATCCAGATTTGGTTGCCCTGCCAGAATAGTGACTGATAATGCACAGGCTTTCAAGTCTGCAAAATTTATGAGTTTCTGCTAGCAATATAATATCACACTAAGTCACTCTATAGCCTATTATCCACAGGGAAATGGCTTGGCAGAGTCTTCCAATAAAACCCTAGTGAGGGCCCTGAAGAAGACTATCAATGAAAATAAAAAAAATTGGGATTCCCAATTGAAATTTGCTCTGTGGGCTAATAGAATTACTAGCAAGAGAGCAACTGGGAAATCCCCATATGAACTAGTATATGGGAGGGTAGCAGTATTTCCTATTCAATTAGCCCTACCAGTAGCCATATTCATGCAAGAAACTCAGGAAGAGCCTGATGATATGATCAGGAGAATAAACCAGCTGGTGGAATTAAAAGAAACACGCAATCAGGTAAATCAAAGGCTGACGGAATATCAGGAGAAGATGAAACACCTTTTTGATCAGCATGGTAAAGACAGGAATCTGCAGATTGGTGATTTAGTACTCGGGTGGGATATCCAGAGGGCTAAAAAAGGAAAACATGGTAAATTCGATCCACTTTGGTTCGGGCCCTTCAAAATTGTGGAACAGGGAGGTACTAACACTTTCAAGCTGGAGAATTTACAGGGAGACTTGCTTGACGCCCCTGTAAATGGTCAATTTCTAAAGCCTTACTTTCAGCTCTGATTCAGGCAAAGGTGGCCTGATGTATTATATTGTATATTAGTTTCCTTTTTGGTTTTTCTTTGAATAATGTGGGTGTTGTGATGAATCATAAAGTGAAAAATAGAAGTGTTGAAGAGCAGAGTCTGCATACATGATGATCAGGAAGGTCTGCGAAGTTCTCGACACGTTCAGGGATAAACGTGCCATCCCCAGATGGAGCCAATGTTGATCATCTCAACCCCCATTGAATCTCTCATGAGCTATCCCCTTTTTTCTGGCCTGATAAATTCATTTTCCGCCCAAGCGCTTAAGTCTTAAAGCGCCAATCGTGATCGGAGCGTCGGGCAAGCGTTTTTCCTTTGTTATAGCAGAAAAAATCCGATGTGATTGGCATAAGTCTATAAGTCCCGCGATGCATTCTGCACCGTTGATCCGCCGTTTAGATTGAACGGTCGTCGCTTTATCGCACCCCCGCTTGGATCGCAGTTGCAACATTTATGTGAAGCCCCCCGATCGGTCCATCGCAGATATTTGCGATGCGATTGATCGCATCGCATGTTCCACCTCCGATTGATTGCATCACATTTTCCCTATTGCGATTGCTATTAGTCCCCATTCTTGTCTCCGATTGCGATTTTCGATTCCATATGGGTCCCACCTCATACGCACTTCCATCATATTTCATGCATTTCCTTTGTATTTCCTCTGCAGCCTGAATCTTCATATTTTTCATTAAAGTCTTATGTTTCATATGTATTCCCCTAAGGTTCATAAGTCATTCCACGGGTCAATCTCCACCGTCGCACTATCTTTTCTCCGCCCTTCATAGCCATTCTCCCTATGCATAGCTTTCATAACCAAGTTTGCAGGTTTTGCAGGATTACAGTGACATAAAATTTCCATTATTCATAGCCTCCATTTCAAAAGTCGAGAACGCATCAAAGGACCATATTTCAGAGGAAAAATTTATGAGGGAAAATCGGGGAAGCTGTTACGGCACGACTTTCATTAAAGAAGCCAAGATTAAAATATGTCAAAACCCCTAAAGCCATTCAAAGCACATATTTTTGCAGATGGAGACATTAATGTCACGACAAAGAGTATCAGTGGAAGATTGAGTATTTCAGCCTCCAGCATTAAAGATTCTAATACCTAATCCATGGTCTAGAAGATAAAGGTACCAGATCAAAGATATCCCGGATCACACAGAGGGTACAATGCATAAGAAACCATACCCTCCAGGTTTTATTTCAGCAGAATTTCGTTTCAGGAAAGGACAGAATATATATGTGATTTCACTTCTACGTGGTGTCCCTGAGGAGATTTTCACCCAGCGCATTTAATTCAGAAAGCCGGCGGCAGAGTACATACAGCACAACATAGTCATTCAACAATATGGGCGCGAATGTTTCCGCCATTTTGTCTTAACGAGGCAAATTAAATGTTTTTCACCTACTTATTTTATTAGGGTTCTTATTCTTCTATAAATGGCCCTAAGAACAGATTATTGAGGGTTCCAGATTTTATCAGAAAATTATGCAGTGAAAGGCTTTTTTGTATACATTTTGTAAAAATTTTGTATGAAGGCTCAGAGCCCATAGGGTCACAGTGAGGAGGAGTTCTATCTGTTAAAGAGTATTCTAGTCTTTGGTATTTCACAGTCTGTAACTTTCTCTTATGTGTTATTTTAATATATCATTTCATTTCATCCATCTTTCCTGTATCATGTTTTGGAATGCGAGTGGCTCACTGATTTTTGGTATGGATTCGTCCTAGTTGATGCCCATGCTCAGTTCAGTCAAGCGCTTTAAATATGGCTCATCCATGATATTCTGTTCCGCTATTCATCTAAACCGTATTTCTGCTATATTAGTTTCTTTGGGAGGGTGCTTTTAAAATGCTATTATCATGTATGGATTCTTAGATTGGTAAGCCCATGCATGGTGGTATTGTATATCTGGGTATCAGCTCAATGTTAGCTAATATTTCCTCTACATTTCATTCACTACATACACCTTCTGATAACTTATTTCTGTGAAGTATTTCTGAATTGGCCCGCTTTGTAGTAAGCTGTCTCTGAATTGTCTGATGCTTTGTATTAGAGCTTTACATTTTGCCTCTGCAATATCCCTTCCTTTGTGTCAATTTTTGAGGGTCTTGGTCCCATTCTAGTTTATTTCCCTATTTACAGGAGATAGAATGTGAGCTGAAGTTGACAACTTCATACGTTATATTATACGCTCCTTGCTATGCTAAGATGTCCTAGGTACTGGTCTATCACAACTCTAGGCTGTCTCTAGGAGCAACAACAATGGCCATTCTTCAAACAATGTTTACATGTGAGTTTCTCCTTCTCTCTTTTGACGGAGCTATTCCTCTTTCCTCTTCCCTAAAATTTTCCCTTTCCTTTACCCTCACTATCACTTTTCTCATTTATATTCTATTTCCCTCTTGCTTCTAAATGTGTGGCTTGAACACACACCTCATCTATGTTTGTGGGATTGAACATGAGAATAGTGTGCCTAAGGTAACTATGCAAAAATCCAATATAATTTAACAAATTTTCTTGAGAATACAAATTAATACCCAAAATAAGAGCTCTTCTCCTAAATTCATGAGTATAATCTTGCACACTTTACCCTTTCAATTGTCTAAAAATTTTCCAGTACATAATGCCCTTTTTCATGTAAGCTAAGGGATATAATTTCCTTTTAATAGTAGCAATAAAAAATTGACCAAGACATAGAGATATTACTGTATTTTTTAATCTCTTCTTGACTCCTTTCTTCCCACCATAGAAGTGTTGATCCTTCCATCCTGAAGGAATCCAATTGAATCTTTATGTCATCTTCATGAAGGTTCTGAATTCTACAATACACCTCCAATTGACGTATCCAATTTTCCAATATTTATGCATTTACCTCGCCATTATACATTAGAAGCTCCAATTTGACATCAATTTTGAGTAAGGGTGTTTTTCCTCTTATGGTCTTTGAATGAGTATGTGTGGTTTTAGTGGTGGAAGTGGAAGATGATGATGATGGAGAAGATAAGGATGATGATGAAGATGGTGGAGATGGAGGTGTATTTCCTCCACTACCCTTTCAATCCTTTTATTGATCCTTCTTATCATCTGAAGTTCCTTTTCCATGTGGAGGCTTAGAATCTTCTCCTGCAATCCCACCAGTAAATTAATCAAACATAATTTTAACCATCCTCTTTATGTCATTGAATTATTTATTGACATCATCCACTTCTAAATGACCTTCAATTTCTCCAACACCTAAAATGATGGATATGGATTCAACTTCAGCTTCTAGTGCTTGTACCTCTTCAATGTCTGCTTCTTCAGATAAAACTTGAGGTGCTTCAAGTGCAGATATGAGTGGAAATTTGGGTGGAGATGGTGCCCTTGGGGCTTTCCTTATTTTATTCCTAATCTTAAGACTTTCAACCAAAAATTTCCCTTCACCTCTCTGCAATTTCAATCTTGTAAGCATCACAAATTTGCAACCATTAAAACCTTACTTGAACAAAACTCAAGCAACTATCAAGAAAATAGCCTTTCAACTTGCCTCTAATACCAAACTTGATCTAAATTTGAATGTTAGTCTTGTTGTGCTAATTTCATCTTCAAATTTATAATTATTTTGTTGATCTTATGCTTTATGTGCATAGGTTTCCTTGGTGGTTATGAGTGTCTCAAACAAGTAATGAGATGAGTTTTTAAATTAAATTCAAGAGTATAAGTCATGAAAAACAAATGCTAAACAAAAACAATAAAAAGTACAACAAACCATCACAATTTATCCATCAACATAGTGTTTTGATGAAGGAGTTCACCACTCTTGGGCTACATCTCCTTGGTCCAACTTCCATGGCTTGGGCCTATGCATTAGCTCAAAACTAAAAAAAAAATTGATGTTTACATTCACATACATCTCCTGAAACCTTCTTCAATGAGTCCAGAATGTTCAAATCTATCATAAATGACTCTTCTTCCTCTCAATTTGGTCGAAAATTGGAAAAGATATGGCAAAAACCATTTTTCCTAGTAAATTACCTCCAAAACTGGAGAAGGCTCCAATTAAGCCCACCAATTATGGAGGTCCGCCGAACTTGGCAGACTCCATCAAATTCACCGCCAACTTACCTTCATTTTAATTTATTTTTAAACACGAATTAAATAGGATAAGTGTATGTTTAACTGCGCATAAGCGCGTTTATAATAAAACAAGGTTTAAAACCTTAAGCTATGAGATTATTAGCTTAATCCCCACAATTAACAGATTAAAATTTGTTTAACAGTTGTTTTCTTCTGTCTTGATCTGGTGGAATGATTGTATGGAGAGGGGGCTGGCACCCTCCAAACCCCTGCTGGTCAATAACATTGAATAGAAATACATGTTGGGTGCTATACATGTTAAGAAATTTCGTGATGGCTCATTGGTAAAGGTGGAGAGTAGTGTGGGTGAGGTCATGGGGTCGAGCCCCAACCTCCGCCAACTTGTAAATAAACTTTTGCGAGCCTATATATATAACAAAACCTTTGAATATATTTCGACTATGGTATTTGGAATTTGATCAAATCACCCACCTTTGAACCTTGGGTTATAAATAAAATTTGGAGTTTGGAACATATTATATGAGCCACCATATAAATTAAACTTGGACCATAACATAATTTGAAATATGCACCATATATGATACCATTCCGAATTTACACCAACTTTGGATAGGGTCCACCAAAGGGGGCACATGGCGACCCCTGGCTACACAATGTGTTAGCCTCTGGTTGGCCTGTTCATCCATATAAAAAAAATTCAACTTCTACCTTAGGAGCACATTCATAAAAAAATTTCACCTTCAAACCAAAATGATGAATCCTGCAGTGACACTTGTCACAGTGTCATTGGGAAAAATTGAAGAATATTCTCAGAGTATACTTGTATGCTAACTGGCCTGCCATGTCATCCTTCTGTCCTGTTCTGCAAAAATTTTAGTTGTTTAGAAAAATTAATAACAAGATCTATCTCCTTCATCTAGACTCCGTGTTTGATGAAATAAATTATGCCGGATTCCTGGCGATGAGCTCTTTGATTGCGTTCAATTTCTAATCAATTCTGAGCACTTTAATTTTTGAGCTTTTACACTGAGTACCTGATCATTCCTCCCCACTAGAAGAATTTTAGACCCCAAAATATCTTTGATTAATGATCATGTGGATGAGGGTATTGTTCCCTCACCCTTCTAGTATCTATCCACTGAAATTTTCCCATTTTCATCAAATTGAGCTTTTCACAAAAACTTAAAATTTTCCTTGACTCTTGCGACCTTCTCTTGTTGTTGTTGACACCTTTATTCTGAAATATCCATGAATTTTCAAAACAACAAGATATTCTTGCATAAACCATCTTTTTCCTACCTCGGTCATTAATCAAAGTAAACTTAAAAACTGTCTCACCTTACACACTGTCGTCATGGTGATTCTTAATTGATCTTGCTTTGTACTTGCGTCAAATCTTGACCAAGAATCTTAGCCATTTCCATGTACCCTTTGGAAACCCAAAACAAGAACTTGTGGAACCCATGCCTTCTTTGTCAAACTGATTTTTCGCTTTCTCTTTTACCTCTGCACTCTCTTGCACCGGCATCTTGTTTCCAACACTGCTCAACACTGATGTTGATTGCTGCAAATGTTTTACATCTTGTTCAACTCCTTTCAAAGGAAACCTATTAGAGTCTTGAAACATCTCATTAAAAGCATAAGAAACCTCAATTAAATAAAATTGTTCATTTCATGCATATTTTTGAAAGGTTTGATTCAAAAAATCTCTTTATTTGATCATCAACAATGTCAAATTCTGACTTGCACTCATTATCCTCTTCATTTCTCCTGCATGTATAAGAGACAAACTTGTCTTATTCTTATCCTCTCTAACTATGTACTCAATACCATCTTTAAACAAGTCATAATTATTCTCATGGCAATGAAATACTGCTTTCCTATCATAAAGATAAGGACTTCCCAAAACAATACCTAATATCTCAAGTGGCACCACATCAAGTTCAACTTCATCAAGAAAGTTTAAATTGATGGGGAATCTTAGTATGCACTTCCTTGTAACCTGCAAGTTTTCATTCTTGCATATCCACCCTAAAGGATAAGGTCTTGGATGTCTAACAATTTCAAGGTTTAGCTGCTTAACCAAGTCTTTGGAAATCAAGTTAGCTTGTGACCCACTATCAAAAAGTGTATCAATATTGGTATGTTTAGAGACGACTCTAATATGAAAAATTTCTATTCTTGTATCTTCATCTTGAGTGAAATTGGAACAATTTGAAGAACAAGTGATTTCTATGTGTTTACCTTTCAAACGCATGGTTTTAATATTTGTTTCATCTCCTAAATCTGAACCTAAGTCATGTTCAACTATATCAAAAATTTTCTCCTTCTCTTTGGCTTTCAGATTTTTTGGCTTCAACTTTGGATGAAGTTGCCAACAATGGTCTTCATCATGCCCATTCTTCAAACAATGTTTACATGTGAGTTTCTCCTTCTCTCTTTTGACAGAGCTATTCATCTTTCCTCTTCCATAAAACTTTCTGTTTCCTTTACCCTCACTATCACTTTTCTCATCTATGTTATGTTTCCCTCTTGCTTCTAAATGTGTGGCTTGAACACAAACCTCATCTATCTTTGTGGGATTGAACATGAGAATATTGTGCCTAAGGTAACTGTTTAAACCTCCAATATACTTTTAAAAAAATTCTTGAGAATACAAATTAATACCCAAATTAATAAATCTTCTCCTAAATTCATCAGTATAATCTCACACACTTTTCCCTTTCAGCGGTATAAATTTTTTCTAGTCCATAATGGCCTTTTGCATGTAAACTAAGGGATATAATTTTATTTTAATGGTAGAAATAAAACTTTACCAAGACATACAGATATTATCATGGTTTTCAATCTCTTCTTGAGTCCTTGCTTCCCACCATAAAAGTGTTGATCCTTCCATCCTCAAGGAAGCCAATTTAATCTTGATGTCATATTCATCAAGGTTTTGAATTATGCAATACACCTCCAATTGATGTATCCAATTGTCCAATATTTCTGCATTTACCTGGTCATTATACATTGGAAGCTCAAATTTGACATCAAGTTTGAGTAAGGGTGTTTTTCCTCTTGTGGTATTTGAGTGAGTATGGGTGGATTTTGTGGTGGAAGTTAAAGATGATGCTGATGGAGAAGATGAGGATGATGATGAATATGGTGGAGATGGAGGTGTATTTCCTCCACTACCCTTTAAATCCTTTTCTTCATCCTTATTATCATCTGAAGTTCCCTCTCCATGTGTAGGCTTAAAACCTTCTCCTTCCATCCCAACAGTAAATGCATCAAACATAATTTTAACCATCCTCTTTATGTCATTGAATTCATTCTTAACATCATCCTCTTCTGAATGACCTTCAATATCTCCAACACTTGACATGATGGTGATGGGTTCAACTTCATCTTCTGGTGCTTGTACCTCTTTAATGTTAGCTTCTTTAGATAAAACTTGTGGTGCTTCAAGTGAGTGAAACTTTGGTTGGAGATGGTGCCCTTGTGGCTCTCCTTATTCTGTTCCTAATCTCACGACCTACAACCAAAAATTTCCTTCACCTCTCTACAATTTAAATCTTGTAAGCATCACAAATTTGCAACCATTAAAACCCTACTTGCACAAAACACAAGAAACTATCAAGAAAATAGCCTTTCAACTTGGTTGTGATACCAAAATTGATCTGAATTTGAATGTTAGTTTTATTGTGCTAACTTCATATTCATATTTATAATTAATTTTCTAATCTTATGCTTTATGTGCATAGGTTTCCTTGGTGGTTATGAGTGTCAAACAGGTAAATGAGTTGAGTTTTTAAGTTAAATTCAAGAGCATAAAGCATGAAAAACAAATGGTGAATAGAATAAATAACAAGTACAGAAAACCATCACAATTGATCCATCAACACAGTGTTTTGATGAAGGATTTCACCCCTCCTAGGCTACATCTCCTTGGTCCAGCTTCTATGGCTTGGACCTCTATATTAGCTCAAAAGTGAAAAACTTGTTTTTTACATTCAACTACAGCTCCTGAAACCTACTTCAATGAGTTAGAATTTCCAAATCTATAAAAAATGACTCTTCTTTCTCTCAATTTGGTCGAAAATTGCAAAATATATGGCCAAAACCATTTTTCCTAATAAACTGCCTCCAAAAATGGAGAAGACTCCAGTTAGGCCTGCCAATTATGGAGGTCCGTTGAACTTGGAGGATTCCACCGAATTCACCGCCAAATTAACTTTAGATTAATTAATTTCTAAATCTGGATTAAATGGGATAAGTGTATGTTTAACTGCGCATAAGCACGTTTATAATAAAATAAAATTTAAAACCTTAAGATACGATATTAGCAGCTTAATCCCCACAATTAACATGTTAAACTTTGCTTAACAATTATTCGCTCTCATTTTGGTCTGGTGGAATGGTTGTATGGTTAGGGGGCTAGCCCGTTGGGCTACCACCCACAAACCCCCTCTGGTCAATAAAATTGAATAGAAATACATGTCAAGCACTATTCATGTTAAGAACTTTCATGATGGCTCGTTGGTAAAGGTGGAGAGTAGTGCGGGGGAGGTCGTGGGGTCAAGCCCCAACCTCCACACAACCTGTACAAGAACTTTTGTGCACCAATATATATATCAAAACCTTTGAAAATATTTCAGCTATGTTATTTGGAATTTGATCAAGGCGCCCACCTTTGAACCTTGGGTTATAAATAAAATTCGGAGTTTGGAACATATTATATGCGCCAACATATAAATTAAACTTGGACCATAGCATAATTTTAAATATGCATCATGTATGATATACCATATCGATATTTACACCAACTTTGGATAGGGTCCATCATAGAGGGCATGTGGCGGCCCCTAGCTGCACCATGTGTCATCCTCTCATTGGCCTATCCATCCATATATAAAAAAACAACTTTAGCCTTAGGAGCACATTCCTAAAAAATTTCACCTTCAAACCAAACTGGTGAATCCTGTAATGACACTTGTCACAGTGTCATTGGGAAAAACTAAATAATATTCCCATAATATACCTTGTATGCCAACTATCTCCTTCATCCTGACTCTGTTTTTGACAAAACGAATTGCATCAAATTCCTAGTGACAAGATCTTAGCTATCGTTCAGTTTCCAATAAATTCTGAGTACTTTAATTTTTGAGCTTTTACACTAAGCACCTGATCATCCAACAACCACAAAAATAATTATATAAAACAAAATATGTTTTTCACTCGCAAAAAAAACCTAATTATAACCTTTTAGAATTATTGTAGTTATAACAAAGGTATCACAACATATCTTACATGTGTTATATTTATATATTTATTTATCATCACAATTACAATGTTAAATGACTATTCAAATTCAAATATGATTGGTCAAATAAATGGTCAAATTAACTTCCAGGTGCAGAAAACCATCAATCGTCGCAAATGTGACAACAAACACTGTTCGTGCCAATTCCAAAACCGAACATAATCTTTCCAACTTGCGATATCCCACTTGTTTCATCTTGCTTACAACACATTATAAAAAATATGTTGCAATTATGACTCATGATAAATATTCCTTCATAATTACTATGAACGCAGGCACCAAAGTTAAAAAAAAATTATTTACCTTTGCAACAATATGGGCCACACCATTGGACTATGTCATCACAATTTAGTCCTATATGAAATAGTAATTCCCTTGTTAATTTGAGGATGGATTTTAAGCCTCTGGATTCCCTTGTTTTTATGAGAGTGGAGGTATAGCCTATGGATTCCATTGTTGATTTGAGGGTGGAGGTATATCCTCTGGACTCCTTTGTTGTTTTGAGGGTGGAGGTATAACCTATGGATTCCCTTGTTTATTTGAGGGTGGTGGTATAGCCTATGGAATCCCTTGTCGTTATAAGGGTGGAGATATAGTCTCTGGATTACCTTGTTGATTTCAGTGTGGAGGTATAGCCTCTAAAGTATTCCATTTTTTATTTTATGGTGGAGGTGTTGGACCTATGGATTCCCTAGGAGATACTGAATGCACGAAGTAGCTAGTGGGTGGTGGTGGATGGTCCTCTGGAGTCCCTATTTCAGCTGGTAGATTTGGTTTAATCCCTTAAGCACTCATCCTCAAGCTCTATAATTTTGATTGGGGGTGACTACTAGAAAAAAGGCTTCATTGCAGCGTGTCTAATATTCAGTGGAGAGTTGAAGTCCCGACCTCAGTCGCATGATTCAATTTACTAAAGATAAGTGTATTCTTATGACTCTCATGTCCTGAATGCTTTCTGCTTTTTTAATGTATTGCTTATCATAGCTTTTAATGCTGAGGAATGAGGTATTATTGTATGAATGAACATTGTTGTTTTAAGGGCATGGGTATGGAACGGTTTAGATTCCAGTATTTACTTGAGCATAATCCTAGTCTAAATGGCATGTATGCAAGGAATGTGTGAACCTTGTTAGTGCTTGAATTAGAACTATTTTATGTGTGCCTAAACATTAAAGAGATGAGAGAATCTCTACAATAATTATACTTCGTTAAAAGAATTGTTAATAGGTTATGTTTCTAATTTGTAAGCTAGGAAGGCTAGAGGTTTTGCATAGGGTATTGTGCTAGTTTAATGTCTATGTTATTGATGAGGAATGTTAAATTCTTGTGTGAATGAACACTATTAAATGTTTTTCGAATGATGAGGGATGGTTGATCCCTGAATACTGATATATTATTTCTTGTTCGCACTCTTTGTGTTATTGTTATCTATGAGCAACAAGGCTGATAATTGCTTAAGTTAATATTTAGGAGTGGGTTACTCTTTTGTTCATTCTGAGTCTTTAAATTGGTCTAAACATATGTGTTTATAGGAGATAGATAAATCTTTGTTAATCGAATGAATTCCTGCACTAAAATATCTTGGCTATCAAGCTGATATTTACCTACAAACTTAAGAGGAATATATATATATATATATATATATATATATATATATATATTGAATGGGTTATATCGAGCCCTATCAAAATCTCATAAGAGATATATGCAACGATAAAGCTCAGGAAGGATAATGTTTAATTACTTATTACCGATGTGAAGTTCCAAACATTTATGTATTCACAGACTAGGTTGGGACTTTGGTAAGCTCAGGAGGGATAGCTTAGAAGGGCTTTCATGCACCCTTGTATGTCCATAGACTATGTGCCAGAAGCCTGGGAAAAGTTCCCTTTACACATGCATTGAATGTGACCAAGTGCCACGAAATTGGAATTCCAAGTCCCGTAGGTATAAAAAGGGACTCAGGCTTAAGTTTCATGTGATTAGGAACCATAACCAAGCACAAAGGTAGGAGAAATATTATCCATTTAATTCCACAATGTGTTAGAGCCTCCACGTGTCCCAGAGGTTCAGTACCACAGAGAATTCAATGGAACGTGGGAAAAGTCCCATTTTGCTTTAAATATTGGGATGACGTGGCAGGGTGGGGTCATAGGTTAATAAATTGGTGCGTCAAGTTGGAGAACACCAGAATATCATATAACAAGAAAGCTATGAAAAACAGGGTTTCAAAGACTTATGTGGGACTGAGGCCACATGATGGGCATAAAGGTGGATGATTTCACTTCAGTGTTTAGTTCCAATGACATCACCCTAGACCCTCATACCTGAAATATTTTGAATGAAGGACATGGTAGAAAAACCATGATTAAGTCCCATGGTGACATGGTGCACATGACCCTATTTTGTGGAGACAAATGTCATGTTGCATGAAAATGTTCATTTGCGAGTCAAGGGAGATATTGAGCCTTATTTTAAGGCATACATTGCCACATAACCTCAAAGCTTTTGCAGGAGGTACCCCATAACTTTACGAGGGAGCCTTGGGGATAAATTAGTGGTGTGAGGCAGAAGTGGTGGAGCCCTGAGCTTTCTATGGTAACCAATGGCATCAGTACACATGGAGGAGGGACCACCAAGGATCCACATAGCTTAGAAGGTAGTCCCTGACAGTTTCAACAAGGGTTTATATTGAAACCCACTAGGATTTTATTCCCAAGGTGACATGGACACAATGGGCTTGCACCCACATACAATGTGTGTGTGTATATATATATAACATTTTGGGCCATATGAGTTGTAGAGAGGGGTTAATTCATGACCTGGTATGAGCATGTTTGTAGCTCCCATATGGTATGCCATGGTGCATGATTGGGATAGCCACGTGGGGATCACATGGATGCCATGTGGTAGGTTAGGTGACATGGAAATATCTGATTAGAAAAACTCTAACCGGCCATATATTTTGATCTAGGAGTTAGACTGAGACAAGGGGGATACTGAGCCTTACATTGCCACATAACCCCAAAAATTTTGCAAGAGGTACCCCGTAACTTTACGAGGGAGCCTTCGGGAGAAATTAGCGGGATTAAATTAGTGGGGTGAGGGGGAAGTGTTGGAGCACGAGCTTTCTGAGGTAACCAATGGCATCAAGATACACAAAGGAGGGACCACCAACTTAGAATGTAGTCCCTGAAAATTTCAACAAGGGTCTATATTGAAACCCATTGGTATTTTATTCCTAGGGTGACATGGCCACAACGGGCTTGCGCCCACATACAATATATATATATATATATATATATATATATATATATATATAGATATTATTTTTTGGGCCATGTGAGTTGTAGAGATGGGTTAATTCATAACCTGATATGAGAAAGTTGGAAGCTCCCATGTGGTATGACACAGTGCATGATTTGGTTAGCCATGTGGGGATCACATGGACGCCATGTGGTAGGTTAGGTGACATTGCACTATATGAGTGACCAAACTTTAATTAGCCATATCTTTTGGTCTAGGATTCAGATCGAGACAAATTTTGTATCGTTATAAATATATACATGGGATGGATGAAATGATGACATTTGTTTTAATTTTTGATGAAAATTTAAAAGGTAAATTTAGAACCCATTTCCATGACTATACTTTGGAGGTTAGGTCATCTTAGTAACTACCTCCTTTTGTCCTTAGTTGGGGCTAGGTATAGTAGGGGGTGTATTAAATCGACAAATACTAGAGAACCAATCTAGGGAGAACTAATCTACCTACCAAATTCAAGGAACGAAATTCCAAATTGTCTATTTTGTTGGTTATCTTTTGTAGGATGTCCTGCCAGCATGAGGCTTTCATTGAATTTTCCACCAAAAGAATTCCAGATGAATATGGCTAGAAGACTACCTATCTGTAATTCTATAAGCCTTTCCAAATGGCATTGCATCATAGTGTTGGTGTTGAAAATACATATGCTGTACTTATCTCCATTTATCATAGTCCCAAGGGCTTCCATAAAATCATAGAAGATATATTTTAATGCCCTAGTTTCTCGAAGAGTAGGCTGAAAATCAAGCATAATATCATAAATAAGTTTTTGATGATTAATTGGAAAGTAATTTCCATATCTTTGGATACCTCTGATGATGCCTTAACCTATTTCCATTTTAATATACCGACCATGAACTTCAACTGCTAGAATGAAAAGGAAAGGGGAGAGGGAATAACCCTTTCTTAAACATTGAGAGGGACTAAAGTTCATGTTAGGAGATCCATTAAGAAAAACAGAGAAAAACGGTGTAGTAATAAGTGATCTGACCAAGGAACTACATTAAGGGGAGAAGTCGAAGGCATATAGCACTTGTATGAGGTAGTCCCAATTAAACCTAACATAATATTTAGATAGGTATAGTTTAATAAGCATGTTATAATTTTAATTTTTTTAGATAATGAATGAATTCATGAGAAACTAGTGACCCCATCTAATATTTAACGACCTTGTACAAAGCCTTCCTGCTCAGAGGAGATAATGTTTTGGAGCATAGATTTAAGACGGTTCACAATAAAAGAAGATATAATTTTGCAAACCACATTACATAGAGCAATAAGATAATATCCACTAGGATCATTGGCTTTACTTGACTTAGGGATTAGAGTAATGAATGTAGCACTTAGGCCTGTCTATACTTATTTATATCAGCAGGACTCACCACCAAGGTGAGAAATTCCAAGTCAATGAAATACCAACAATATTTGAATAACTCTGTAGTGAAACCATCTCGGCCTAGAGACTTATTAATTGACATTGCCATAACCACTTCTTTAAATTTAGAAACTGATATTTCCCACATTAAGATATCATTCTGATACAATTGGATTATATGAGTCGAAATGCATATAATTGCATCCCATCTATTAGGTATTGGTTTTGTAATAATATCACGATAGTTGAGACTGATTCTTGCTCTAATTCTTTATGTTGTAAAAGGCACTCCCCCCACCCCCTTGATGTGAGGGATAAAATCATGTTATGGTTGATGTTTGAACATCACATTATGGAATAATTTTGTGTTTCGATCCCCCTCTTTCGTCCATTGATATAATATTTTTTTTTTCCAAATAGTTTCCTCTTGCTTGCACCTTTTCTCCAACCTATTTATCAATTGACCTTCTTCCATAATCAAGTACTTATCGCATCCTTTCGGAATGGATTTTTTTTTAATCACCTACATGTGAGCCTCCAATACTTGTTTATCTGTGAAGATGTGTCCAAACTCATGCTTGTTCTAGTATTTTATTTTTTCTTCGAGTTTATTTAACTTTAGTTGAAAGCTATACATGTACACTGACCTCTTCCCACCAATTCATGGCTTTAGTCAAGAAATTTGTATGCTAAAGCTAAAAAAATTCAAATCTGAAGGGGAGATTTCTGGGGGTGACTTTCAAATCCATACCTAGTCGAATAAGATAGTGATATGAGTTTAAGAAAGGTGGTATATATACTTCTATTAATATGTTTTTTCAAAATAAAGATTCATAAATAAAAATTTAATCTAGATGGATTACTACCTTGTTTCTCCCTCCTATGTGATTATTCTAGGTGAATAACCCATTGATGGTGTCCAGATCCACTACCTTCAAGTCTTGTAGAAGATTCCTAAATTCTTGCGCCTTTGGATCCATTATTCTAATTTCGCCTTTATTTTCCTCCAAAGTTTTAATTAGTTTGAAATCTCCTCCTGCAATCCAAAACTCATCCCAATGGAGAGCTCTGATTGGTCAGATGTTTGATAAAAATTTTGTTTTTTTTGCCGGAATGTAAGGGCCATATATCGTTGTTAGACATACTAGTTCCTTGGTACCCACATAATGAGATATTCCAGACAGGATTCAAGGACACATAATCTAGTATTAAATGGAGATCACAATTGGATTCCATATAACTGCAATGCCCCCAATCCTTCATTTTACATCCAAGGCCATAGCTTCACAACCTTTCCAACATATTTCCATTAAATCTTTGACATTTTCACTCAAAAATTTTGTTTCCTGTAACACAACTATTGCAAGCTTCTCTTTGATTATTATATCCTATAAATTCCTTTGTTTTCTTCTTTTATCGAGGCCAAAAATATTCCATGTGATAATATTCATTGGGTATAATGTTAGGAATATGGGGTAAATTATGGAATGCAACAACTTGACCTGAATTTATAATATACTCACCCATGTTCTGAATTGCTTCTTTAGTATTTTTTTACCCCTTTTTCTTTCTTTCCATAAGTATCTTCTCCTTGCCTTTGTATTTATGTGGTGGAACATCCACTTCTAGGTTTTATTCTTTGTTTTCACCCTACCTTCCCTGTATTTTATTCTAATATTAGAGTTAAAGCTGATGATATTGGATTTTTTGTTCAACTGGAATTTCATCCAAATTCATACAAGTCCATTTTTTAATAAAATCCATCATCAAATTTTCATCTGCGCTTAGAGTTTCCTGGTTCTCCTCCACCTCCATTGCATTCTATGCATTCACGACGATCTCTTTGATTTCTGGAAACTTATTTGGGGCTTTATAGGAATTTTTCTTTGGGTTAGGTTTCCCCTGGGAATAACCCTCATTCTGCTTTATCACCATGAGATATTCTAGTAGGACGATGTTCTCTGTCTTATATGGGATCCCAAGAATAGATTCTCCATTGGGATGGCCTTTGCTTCTAGTTGGCCGGTTAGCTAATATTTAAGGTTTTTCCTTCTGATCACCACTTTACACACACACACACACACCCATGCACGCGCGTGCACACACACACACACTATTAAGTATATTAATGTTTTTTTGTTTTTTTTTTATAGTAATTTTAATTTTTAATAGTTTAAATAATATGTGAGATAATATTATACTTTTATTTAAAGTTAATGTCATTAATCATTTTGGTGATATATTTTGTAGATTTGTATACTTCCACTTGTATTTTTGGGAGATTAAGTATGTATTTTAAATACACTAGATAAAATGCATATACCCCATCTCATTTCAGAAATTTCGACTAGTATAAGTTCCATTTTGTTTCCATGTTTAATATTTCATATAGTAACTTAAATAATAATGAATGCTTGGTCTTACTACCATAAATTTGAAAAAATATGTATGTGCACCCTTTAATAATTTCTCTTTTAAAAATGTGGATAATGATAAAGTTTAAAAAAAAAAAAAAGTGGATAACAATAAAAGTGAAAGGTGCACAAAACTTTTCCTCCCACCCCCTTTCAAGGGTGTATGTGAACATTTCACTCCTCCGCCCAAAAAAGAAAAAAATAAAGATAATTAGTAAGACAACAATAACATTTTATTATTGTTTCATGGTTGCCTCTAATCTTAAAATACAAAATTTTAAAGACATTGGCCAAAGGGTTAATGAAAAAAAGGTTAAATCATGTCACCATAATAATGTTTCTCGCTTTATAGCCAAAGAAACATCCTTAAATGTTATCAAATATAATGTTGAAATTCTCGCATGTTTCTCACTTTATAGCTAGAGAAACATCCTTAAATTTTTTCAAATATAATGTCACAATTCTCATATTATAAATTTGGTAATGAAACTTTTAAAGTTATTTAATGAGGATATGAATAATAAATACCAAAGGAAACCTTTGGACAGATCAAATAATTAACACTTGTGCATTTAATCATTATGTTATAGAGTTGTAATATCATTATTTGGGTGTTGAATGAAGTAGAGAAATTAAATGAAGTTGTTAGGGTCCCATGATTTGGCTGATTGGCAAGCCAAATGACAGTGTAACAGAAAACCAATCTTTTGAGCCCAAGGACCTAGCCTTCCTGGACTCAGAGAGGGCTCTCTCTATTTGTGTAAGGGATATTATCTGTGTGTTTGATTATTGTGTTCTGTTTTTAGGTTAGTTATGAAGTAGGTTTTTTGGTTTTGGTTTTTAGTTTGTGAGGGATGAAACTGATCAAAGATATAATATAGGTAAAAATATGTCAGATAAAATAGCCTATGGGGTCGAAAATGATACAAGATTGTTGAAGGTCCGATTTGATTCGAGGTAGAAAGGATCTTTGGGGAAAATGGAGTAAGGTGGACATCAAGTTTGTGAACAACAAAGGATTTCAAGCATAACTATTTTAATAGCTGACATAAACATGGTAGGGCAAACCATTGATCATGAGAAATGTAACTATAAGCTAATCAATACATAGAAATAAACATTCAAGCCATGCATAGAGATATATAACTCTCTAACTTTGGGAAATGGCTATCAGACTTTGGGGAAATACACTTAAGACAGACAAAAAACTCAAATCACTATGCCGGAATGCCTAAACACAGTACTTCAAGTTATTAGGCACTTTGAAAACAAGATTGCATAGTCTTAGGCAAAAGGCAAGATCAGAACAAGACCTCCTTGGTTCAACAAATGACAATCTAATCAGTCAAAGAGAAATTTCATGGATGGAGCTATGGCTAGCCATGAGTAAGAAGGGCATACCGTAAATCATACTTAGCATGCATAAAACCATGAATGAAATAAGCAACAATATCCTTAAGTTATTAAAGAGCAATCAAGAATTCTTTAATGTGACTAAGAATGAAGAAAACATGGAAGCTATGAAGAAACAGGAAATTTGAGGTGCCTCCAAGGGCATGTCTCAAATTTGTTCTCTACTGTCCTATAGCAAGCAAGAACATGGATTTATGAATGAAAACTAGGAAACAAAACAAAGAGAGAGACACTATACTATTCTACCAAGTCATGGAATCCAACAACAATCCTCTTTCATCATCCAAGAACATCTAAGAGACTATCCAAAAGCATGAGACAAGTATTTCTTCCAAAGCTTATATGACCATATATTGCTTCTATTCATCAACTTCAGCCCTGTTTACAATGAAAGCCTTTGGAATATATAGGCCTAAGTGAGGAAAACCTCTTAGTTCAACTTGCAATCTCATTGGCCTATCCAAAATATCTTATTTTGTCCTTGAGGCTTTGCAAAGCCCAAGGCACAAAATATCTCATAAAATATCTAAAAAATTCTAAAAGAGGGAAATAAATTGACTTTTCATAACTTCTTATGTACAAAAATAGCTAAATGCACATGAGGAAAAATCAGTTTTGAAAGGTTCAATTTTTACAAAAATACTCAAAAAATATATCAGCAAAAGGTCCACTGACTTGCCGACAACTTTTGGAAGCCTTCCTGATGTCAAAATGAGGCTCATGATAGCTCGTTGGAAATATCCAAGTGTATAATTTCTGAAAATATTTATTTTTCTCCCAAAAGACCACTAGAAGTCCTCAAAAAATAGGCATGTGTGTAAAAACCCAAAAAATAAGCCTTGCTGATCAACCGGGCATAGTGTAGAAAAAGCGAGCATTTTTCGCCATTTCGGGGGAGAAAATGATCTTCAAATGTCCTGAAAATCATTGAGTATGTGCTCATGAAATTATGGCATCCAATGATACGATTCTCATCCTTTGATGATGCCCCAAACTGAAATGGCGATGCCCATGAGTTTTGGCCAAAAACCCAAAAATGACAAAAAGCCAAAATATGTCGAATTTTTCCCAAACTTGGCGAGCATGACCCTCAAGGGTTTTCAGCAACATGTTGTGAAGAAAAGGCCAATATTTGGAGTCTTGAGGTGTCTTTCCTCAATTTTTGTGTCGGGTGCTTCCCTTTGGCCCCCTTGAGTTTTTCTTGAGCAACCTTCAACTTCCGTCGGGCAAACTGATTTAGCTTTTTATAACACCCCGTCATCCTCCGTTAAAGGTCTAAGTCCCTATTTTCCTTCTCCAATTTCCTCTCCAAGTGATCATTAAATCTCTCAGGCCATGCCTCCCGATTGTTCTCTATCTCTTGTTCGAACAATGAGGTGAGAGGGGTGGATTGGAGAAGGGCATTTTTTTCTTCTTTTTGCTTCTCAAGGGCCTTTTTAAGCCCCATGGTTCTTGGCCTCTTTCGCCTAGGCTGATCTTCGCCTTCACTTTCATCGAACTCACCCATGAGTTCTTCCAACCTCACTTGTGTTTTGGAGGCCTCCTTCTTGTATTTGATTTCCCGTGTCTCATAAATAGCCATATGGACACTCATATGCTTGTTTTGAATTTGCAAAAATTGATTGAAATTCCTAGCTCTATGAAGATCATCCTTCAAGGCATCAATTTGGATTTCTCTATGGATTAAGAGATTTTCTAGGATCCGGGCTTCATTATCACTATCATCACTTTGGATTTGGATGATGTTGAATTCACTTTCCTGTTCATGACTGCCTTCTTCCTTGCCCTTCCCTTTGCTTTCGGTGGCTCTTCTGGTACTCTTCCTCTTAGTTAATTCGACCATGGGCTTCTTTGGCAATTTTCCCTTACTTTGGAGGGCCCTAGTCACATTTGGAGTTACGACTCTAGGCACCCTTTTCTTTGTGGTCCGGGGCTTGGCCACTTTCGGAGAAGAGAGCATGGCCCCTTGCTTCGGAGAGGCAGCTAGCACATGCTCCATGGGCTCTTTACCCTTGTCACTTTGCCCTTCATTTTTTCCAAAAGGATGTCTAGGTTGTCTTTTTGCATCTCCTTTTAAGGGATGTCCTCCTCACTATGCTGCAACTTTTTATCCTACTTCCCCTCTTCTTTCTGAGTTTGTTGTTCCTCTTGAGGAGGTTGTTGTTCTTCACCCTGAGGTTGCCCCTGCTCATACTGTTGTAGCTGTTGTGTGTCATCTTTTGGCTGCCCCTGTTCATCTCCCTTTTGCTCTTGTTCATCATCTTCATGCTGTTGTGTATCATCAAAAGTCTGCTCACCCTCACTGTGATGCTGTTGTTCAGCACTTTCTTCTTCATACCTTGTTGCTGCTTATCATCACTTTCCTCTTCCTGCTCATGTCCTTCTTCCTCTTCATGGTCACTCTCTTCTCCTTCTTCAGGCTCCTTTGTTTGTTCTGTGGAAAACTTGAGCTTTTTGGGAATAGGTCTGCTAGAAGAAGGCAAGGGATGATGAGTAGGAGGTGTAGGGGATGTATGGATTGGAGGGACAGTGGAGAAATCCGAATGAGTGATGAAAGTATCCCAAGAGACCTCCCTCTTTTCAAGTTGATGAAGAATGATGACTTTGATGAGAGAGTGATGGAAGAGGCAGGCTATTTGATGTGAAGGAGGCTTCTTTTGAACAGTGGAGGCCATTTTCTCAATGCTCTTGTGTAAGAAGAAAGGAAGATTTAGCAATTTGGCCCTAGTGAAATGCATGAGCAGTTGAATGTGATATGCATAAACTCGGGAGAATATTCCCTCACAAGTGAAGTATTTCATGATGATTTTCATGAGGGGGGCATAGCTGGCCAAAAGATATGAGAAAGGGAAAATAGAAGGACATGAATCTCTGTGCTCAGGCTTTAGAAAGGGCTTGTAATCTTCTGATTCCAAATGGTTTTTTTTAAACCACTTTTCCCCAATATAGGGGATTTTAGTGGCCTTCGAGATGGACCTTGGAGAGAATTTGAAGTCAAGGACTGCCAGCTATAAATGCTTGTCTTGAAACCTCAAAGCGCAAAGGTGTGTCAAAGGAGAAAAGCTCTTCACCTCTTGCACCCTTTGACAAAAATCTAAACACCCGACCTCATGTAAATTGAACAAGACTGATGGGTGGGCATTCACCTCTTCAGTGGAAGTAGGCGCAAATATCTTATGCAAGCCACTCCTACTGTCCTGTCTGGGGGGCAATCTGTTACACCATTTTTTGGTCATTTAACCTACTATCATTAGATGGACCCAAGTACACCATGTAAGACCAATTTTACCCTAAGTAAAATTGCTTTCACCATGTAAAATAACTTAATAAAACACATTTATTAGGTTGTTTATGGTCTAAACAGGAAACCCCAAAAAGAAATATTAAACAAACCTATATTTGTTTGATTTTCCTCAAGGAATAATTAATTAAACAATAATTCAATTATTATTCCTGGTCATGTGTAACCCAAAACAAAGAAATTAATTAGATAAATCTTTATTTATCTTATTATTTTCTAGGAATAATTATTTAAATCTTATTTAAATAATATTCCTTGTTAAATATGACTAAATCACCCATAAATAATTAAATAAATCATTATTTATTGGATTATCTTTCAACCACTTCCTTAAAATGATAAATAAATCATTTATTTATTTATTATTCACAAATAAAGGGATTTGACCCAAGTCAAATACTTTTTCCCTCCAACAAATATAATAAAATATTTCATAAAAGGTGGATCTAGATTTGGTTAATGTTATTTTAATCATGTACCAAGATCTAGAATGACCCAATATTTTGTTATAAATAGGAGGGTTTCTCCTACCATTCTTCACCTTTTGTTGCCTATTAGATCACTCTGGATCTATATTCTTGGTCTGACTTTGAGCCATTATCATTGTCATATTTTCCATTATTTGCTGTGTGAGCTCCCTTTGAGTTCTATCTTTGTCTGGGTTTTCTACACCAACAAGAGAGAGAAATGCTAGATATGAAGTGCTGAGGACTTCCAAGAACCCATCCCATTGAGGAGAATTGGAAACACCTTCTTGTTTTCCTCCCAGGTGCCCTTAATACAAAAAATTATTTCAAAAAATATTGTTCTTGTCTTGTCTATTGGATGTATGGAGCAAAACCTTGTTTTTACTGCTTAATGTCTCTTTATGCATAGATCTGGTTTTTTGCAGCACTTGTCTTGATCAACTAACTGCAGATCTGAAGATATTGGCAGCCATATTTGATGTTAGGGCTATAAGTTATGCGTAGCTAAAGTGGTCTTTTTTCGTACGCTTCGACAAAAGATTCATACTAACAACTGGTGACTCCACACGGGTTTTCAATTATGACCGCTGTCGTTTTTCATATTCCTGCATATCCAGCTACTTCAGACCCTAAGGTTTATTTTTAGCCTTTTTTTTTCCTATATTTATGTTGTTTTTCACCTATAAAACCATAAAACATTAAAATTTCTAACTTCTGCGTGTTTCTGGACCTATTGCGCAGGTGACAGACATCAGCCGCAACTGAGACGACAACTTTTTCGGAAATCTGCCGCCGGGACACCCAGAGCTTCAGGCCGCACTTTTCAGCCCAAAAATTGCGACCTGGCCTCCAGGTCGCACTTTTCAGCCCATTATCTATGACCTACATAGAAAACAGGTCAAAACCTGCGACCTGCCAGTTTTTCTGCTATTTTTCTGCAATTTTTTTGGGTTTTTTTTAAGCTTCCGTCAGGGTTTTCCAGCCTCTGTCTCAACCCGTTTAGACCTGTTTCTGATCTTTTTTGCTCATCTAAGTGGGAACATAGCCCCCTAGGGCTTCAATACCCTCCACTTTTGGTGGAAGAGTTTTAACTGTTTCAGGTGTCTTTTTTTTTTCAGAGTTTCAGCCACCCCGTCTTCAGATCTGGTACCTCCTTTTCAGATCCCTTTTAATAAGCTCTTCTTCCTTTCAAATCACCTCCTGAAGTTTTTTTTGGATCTACCTTTAGGGCCTCCCCCTTGTCCTTTCTACTTTTTGTTGATTTCCTCCTTTTTTCCAGCCACCTTGCCTCTGCCTCTTGGCTGTGTTCTGCACCTCTTTTCAGTAGATTTCTCCTTTAGATCCCTGTCCCTCCTGACCCTAGATCTATTGGCCTCTTTTTAGTGTGTTTTGACTAGATTTTTTCCCTCTGTTAGACTAGTTTTGAGAGACCCGCCTTTTTGGGATAGATCGATGCATTGTTAGCTGTTAATTTTCTATTATTTCAGCATTATATACTATTCTCTGCAGATTTATTTTCAGTTACACAACACACTTTTTCTTTTTCTCTCAAAACGTCAGGGTTTAAAGATTAAAATTAACGCACGCCACACACTCACCCTAAGTGAAGAAGAGCCTGGTTACCACCACCAGGCAAAGACTTTAAAACATTGTAAAATCAATTGACACTGCACCTTTTTTCCCTTGTTTCGACATTGTAATCACTTGATTCTGCACCTCCCTGCCTTTGTTGGTTGTTCTTCTTCCCCTTGTGCTGTGTTTGTGTTGTCACCATTGCGCTCCCAAGGCACACATCCCGGAGACTTCTTGGCCTTCACCCTCAGTTTCCAGTCGATCGACCTACTCCTTCCCCTCGTCGTCGAGTTAGTCCCCCTCCGAGTCCGCACTCCGACTCCTCTTCTGATTCATTGGGTTCTCCTTTTACTTCTGGTTCTCCCCCTGTCACCTTCACTATGTCTGGTCCAAGGCCTAACACTAGTGGTAATCCCAGCCCTAATGTCGGGACTAATACTGGCGGAACTGCCACAGGAACTACCTCGGTTGCACCTTTGCTCCCTTACATGGCAGGCCTCAGCCTCCCCGATCTCAATCTGTTGACCAGTGACCCTATCCGCCACGATGTTGGTTGGCCTGCTATGCCAACCAAGCTCCCCTCCGACATCCCTAAGTTCGAAAGCCTTGCTGGAGAAGATCCAACCAACCATGTTCGATCTTTCCACATGTGGTGTTCCTCCAATTCCATTACCGATGACTCCATCCGTCTTCGGTTGTTCCAACACACTCTTACGGGCGAAGCGTCTAAATGGTATGTTGATCAGGACACCTCTTCCCATACCACCTTTGCGACCATTGCCCAAGCCTTTTTATCTTATTTCTAGCTCCCTATCCAATACAACACTGGTACCGAGCTTTTGACTTCTTTCCGTCAATCCTCTTCAACCCGCCTTTCTACTCATGTCCAGGAATGACGGAGAAGAAGGAGCTTATGTCGAGCTCCCACCTTTGAAGATCGGGTTTATATGGACTGGTTCCTTTGCACTCTCTTACCTCCAATTGGAAAAGATGTCGCCTCCCATTTCCCTCAAACCGAAGAAGTCGCCCTCCAAATAGCCTTGACATATGACCTAATCTATGCTCAGTCTGGTTATGTTTGTATCCTTCTGATATCCCGAGGCCCGGTGGCGCTAATGCCCAGGAGCATATCATTAGCCTATAGTATCGTTGGAACCCTTTCCCTTCTGTATGCTCAACCTCCTATGGGCTATGGTCTCCCTCAGGAGGGACCGGCCCACCTCTAGCACTTTTCCCCTCGGGTAGCATGTATCCGGGGATACGACGCCTCAACCTCCTCAATTGCATCACGGTTTAGTTCTGTCTCCAGCATATGCACTTCCACCTCCCTTTCCTTCTCAACCCCAACAACAACACCTACAGCCCCCTCCAGGGAAAGTATTTGCACAGCAGGGCACGACTAATCCCCCTTCCTCTCAAAGAAGGTGGAGAGGCAATCAAAATCAATCTTCCCCTGGTACTCGTGGACCCAATCCCCAAGGTACTGACCCTAACACTGCTAACCAGCAACAGGGCACTCAGCCCAAGCCGGACAGGCCTATTCGCACAAATAAGCCTTGTTCGTGTTGCGGTGTTTACAGTCATTACACTCACGATTTTCCCCTTCTACCATAGATGCGGTAGATGTGGGAGTCTCAAGCCACATTTTGAGGACAACATGCCTCCCCTCATGCTCCCCCTAATGCGGCCACTACTCAACTGGCTATGTTTACCGATATTTTCACCCAGCAAGGATTCGTGGCTACCCAACCACCTGACGGACAGGTCGCCACTCAAACTTCCCCTTCTGGTTCCTCCGATTACTAGATCCTCATGATGAACTCTGATCCATCCCCAACCGTCGACCTTAACCTTCAAACTCGGTCTCGCCAGTACCCCAAGCCTCTCGCTTATTCTGCCTCCGAGTCCCCTTCTTCAGGTTCTACCGAGCCTCTTTCGACATCCAATGGTCCCTTACATATCCCTCAACCCAAAGTTGAGGTTCATACCAAGATTCCAAAAGGACCATTACGCCGAAATACTGCTCCTGACCGAGCTGCTCATTCGTATAGCATAGTAGATGATTTGGCGCAGTCTCCTGCTGCCATTTCCACATTGGAACTCCTCCAATCGTGCCCTTCCCAAAAGAAGGCTCTACTATCTGCCATGGGCGTTGTGGATCCTGTTGATGACCAAATGATTGTTTTCGACCCCCATCAATCGGAACATCCTCCCCTTCCTGCTTCCATAGCCTTCCAAATCCCAGTCAAAATCCAGAACGCTAACGTTTCTCGGTGTATAATTGATGAGGGGGCATCCACCTGTGTGATGTCCACTTCGGTTTGGAAGCAACTCGAATCTCCTGAGTTGGCCCCTTCCACGATCACCCTTCAAGCGTGGGATGGCCACGCCTCCCAACCCATTGGCCTCTTTCGTAATTGTCCTATCACTCTTGCGGGCAAGACTGTTTGCGTTGACGTCGAAGTCATCGACGCCCCTCTCGGTTACAACATTCTATTGGGGCGAAGCTACACCTATGCCATGTCTGTTGTCCCATCCGCGGTTTTTCGCAAGATGTATTTTCCTCACAATGGAAAGACAGTCACCATGGACTAGTTGACTTATCATGAGCCAAAGTCTCAGACCTCCCCGGAGACGACCATCTCTTCTATAGCCAATAAGAAAATAGTCGATTCCTTGACCAGTGTCTCTCCCGGCATCTACAAAGACTCCTCTTTGCTTGGAACTTCCCTAGTCTCCCTCCTCCTCCTATCTCTGATCCCAACTTATCGAATGTTTGCATGATGCAATCATCTCGGGCTGCCCCTAAGCGACCCGCTTCGGCTAGTCAGCAACCTCAGACTCAACCTCGCCCACCGCAACCCGCTCCTAGCCATTCATCTCAGCCAGCCAGACCTCTTCCTTCTGGCCCTTCTCCTACAGCTGGTATCCCTGAACCCCTCTATCCTCCTAGGTCGGTTCCCCCCAGCCTCAACCATCTCGGAGCCATCCCTCCTGGTCATTATCCCGTTGGTCAGATACCTTTCCTGGCTCCCCCTCTCAGAGTCTATACGGTCCCCGTCATGGCCACCCTCTCTCTCCCTAACCTAACCCTGGGCATACCCGTCTGGTACCTTGACCCTCCAGCCGCTACCCCACCTGGTCACCCCAAACCCTATCTTTCTTTGACACCGGTTCAACCGGTCCCCCTCACTTCCTCCGTTGCCACCATGCCCCCCGCACCTCCCCATGACCCTGCCCCTATGGTGACAGCTCTAGGAAAGAAAGGTACAGCTCGCAAGGGGGCAGCCAAAGACAAGGCCACCCCGACTGACCCGGCTCCTCCTCCGCCCGCAAAGCCTTGCGCCTTGTGTGATGTTGTCGGTCATGCCACCCATACTTGTCCTGAATTGCCCCGTATTCAATCCATGGTTAAAGTCGCATTCCCCGATTCTACGGTCCCTGACCCCTCTATTCCGTCCTCGTCCGTAACCAAGAACCCAAAGATTATTCGCACCAACAAACCCTGTGCTTTATGCGGTGTCCATGGCCATTACTCCCACCATTGTCCTCACCTGACGCATTACCGCGCCTCTTTAGAGGTAGTTCAAGAGTATGAGGTTGAACAAAATCAGTCTGCCTCTCCCATACTTGCGCAGTATGCTTCAGGTCAGCTTGAGGATCCCCTCGCTCCCATTGACATCCCCCCCCTGATGTCCAGATGACGGAGTCTACTACCAACATTCTCTACCTATCATCCTTTGTGAGACCTTTGGAGAACATTCCCTTTGAATCGTCCCCTGTTGTTTCGCTCGATCCCCCTCCAGTGACCACCCTAGGCTTAACATCCCTTAACCATCTATTTATCTATTCCTCTGTCATCCCTCGTGATGATCCGTATGTTAACCTTTCCTCCTATACAGATGATCTAGGTAGCTTTGCCACGTCATGTGGTTTCCCTTCCTCTCGTCATCCCCTCTGTTCCCGTCAGGATGCCCTCTTGGAAGCCTTCTCCACCCATGACCTCATCCTTCCCGCCCATAACCGGGATAACACCACCCTTATCTATGTTGACCTCCACAGCCCAAGTCCCAGCCATACCTCCTATAGCCCTCATATACCACCATCTAGTTCGTATATGAGTCATAGCCATCCTACCCATTTCACTCCCACCCGCAGTTGCCACTCGATGTCTACTATACACTCACGCTGCTGTCATTGTTCCTCCTCCTCCCATTTTTTGTCTTGTAACACCATTGCACAGGACCTCCCGTCCACACCCTATATCGATTACGCCGATGGTGCAAGTCGTTACTCCCAGAATCTAGCCTCGGCAGGTTGGGCCATTTTCACCCCCTTGCATGCCCTTGTTCTCTCGAACGGGGTCTGCATTGGTCCTGCCACCAATAATCAGGCCGAATATGATGCAGTGCGGGGTCTTTTAGTCGATGCCCTCTCTCATCGCATCCTCCATCTGCATGTTCGTTTAGATTCCCTACTTCTTGTCATGCAACTAAATGGTGTCTATCGTGTGCATAATCCTGTGCTGTTTAGACGATATTTACGCGTGAAACTCCTGATACGTGAATTTGAAACCATCACTTTCAACCATGTACCTCGAGAACAAAATCATTATGTAGATAGCATTGCAAACCATGTTCTAGATTGGCATTTATCACACGCATTTTATACAAGACAATAACATTCATAATCATTAAAAAAGATGCATATCCATAATATGTGTCGCAAAACATGTTTTTAGAGTCCATCTACTCTGATACATATGACATGCCCATAGCATGTTACACAAAACTCAAAACTGGGGGCACCACCTGTCCCTACATACACACTAGGGGGCACCACCTGTCCCACACCTAATCACTATATGGCGGTTCCCGAGCCAATGGCTCTGCTCCTGAAGCTTGTAGATCACGTATCCCCTGACCGGCCATCGCCATGCGCCGCATGACACCCCGCCATTCCGAGGGTAGACCAATGCATGGCTCTATGTACTGGTCATCTAAGTCTTGCCACCCGCACTCTGAAACACCAGTCAACAACCTCTTGCATCTACGACGAATGTCCTCCAGGAGGGCGGCCGCATCCTCATTATGCGTCGCTCTCGATCCACTTGGGCCTGCAGCTCCTGATGCTATCGGTCGTCCCATATATCCAGCCGGTTTTACCGGAGCTATATCTGCATACCAAAAGTACATGAATCAGTACCCTATCTACTGTTCAATAACTTTAACATGCCCAAAAAAAGAGTAGTCACTTGTCACTTACCATCGGGTCGCCATACTCGACCAGGAAGAAGTGGTAGGTCCAGATCCCCATAATAACTCATCCCACTATAGGGATAGTCGTCTATGTATAGTAGCATCTGGTCCTAATGGGCAAAGAACTCAGGTCGAAACACCTGTCCGACCGCCCCTCCTCCTCCTCTGCACAGTAGCCGCCCCCACCGGTGCATCCTGGGCTCTCTCGGGCCCCCATCTGGGAGCTGTATACAAGGTCGTAAAGTCGGGATCTTCTCAAAAAAGAAGGAGCACAATAAAGTCCCATACGAGAAATTGTGGTTCACTTGCCGCTTGCAAAGCGACAGCTATCATTTTAACGACACCAAAATCATTTGGGCCCACCCATAGTAGGTCCCACTCAGCACACTCTCCACAATCATCATCTGCGCCCCAGTGATGTGATGGAGTGCCTGGTTTCCCAGGATCCGCAGCACCGCTGCAGCCACTGCATGGGTCTCTAATCTCTCTAGGTCCCCGATCAGTATCTGAGTCCCTTTGACTTGGAGACCCGGTCGACAATGTCGCTCCACAAACTCCATGACGTTCCGCCCCCGCAGTAACACTGGCTGCATATTTCCCACCATCCCAAGTGGCGAGAGACCAGTCAAGAAATACAGATCCTGGACTTTCAATTCGATCCTGTGCCCCTGCACTACAAAGACCTCATGATCTGGATCCCAATAACTGACAATCCGGGCCAACAAGGGCTCCCCTGCTCTCATTAAAGGGTTCTCCAAAAACTTCAAAACCCCAAATCTGGCCAATACACGACGGACACCCTGATCTGCCTGGATCTCTGACCGTAATGTACCCAGGTCTCTCTCTCTCCAGTTGACCCGTATATCTGCCATATCTGCACAAACACATCATCTTTGTCAGTATACATATAGGAAACAATGTAACCAATCACAAAAACCCAAATCTCAGCCCTAAAACAGCACTGAAATCTCATTCATCCTCCAGGTCGCACTTTTTTGCCCAATCCTGCGACAGGTCGCAGTTTTTGGCTCAAAACCTGCTTCCCAAGTCACATTTTTTGGCCCAAAAAGTGCGACCCGGCCGTAGAGGTGAAAGAGGGTCTGTTCCTGAGATTCTAGGCCCTAATCTGAACTTTCAATCCATCAAAATGAAAGAGTAAGGTTAGGCCTCTTACTCGCAACTAACGGATCTCGATTCCAACGGTCGGTTTGTCCGCTACGCTCGCCGCGAGATTTAGGGCCTTCTCTCCTCTCTACATTCACCACAACAACACTAGCAAATGAGTGAATTTTGAGGGAAAACTACCTTATTAAAAGAGAACCCTTGTTTTTTCTTTTGCATGCTGCGACCACACCATAGCTCCGTTTGACAAACCGTCTACACCGTTGGAAAGCTCTCACCGAGCCCTCAAATGGGTATCTGTTATTTTTTTATGATTTGATACTTCACCAGGACACATTTTGTCCAAGATGGATCACTTCACCTCCCCCCAAAATCGAATTTCCTCACTTACAACACTTGTACTTGGAGCACCACTTTGCCTCCATGCTTGTCTTTATTCGTGTTGATTTTCGTCATGAGATACCATCTTGTACTCATGTTTTTATGGTCCCCCATGGGACCTTTTCTGTGTGGTAGCACCATCAAGTCGCCCTTGTTTAGAGCATCCAAGTTGAGTCATCATCGCATTCATGGAGTCTATCCCGAGTCCCTTTGTACCCCGCTATAGTCCTCCATCCTTCATTGCTTGGTCTCTCTCTTGTGTCGCACATTATGGCCGTCAGTCCCACTGTCCCCTATCCCTTATGATACTGTGTCAGTTGCTGCCATGTCATTCATGTCCTTTATGCTCTAGCAAGGGAAGTCATCCATTTGCTACTCAGTCCCCTACATTCCATCATCATCATTGGTATTAGTCTGTCAGTCGCTCTACTATTTTCTCTCGTGCCTTAGTTGAGGATATTTCATTGCCTAACCTATGGAGGACCTCCTTCTGTTGACATCAGCTCCTTCATTCTAGAAGACAGGTCTAGAGGGCAGTGTACCTTGGTTCCAGCTTCCACTCTTGTTTGGTGCCTCAGATCAGGCAAAGGGATCTCTCATTTCCCTTTGAATTGATTGTTTCTCCACTCCATCTCCTTTCAGCATGATCGAGATCCGTATGCTTGATGGTTCAGTGATGCAGCAGTCGCTTTTGGTGATTCCCGGGTGTGTGTGATATGTCTCAGCCCTCATGAGGGGGTGGCCCTGCAGGTAGCCCCCCACATGCCCGGATGACCTCTTCATTGCAGCCTTCGATGCAGCTCCATATATTTGATGATGTCAGCCTTAGCCGCTTGCAACGGTTCTTTGATTTACATATATCAGTCAGATTTTGTGAGCCCTTCCCCGCTTATAGGGGGCATTGGGTTTGTATTTGTATCTCATGTACTCAGATATTATTGTATAAGTCCTGGCTGTTATCCCAGGCACAACATGTATATGGGATCCCTCATTGTATTGTTATTTGGCTCATGTTTATGCCGGTTGTACTTTATAGTTCGGTCCCTTGTTTACTGGACACACTATTCTTTTGTACTTTTTCTCGGCGGGCATAGGTATGCCTCCCCCGCCGCCTTTAGCACAGGTACTCTCTCATAAAAAGAGACTTGTTGCACCTGTAAGTCTCGTTTCCTCAGGGTCTAGTTCTTTAGCACATTATTCTACCTCACATTTCTCTCTCTGACTTCCCTTTTGATGTCTGGTGATTGAGTTCTTACAACGTACTTCGGTCATACGATTTGCTCCTAACACTGGCACACTAGGGGGAAATCTGTTACACCATTTTTTGGTCATATAACCTACTATCATTAGATGAACCCAAGTACACCATGTAAGACCAATTTTACCCTAAGTAAAATTGCTTTCACTATGTAAAATAACTTAATAAAACACATTTATTAGGTTGGTTATGGTCTAAACAGGAAACCCCAAAAGGAAATATTAAACAAACCTATATTTGTTTGATTTTCCTCAAGGAATAATTAATTAAACAATAATTCAATTATTATTCCTGGTCATGTTTAACCCAAAACAAAGAAATTAATTAGATAAATCTTTATTTGTCTTATTATTTTCTAGGAATAATTATTTAAATCTTATTTAAATAATATTCCTTGTTAAATATGACTAAATCACCCATAAATAATTAAATAAATCATTATTTATTTGATTATCCTTCAACCACTTCCTTAAAATGGTAAATAAATCATTTATTTATTTATTATTCACAAATAAAGGGATTTGACCCAAGTCAAATACTTTTTCCCTCCAACAAATATAATAAAATATTCCATAAAAGGTGGATCTAGATTTGGTTAATGTTATTTTAGTCATGCACCAAGATCTAGAATGACCCAATATTTTGTTATAAATAGGAGGGTTTTTCCTATCATTCTTCACCTTTTGTTGCCTATTAGATCACTCTGGATCTAAACTCTTGGTCTGACTTTGAGCCATTATCATTGTCATATTTTCCATTATTTGTTGTATGAGCTCCCTTTGAGTTCTATCTTTGTCTGGGTTTTCTACACCAACAGGAGAGAGAAATGCTAGATCTGAAGTGCTGAGGACTTCCAAGAACCCATCCCATTGAGGAGAATTGGAAACACCTTCTTGTTTTCCTCCCAGGTGCCCTTAATACAAAAAATTCTTTCAAAAAATATTGTTCTTGTCTGGTCTATTGGATGTATGGAGAAAAGCCTTGTTTTTACTGCTTAATGTCTCTTTATGCATAGATCTGGTTTTCTGCAGCACTTGTCTTGTTCAACTAACTGCAGATCTGAAGATATTGGCAGCCATATTTGATGTTAGGGCTATAATTTATGCATAGCTAAAGTGGTCTTTTTTCGTACACTTTGACAAAAGATTCATACTAACAGGCATCTTGTTCTGGATGCTCTCTGCAAAACCAAACTACCTCAAATGGTTTTTTGAAATGTTCTCTCAAACAAAACTCTGTCTTCTTTGTCAATCGTTGTTTGATCAAGACAAATTTTCCTCAAATGCTGTGTGAAATTTTTCTGTGATATCAGGTCTCTGGTCCTTCCAAAACACTGATTTTCCCCTTTTGTATGCCAATCAATAAGTAAGTTATAATAATATGCACACAGTCAAATAAAAGGTGCACACAGTCAAATGATCACTGTGTTTGGGTAAGGTCACAAATCTCTTTTTGTTTTGATAAAAACAAGACAGCCTTGCATTTAGACAAAGGAAAAAAAAACTCCTCCCAATCAAAAACACCTTCCTTGTCTTCACTATTTCTCACACACAGGTAAACAAGAACACCTCCAAACCGATTTAATAGCTTCACTCACTAAATTCTGTTTTCATGGAACAAAGGAGGAAACACTGGTTTTTTTCTTTTTACCACACAGAGATGGACTTTTGAAATGACAAAGCACTTATACAATGATCACTATTGTTGAAATTAGGCCCACTGTTTCACTTTTCAAACACTGTGTTTCTCCCTTTAAACACTGCCTCCACCTTTTAACACTATTTTGAGGGCAGTTTACTAGGTCTTTTGACATCAATAAAAACCCACCATTTTCACTATGTCAGTGTTGGGAAATCATAGCCACTACAAGCCCAGATCTTTAAACAAAAATATCAACCCTCCTTACCACTGTTTTTTCCACTACATACAGCTGACAGAGTTTATGGTTTGTGCTAAAGCAATTAGGATACCCTTAATGCTTGACAACCCCACTAAAATAGTGTTTATTTTGTCTTGCAGGGAGTGTGATGTTTTAGCACTTTTTTAGGGCAGTTTAGGCTCTTTGAAGCTAAAATGAACACTTCACTCTCGACCAACTGTAACTTTCTTCAAAATATTCACTCAAATTACCTTGATTTACACTAAGACTTTCACTGTTTCAAACACCATCTAGCAGCTTGATCATAGCAAGTAGGTAAATGAAAATACCTTTGAAAATGGATGGTAGCCCTTTGGTTGAGGAATTGAGCAACTTCGAGACTCGTTGGAGGTGCTTTGAGTGTCAAAACATGTGTGACACATTTGAAATGAGAAGGCGCCGCGCACAGAAAGGTTGTCGGGTCGTTGACGGGCAGTCGTGACCGGTGCCTACAGGCACGCTGCGCCCTGCTACAGGCACGTCACGCGACAGTGTAACCCCTTTGTAAAATTTCGCCTGAACGCGCCACGCGTTTCTACAGGCGCGCCGCGTAGTCTCCAAGCCTGAAAAATCTGTGAATTTGCCCGAAAATTTCTTCTTCGGTCTCGTAGACATCAAAAGGGGAGTGTTGCTTTGTGTTTTGAAAATTTTAAAAGGGCTTGCAATGGTCCCTTTATCCTCCTTTCAACATGAACAAGTTAATACTTCTTTGTGATTACTTTTGTGAGGTTTTTTTTGGTAAGTCCCCTTTTTGAAAAGAAGGTGTTGGTTGTGAAATAAAAAATGAACCCCAATCTTATCATTTGTGTTTTTTTTTTCAAAATAAAACAAACCCAAACTCGACCAGGCCTTTTGAAAAATTGTGGGTGAATGTTTTTGGAGGTCTTTTCTTGTGATCCTTTTTTACCATGAGCAAACCACTTTGAAGGCTAATTATCACTCGGTGTTTTTCTTATTGAAAAGGAAGACCAATGATTTGTGAATCACCTTTTGCCATCTTGCAAGGAGATGACTTATCTCTTTAAAACTTGATTGACAATTTTTGTTCCTTATGATTATATCTGCTTGTTAGAGGGAACCTGGCTCAAATCCATATAGGGACTGTAAATCCATATAGGGACTGTAGATTTATTCTCCAAATGATGCTTCTCTTTGACTGTGAGTGAGGGCTAGTTGTATTCACCTAGGCTTTATTATCCTTTGTCCATCAAAAGGGAACTTTTTTCAAAAATATTTCCTTTACTCAAAATGCAACAGCCAGGTATCTTTGACCTCTTTTTATAAGGAGAAAGCCTTCATTTGTAGCAGTGGCATGCTTCAATGGTTTTTAATGTTGTTCCAGAACTTGAAACACGTGCCATAATCCTTCTTTTGAAAAACAATCATCGCTCTTTGGCCTGTGTCTAACCCAGCTGATTTCAACTACTTTTCAACTCTGTTTTGTTTAAAGGAACAGAGACTAAATGTCAAGACTATTTATCAAGGAGATGGATTTTTGTAACTTGTTAAGGAAATTACACCCCTCAGCAAAGTTTGTACATTTCTTGGCTCCAGACTGTCTTTGAAAGGAATATATGATAGGAGGTAAGTCAGCTTCTTTGATAGTTATAGTACTCATGCTTTCCCTTTGTTTTTGACATCATTGCTCTGTTCAGAAGCCTTCAACTATCTCCTACTGTTCTTACAATTTGTCTCTCAGTCAGTGAAAACCCTAGAATCAATCACTGCTTTGGCGCTCTGCTTATAGATGAATGAGGCCTACTTTGATAAATGCCTGGTTTCCTTTCAAACTCTGTCTCAACCAAATGAAGAATGTTTGATGAACATACTGATAGTAGTTTCCCTTTTACATGATGGCAGAAGTTAGTTTGAGCCCAAGACTTTTTGACTCGTTTGGCCATTTGCTCAATAATATTTCTTCATTGATGATCAGCCCATTAGCTTCATATTGTAACTCAATAACAATGGAGCTTATGCAAACAATATTTGAAAAGCACCACTGCTTTGCCTATGTATTAAACATCATTTTTATTCAGAAACCCTTAGTTGTTGTCTCTCTGTATCCCAAAATTTTCCTTACAATCATTGTAAATTCTAAAAATCAAACTTTACCCTTGGCCCTCTGCTTATAGATGAAGGAGGCACTCTCAGTCTTCAACCCTCTACTTATAAAATGAAGGAGGTTCTTCAGTCTTCAATCCCTCTGCTTATAGATGAAGGATTTTTTTTCAGTCATGCCATTTTATCAGCTTTTAATAGTGTTATTTTTCCTTTCACTGTCTTTTCATGCTTTGACTGTGATCGCAGGAGTTTAATGAAACAACTCTCTGCCCTGTAGCTGCATTCCAGGCTCAAAATCACATGAGAAGCAGCTGTCTTCCCATGTGGAGCCAAACACTGTCTTCTGGGATGCTGGTATACTTATGTTCTTGAAAGATCCATTAAAACATTGTAAAACCACCTAAAATCAGTTTGACCTATGGTACATGTATTGCTGAGACTTGAGGGTTTATTAGTGGCACGACTTAAGGGTATAACCAACCTTATTTGCAGAATAGGAAGGTCTGTTATGACTGGTCTGTAGCAGATAGAGGTTCTTTGGCTTTAGGATAGTTCGTCGAGGGAGGAATGCCTAGAGCGCCACTACCTAACTTAGGGGAGACTTCTTTGGACAGATTTGGATTGTTTTCTTTGGAGCTGATGGACAAGCTAGTATGGCTGAGGCTAGATAGGGCCTGATAATGAGGTTTCATCTTGTCATGGGCGGATTTAAAAGGTAGGAGGGAAAAAAATGTTTATGGGTGTTTTCCAGCTGGAAAATTTGGCAAAATTTTTAGATCAGTTGCTAGAAAACTTGGCTATTATAACTAGTCATCACCAACAAGTGAAAAATACTGATGACTAACAGAAGTATTAAATTTTCAATATTTTATGTTAAATTAATTTTTTTAGGAAAATAATTACAATATTTGTAATTATTATTGTCATTATAATATAAACAATAAATAATAAGTAAATATTAATGACAATAGCAATAATAAAAATATTTTTTTATTTTAATGTCATATTTAATTAGACACAAAATTGATGTATGAGTTTTTATTTTGGGAGGACAAAATACCTCCTCCATGTGGCAATTTAAGTACTCATATACTTTCATTCAATTGTTCATAACATGAAATATTTTAATGTCCATGCAACCAACATAAATAAACCACATATCTTACAACAATAACTTCATATTAATAAAGCATATATCTACTCTTTTAGACAACACAATCACATATCTATTTTTTCATAAATGTTTTTATAAATATGCTACAAAATGACATGTTCTAAGTACATTGCAATTTTTGTTATCTAAAATAGGAGAGAGGCCTTTAAGACAATCATCCTAAATAGTTATGAAAAGTCCATTCTTTCTTGCAAAATGTAATATGTTTGAAAGACACGATCAAATGCATATGCATATTGCTATCACTTTCCTTACTCATGATTATGTGTATTTCACCAATTTTAATTTGAAATTATTACTTTCATCTTCTCATAATTATCTACTAACACTTCATAAAAATTTATCTCCTCTATAAAATCTTATTTTAGTTGTGTGTTCATTCATAATCACATATATAAAACAAATTTATTCAACATATTCATATTATAACAATTTGCTTTTTTGACCTTTAGCAGTCATTACTAGTTTAAGATTTTGCATAAGTTTTCTTTCATACGTATTAACAAAAATTTTAGTACATATAGTTTTGTATAACTCATCTCCGTTTCATTGTCATTATGTATGTTGACTTATTCACAATACTTATAAAACAAAATAATTACTAGTTTTTTTTTTAATATGACAATGAATAATGGATTTGAAAATTTGCTTCAAAATAATGTACGTATTTTTATTTTATAATAATGCTTATTTAAGTATAATGTAATGAGGATTTATTATTTTTCTCCATGTAATTAAATATCACATTCTCTTGCTCATAAGTAAGGGCAAGTTATTTTTCACAACTCAAAATAATTCAACAATAAGATTGGAAGTCATTATAATAAAATAATTAATATGAGCTCAATATGTTACTTGTGGTAATTCAACGTAGATGGAGAAGACAACGATCAATCATTTCAACCATCTAAAATAAACCCAATCAAGAAGGAGGATTCACTATAACATAACCATGTGTATTAAAAAATAATTAAGTATCTTATTAATGTCTACTTAAATAAGTTTGGCCAGTGGATTATAGAACACATGTTAAGCCATTTTTTTTAATTTAAGAAACTAATTTTCAAAATTCAACCACATTCTCCTACAAACTACTTAAAACAAATTACCTTAAACATATTTAAGTGATGTATTTGAAAATTTCTCAAGTATTATAAATGAATAGTAATTGAATCTATAATTTTATATGTACTATCTAATAATATTATCATTGCATTCAAAGTAGTGAGGTATTTTAGAATCTAGTATAAGGTAGATTATTTCTTATGAGGAAACAAAATAAATAAATAAATATTCGCATAAATATGTATATGACAATATCTATTAAATGTTAAACTAGCATTTGCACGACCGTGTAAAGGGAACGCCGGAAGCACACACAAGCTGCAAACTGACACAGTTGACAAGCTGACAGATGGAAGTTTTTTATTGGTTTGAGGAGGTGCCACGTGTCTAAATTTTATTGGCTGGAAGGGTGATAGGAAAAGTTTCTCATTGGCTGGGGTGAACAGCGTCTGCCCACCCAAAGCCAACAAAGAGAACGCCTCCAACTTAATTAGCATAGATTAATCTTAAACTCAAATCTATTAAACAATAAGAAAGATGAATAAGATACATGAGTTTACATTAAAAAAATTATTAAAAGTTTTATTTACAATTATAAAAAAAATTGTAATTTAATAAAACAATTTTTTGATAACTTTTCCAATATATTTTCTAATTAATTTTCCCAAAATCAAGTCAAACATAGAGAAAATTGTAGTTTTAAATGGTTAAAAAAATTTAAAACACTAAATCCACTTTAAATAATGGAACTTCACAATCTAGCCTAAAACAAAAAGTCACCTCATTACACAACCCAAGAAAACATCATTTAAATTTTCTTACAAACTTTTCATTAAATGAAATAGAAAATTAACATTTAGCAAATAATTACATAGATATCGACAAGTAAATAACCACATATAAGGATAAGGAAGTTGGAAGCTCATGGATATGGAAGTTGGAAGTTCAATTTAAATAATTAAACTGGTGCACATGGGCTCTTCATATAAACTGAAGCACGATAAGGTGTTAAGTTGTTATCAATTTCAAGTCGACAAGTGATGAGTTGTCAAGTTGTTCTACTTATGAGAACAACATATATCAATATGTTGTACTTCTGTTGTACTTCTAATGACTTTGGGATGCATTTTCTTTATCTACAAAATTTTAGGATTTATTTATCTTTTGGAAATAAAAGGATAATTATGATATTCTAATCTATGAGGGGTATCAGGTACCTACCTGAGTGAGTTAGTTTATATGGGTTTAGTTTTAATAAAGTTATTATTTTAAATTTTATAAAAAAAATTGAGGGTGGGGTTATTTATGGAGGATAAAAATTATCTTATAAGTTATCTAGACTTAATTGAGACAATCACAATTTTGGTGAGAACATTTTACAAATAGTAAATCATTTTTCAATTCAATATTAAAATTAATTTAATCTAACTAAAAAATAAAAATAAAAATATATTCTTGCATTTTTTATTTATTAAATTAATAATATCAAGCAATTTTGTAAATTGGTTAACCTACAAAACCATACCATTTTATTTACTTTATTTTGTTAATAATATCAAACCACTTTATCTATTGGTTAAGCACCAATGACATAAAAAGTACATATAACTAGTTATAATATTGATTATATCATAAGATTAGATTTTACTTTTTTTTTTTTCTTTTTTTCTTTTTTTTTTTCTTTTTTTTTTTGACTAAGTTGCACCTAGGCTAGGGCTAGCCCTTTTATTTGATGGAAGATCATATCTCACATATACCATTAACTTAGCCAGTGTTCTCAGTGCAATGCCTTATTTGATATTTAATTGTTGCATGTATTCATTGCCATGTAGTTTGATATCTAATCAAATAACCACCTATCCTTAGTGCACGATATTGCTTTGGGATATTTGTTCTTATTGAGGTCTTTTACAATGATGAAACAAATATTTACCTACTAAGGTAGCTTATCCATGGATTTTACTTTTAATGATGGTGATGTTGTTGGATCAAGTAATGAGATTGTTTCAAAATGTCGACATTTCAAAATCTCTATGTGATAGATCTAGAATGTATATCTCAAATTAATGAGATTGTTGTTGGTATTATCATTGCTAATACTAAATTTATTTCTATAATTGGTTTCAAATATACAAAAGTATTTAAATTTGTGATTCCTACTAGGATATATCATGTAATTGTATTTGAATATGGTAAGGATAACTTTGCATTAGGGAGAAATATCATAAAATAATATTTACTCGAATTTTTTTTGAAGCATGTCTAAATTAGAGATAATAGTGAAATATGTTAAAATTTAGTGCACCTTAATTTCATTTAATTCAACATGAATTTCCCTAAAGTTGTTGATGTATCAAATATTTTAAAATTTTTAAAATTTGAACTCATAAAATAATAATAATAATAATTTATTTAACGACACTACTAAGTTAGATATTAAATTAGTGTATAAGACTCCCTTGTTTATCGGACAAGGTACCTGCCTCGATGCAACTATTTCACTATTAAAGTCTATGGAGGTGTACATACTCTAACCCCCCTTTGGATTTAAACCTATGACCGCTTATGAAGAAACATATGCTTTTAAATATATGTCCCACTCAAACTATAAAACATTAATACTTACTATAAAAACTATCACAAATCAAAATCTAAACAAGAATAATCCCAATTGAAAATTATTTTTTTTAAATACTTATCTAACTATAAACACAAAGAAACAAAATATAAAATCCTTAGTTTACTAAAAAATGGGAAAAGCACATGTTGCACTCTATCAATTCAAAAATGACAAAATAATCATTGTAATAGATTATCGGGTTTTCCCAATCGCTTGCCCCAACTAGATTTTACGTTTTCATACCAACTTAACTACCATTCGGGCTCGTACACGTCCTCCCCCATTGAAAATTACTCCATAGAAAAATTTGCTTTGTTTTGACAGTTGTTTTTTCCCAGTCCTTGAGTCCAATTAGCTTTTAGGTTTCGTAGTCAACCAAACCACCAGTCAGCCTCACACAAATCCTCCCCAATTATTTTTCATCCAATGAAATATCTTTTTTGAAAATTAGGGTTTCGAGTCACCCCCCTCGTACTCACATTGCATTGTTAAACTGAAACGCGGTATTCTATCCATGGCAGGCCAATTCCAATCCTTTGGACCCTATATTTAACTATATAAACCATCCCTTTCCCATGTTCTCCATTCATCCATCCTCACACCCTTTCACTACCATGGCTCCTCCATCTCACCCTTACTCTACCTTAACTCCTTCCCCTGACCTTGTGTCTCCTCTCCATTCCTATCCTCCAGCCTTGACTCCTAATTTATACCTCATTTCTCTCCATCACCAAACCTAAAGCTTCTCAAAATTTGAACTCCTTATTTTCCCCAGGATCTAACATCTAGCCTTTGAACCCCTTCCACATTGGTCCACATATTCCTACCACCGAGTAGAATAGCATCATGGAGCCCGGCACTCAAGTGGGGAAGTTTTAACCCTAAAAAATGTCATTTAAGGCCTCAAAATGGCTTTAGAAAATTTAAGATCATAATTGTCCAAACTAAGTCCCATCAATAAAACTACTCTTGTATGTTGATTCCTCCAACATTATGTAACCAGATCACAAAACATATGAAAAGATAGATCAAAGACTTGAAAATAAGCCTCTTTGAGGGGGAAACCTCCTTTTACGTCACATAAATGAAGAATTCTTGGATGATTCAAATTACAATACCTACTTGGTATCATCCAAAATAGAAACCAGCTCCCAAAATAGAAGAAAAGAGATATCAACGCCTTAGAAATCAACCACTTTGAGGGGGCAACCTCCTTTACATTACATAAATGAACAATTATTGGATGACACAGATTAAAAAACCTCCTTTCTATATATAGAAGTTCATGGGGTCACAATATAATCCTAGCTGACCTAACAATAATAATGTAAGGGAAAATAATAATAATAATGGGCTATTATGGGGCACAATAATAACAATATGGGGACTACATGGGTACACCAATAACAATAAGGGAATCCACTAGTAATATAGGGCCCTAACATGCCCCTCTCCTTAAAAAAATTGTTGTCGTCAACGCTTGAGTAGTTCTGGATTCTTTTGTATAAAATTCTCATCCTCCCATGTGGAATCTTTAGTGGGTAAGTTCTTCCACTTGATGGGATACTCTGAAATTGATTGATTTCGTAGCTGTCGAGTTCTTGTTTCCGTGACTGCTTCAGGCTACAATATGATTTTTCCTTCCTCATCAAGTTCATGCAATATTGTTTGAACCATAATTTTGTCACCTATAACCTTCTTTAAGCATGAAACATGGAAAATTGGGTGCACTTGAGAAGATGCAGGAAGCTCCAATTTGTATGCCATAGTACCAATATTTTGCAACACCTTGTAATTACCATAGTACTTTGGCGATAATTTATTATCCTTCTTAGCTTTCTTGAGGGACATTTGCTTGTATGGTTGTAGTTGTAAAAATACATAGTCACCTACATCAAAACTTCTCTCTCTGTGATGTTGATATGCCTATTGTTTCATTCGATTCTATTCCAAATTTAGGTTATCCTTTAAGATTTGGAGAACTTGTTATTGATGCTTGATGTTACCTTCCACTGCTTGAACCTTAGAATTTTCTCTTAAATATGATGTGATGGACGATGGATGATATCAATAAAGTGCCATAAATTGGGTCATTTTCGCTGCAGTGTGGAAGGAACTGTTATACCACCATTTAGCCAAAGGTAGCCAATTGACCCATTGTGTTTGTTTATTAGATACAAAGCAATGAAGATATCCTTCCAAAAATTTGTTCACTATCTCAGTTTGCCCATCGGATCGAGGATGATGAGATGAGCTATGAGCTAGTTTAGTACCCAAATAAGAAAATAATTTCGTCCAAACATTTCCAGTGAAACTGGGATCTATTGATTACAACAATATTTGGGTTATTTGGGTTTCCATATAGCTTTTGAATTTTTTTGATAAATGCAATGGCAACTATACTCGCTTTAAATGAATGAGATAATGCACAAAAGTGTGCATACTTGGTAATTCTATCAACTACCACCATGATGACACTCTTTCCTTCATACTTAGATAAACCTGTGATAAAATCCATTGAAATCTCCTCCCAACGTTGATTTGGAATGGATAAAGGTTGTAGCAGACCTAAGGTCTTAATTGTCTCAACTTTATTTTGCTATAAAAGCAAACATTCTGCCACAAAGTTTTGAATATCGTATTTAAGGCCATCCCAAAAAAAAAATTCTTCACCCTATGGTAAGTTTTTAAAAATCCCAAGTGTCCTCCTAAGGGAGAGGTGTGAAATTCCAAAAGAATATTTTGTTTTAGTTTGGAATTATTACAAATATATAAGAAATTTGTGTACCATAAGGAATCATTTTTCCAACTAAATGTATCAGATGTACTGGGATCTTGCTACAACTTTTGAATGAGTGTCCATACTTCGTCATTCTTCCATTCCTCCCTTGCTTCGGTTATCCAATTTGGTTGGATAATATAAATGACACAAAGAAATGCTTCCATATCCTCATCCTTTCTTGAGAGTGCATCTGCAACAACATTTAGCTTCACTTTTTTGTAGATTATTTCAAAGTCATAACCCAACATCTTTGTGACACATTTTTTCTGCTCTTCTAATGATATTCTTTGTTCCAAAAATTATTTAAGACTATCATGATCAGTTTTTACCTTGAAGTGTCTTCCCATTAGGTAAGGTTGCCATTTCTTTAGTGCATGTAGTATTGCCAACATTTCCTTCTCATAAATAGCTTTCTGTAAATACTTTCCTTTGATTGGATGACTTTCAAAAAAATGGGTCTTCCTTCTTGCATTAAAACAACACCAATTCCATCTCCTGACGCACCACACTCCATAATAAATGTTTTTGTGAAGTCTAGCATAGCTAATACCGGTGCTTGGCACATTGCCTCTTTAATATGTTCAAAGGCCTTAGTTGCTTTAGGAGTCCGTGAAAATGTATCTTTATTCAATAATGTTGTTATAGGTACTTCTATTCTCCCATAATTCTTAACAAACTTGCGATAATACCCTTTTAACCTGATAAATCCTCACAATTGCTTTATGGTTGTGGGGACTTTCCATTCCTTAATGGCTTTAATTTTCTTAGGGTTTACCTTAACACCCTCCTGAGATACAATATGATCCAGATATTCCACCTCTTGTACTCCAAAGAAACATTTGGAGGTTTTTTCATATAATTTTTTCTACTCTAATAGTTTGAGCACCCTGTAAACATGTTGAACATGATCCTTCCAAGACCTATTGTAGATTAGTATATCATAAAAAAAAAATACTAACACAATTTTTTGAAGGAAGGGTTTGAAAATGGAATTCATCAACCCTTGAAATGTAGAAGGTGCATTGGTAAGGCCAAAAGGCATGACAAAAAATTCATAATGACCCTCATGAGTTTGAAATCTCTTTTTCGAAATGTCATCAATCTTCATTCTAATTTGATGATATCCTGAACGAAGATCCAACTTGGTGAAATAAATTTCTCCATGTAATTCAACCAATAATTCATCAATCATAGGAATGGGAAATTTATCTTTAATAGTGATCTTATTGAGCTCCCTACAATCTAGAAACATGCGCCATTATCCATCCTTCTTGTGCACCAATACTACTGGAGCAAAGAAAGAACTTTGACTAGGTTGAATGATACCAACCTCTAGCATTTCTGCAATGATACATTCAATTTCTCTCTTTTGGACATAAGGATATCTGTAAGGCCTGATGTTTGGAGGAACACTTCCTAGAGTCAAATGAATAGCATGATAATGATCACGAATAGGTAGGAGACCTTTGGGAGTTTCAAACACCTTGGAATGATTGTCCAAGAATTTTTGGAGATCTGGAGAAATAGATGATTTTGATGTTGGAACTTCTAGTGAGCATAATTGTGTAATGATGCCCCGTTGTTTTTTCTTCATAATATTTGTCATGACATTAGAGCTTATAATATTTCCTGACTTCCCTACGATACCCCATAATTCAACTTCCTTTCCTTCCAAAAAAAAATTCAAGAAAATTTCTTGAAAGTTAAAAGCTATCGTCCCCAAAGATTGTAACCATTGTACTCCTGGTACAACGTCAACACCACCTCATTGGAATGGAAATCATTAGACTATTGAATACATATTCCCCCATGGTTAGCTTGATATTATGGCACTTTCCAGAGAAATGTATAGTTCCTCCATTTTCCACCATCACTTGACACTCTGGTGTTGGGTATAAGAAGCAATTCAATTCCTTGGCTGCCTTACAATGAATAAAATTATGAGTACTACCTGAATCAATAAGCACTATTAATTTTTTCTTCTTGATATGTCCTTCTATATTGAGAGTTTGAGGAGTGGTAATTCCTACCAATGCATTATAGGATATGGTTAGACTCATTTCTTCTTCCTCTAGGGTTGGTTCTTGGTGTATATCCTCTTCTTTTGAATTTTCTTGTTCGTTTTCTTCCTCCTCTTTACAATCTATGTAAAATAATTTATTCTCAGCATAATTATGACCTTCAATGTATTTTCTATCATGACTATAGCAAATCCCTTTTTCTCTTTTTTCTTCCAATTTTTGTGGTGTCAACCTTGTAGGTTGTGGAATTTTAGGAGTAGCAACACTTCCATCTTTATAGTTGTGAGTGGTAGGCTTCCTTGTCGCCATAATTTTTCTTTCAATTTTTCTTGCCAACCTAAATGCTTTCTCTAATGTATCAGGTTCCCAAAGGAGAACCTCATGTTGGATGTTATCTTTTAGAGTCCCTATGAAGACATCAATCCTATGTTCCTCTAGAATATTATTTACCCTTATATTCAATTTTTGGAAGTCCTCAATGTGCTCCACCATTAAACCCTTTTGTTTGAGATTTATCAAATGGCTAAAGAAGGTGTTGCTCTTTGTATCCTCATAATGTGCTATCATTTCCTCCATCAAAATTGACCAAGTGACCAATGGTTTACGAGAACAAATCCATTGATACCATACAAACTGATTTTTTTCTAAATATAAATTTTCAATGCGTACCTTTTGTGTGTTTTGCGTATTATAGAGCTCAAAGTATTGCTCCATTTGTAGTATCCAAGTTATCAGATCCTTGCCATCAAACTTCCTCATATCTATATTTGGAATATGGTGGACCTTAAATCCAACATTAAAGTCTATGAAAGCATGATTAACATTTCTTTGGTTCTCATCATGAGTTTCCTCTATTACCTTTTCACCATTAGGAAGCTTTTCTTGTAGCAACTTTACCAAACCTTCCTTCAAACCTTCCATGTATTTCTTCAAATCTTCCATGTTGCCTTCCATTTTAGCTTCCATTCCATACAGCTTAGCTTCCATGCCATTCTTCAAACAATCCATCTTAGCTTCCACTCCTTTTTTCAAACCATCCATCTTAGCTTCCACGCTTTTCTTCAAACCATCCATCTTAGCTTCCATGTTGCCTTCTATACCATCCATATTAGCTTCCATGTTGCCTTCTATACCATCCATCTTAGCTTCCACGCCATCCATGTTAGCTTCCACACCATCCATCTTAGCTTCCATGCCATTCTTTAAACCATCCATCTTAGCTTCCAGGCTTTTCTTCAAACCATCCATCTTAGCTTCCATGCCTTTCTTCAAACCATCCATCTTAGCTTCCATTTCATTTTTTGTTACTTTTTGCGAGAGAGAAATTTGTTGCACTTGGTTTTGTAATATTAATATATCATGTTGCACTTCGTCATCTTCATGAGTCAGAGTAGAGCCTTCTGAGGGCTTAATGGGTGTTGAATTCTTTTTAGGGGGAATTTTAGAACCCAATACTGATATTTGTGCTTCATATGCCCTTAGAATCACTTCAAACTAATTTTTCAAACAATACTTATGCAATTTAAAAAAATATACACACCTTTTTCTTGGTTTTAAGGAGCTCGCTATTGAAACTGATGTATCTCTATAATTTCAGATCCCCAAGATTTTATCTTGGTCCTTTAGTATCCCTCTGAATCTTCTTTCCAATTCCATAGGTTTGACCTGATTTGGATTCTTCAAGGCAAAGTTATGCCCAATCTCCCACAATGACATAATTATGGATTGGTTCAGTAGATCTAACTTGTACGGAATACCATGCGTCAAAGTTTTCTCTTTCAGATCTGAAATTGATAAAAAAAAAACTATAGTATGTGTGTGTTTGGCCACTTTTTACAAAATTCCTATCTGATGCTCAGAGAGAGAGTTATGAATATTTTCCCAAGGTCAACTCTTTGAGATGAAATTTGGGAGCCTGCAAAAACCCTAACTTCCACAAATCATATCTCCAAAAATATTACGAACCAAGATTGAAAATTTTACAAGATGTTTCTTAGGATTTCTTCACAAATGGCTTTTGTTTTTAGAATCTAAACCTTCGTAGAAAAATAGTTATAGTGAAAATTCCACGATGACCTGTTTGAAGCAACGAAACCCTAGAATCCAAAGCTCTAATACCAAATGTTATGAAACCAGCTCCCAAAATAGAAGAAAAGAGAGATCGACACCTTAGAAATTAGCCACTTCACGGGGGAAACCTTCTTTAAATTACATAAATGAAAAATTCTTGGATGACACAAATGACAAAACATCCTTTCTATATATAGGAGTCCATGGGGTCACAATATAATACTAGTCGACCTAACAATAATAATGTAAGAGAATAACAATAACAATAGTGGGATATTATGGGGCACAATAATAATAATATGGGGACTACAAGGGTACAAAAATAACAACAAGGGGGCTACACTAACAATAATAAGGGAATACACTAGTAATATATGGCCCTAACACTAAGGGGTCGAAATATAATTAGGGCCTACATAAGAATAATAATGTAAGGGCACAACAATAACAATATGGGGTCTACACTAGTATTATAGGGACCTAACATTCCCTTCTCCTTCAAAAAGGGTTTGTCCTTAACACTTGAGTAGTTCTAGATTATTCTAGATAAAATACTCATCCTCCCATGTGGAGTCTTCAACATGTACGCTCTTCCACTTAATGAGATACTATGAAATTGATCTATTTTGCAGTTGCCAGATTCTTCTTTATGTGATTGATTCAAGCTCCAATATGAATTTTCCTTCCTCATCAAGTTCTAGAAATATAGTTTGAAATGGAATCTTGTCACCTATAACCTTCCTTAAACATGAAACATGGAAAACTAGGTGTACTTGCGAAGATGTAGGCAAATCCAATTTGTATGTCATAGTACTAATATTTTGCAATACCTTTTAAGGGCCACAGTACTTGGGTGATAATTTATTATCCTTCTCATCTTGCTTAAGGGACATTTTTTTGTATAGTTGTAGTCATAAAAACACCCAATCACCCACATCAAAACTTCTTTCACAACGATGTTAATTTATCGGTTGTTTCATTCGACAATGCGCCAGAGTCAAGTTATCATTTAAGAGTTAAAGAACTTGTTGTTGATGCTCGACGTAATATTCCACCTTGAACCTTAGAATTTTCTCTTAAATATAATGTGATGGAAGGTCGATGATATCCATAAAGTGACATAAATGGGGTCTTTTTTGTTGTGGCATGGAAGGAAGTGTTATACTGCAATTCTTCCAGGGGTAACCACTTGATCCATTTCATGTATTTATCAGATACAAAAGCAATGAATATATCCTTCCAAACATTTTTTTCACTATCTCATTTTTCCCATCAGATTGAAGATGATAATATGAGCTATAAGCTAATTGAGTATCAAGACAAGCAAAAAAAATTGTCCAAAAATTTCCAGTGAAAATGAGATCTATATCACTTACAATAATCTTTGGTTTTCTATAACAACCTCAGGTTAAAATATCATGTAATAAAGTTAATAAAGGAAAAATAAGACCAAGGTCATGGGACACATATTCCAAGTTGAATGTTGGGAAAAACATCCATTTGGGTGTTCAATTGGTTTATTATGGCTAAGGAAATTGGCAAAGGCATTGGAAAAGGATTTGAAAAGGAAAAGAGTCATTAATTGGTATTTTATTTATGAAAATAATGGAAAATAGGAGAAAAGGAAGGTGAAGAGAAGCAAATTTTCATGAGTGGGAAATTGAAAGAAAAATGGAGGAAAATGAAGAAATTAGAGGCCTCAACGATAAAAAGGCTTATGAGGATCAATTAATGGTTTTTTTCTAGTTAGGATTTTAGTTAGTGTTAGTTTTGATAGTCCTATGGTGTAGCTCTCTCTCTATTCTCTCTTTTTCTCTTACTCTTGCACACTTAGAGAAATATTGGAGCATTGTTGGAGCACTCTAGTTTTCATTGGATTTGGAAAATAAATCAAAGGAAAGAAATGATCAAGCAAGGAAGAGTTGGATCAACGGCTACAACTGGATTTATTTGCAGGTATTGAGTTGCATGTATGATTTCCTTACTAGTTTTGGCATGCATGGTACATTCATGTGTGTATTTGGTCCTCTTGATGTCATTGGCATCAATTTTTATATGTGTGACAATGGTTTTAACTTTTCCTTGCCATTTCTAGAGATTCATGGTGTGATGGGGTTCTCTCTTTGGTTGAGCTTGAATTATCGGATGGTTTTGGAACTAGGTGGGGTGGTCTTAGTAAAACTCCCAAGGGCCTAGAAATCCCTGGACTGGTAATGGTTAGATACATGGTAAAGCCTTAGGGTGGAGACAAGAAAATTCCTCAAAGCATTGGTGAAGAAATTCAGAGGCGTCTATGCTCTTTTAGGGCCTAGTAATCCCTTGACTAGTTTTGGAAGGATTGTGGTAAAGCCTGATAGTGTATGTTTCTTTGTTTTGGCCTAGGAATCCCTTGTCTAGTAATGGCAGGATTGCGGTAAATCCTGGTTGAGTAGTTTCTTGCTTTGGGCCTAGAAATCCCTTGACCGGTAATGGTAGGATATGCAGTAAAGCCTGAAGAATCCTAGTTTTTTTGTTGTGAGTCCCACATTCATGCTTGGAATATGGCATGGGGGTGATTGGATGAAAGATAGATTTGGTTCAGCCCAATCTATGGTTGGGTGGTACATGGAAGTCTCTGATTGGGTTGGCTTTTTCATATGTTAATAAGAGTTCTTTTTCTCTTGTATTTCATGAGTAATTATACTTGTTATGATGTGGCTTTAATGGTTGCTACATCATTGCTATTATTGTGGTTATATGTTGGTTATAAGCATGGTTTCATGACATATTCTAGTTATGGATCTTAACATGTTTTGATTGGTAAATGAATGGTTATTGAATGCATGACCTAATATATTTTATTACAACTATTATGAGAGGGAATTATACCTTCTTCATGATTCTCAGATAAGTATCAAACCCTTATGTTCAGATATGCATTCATGACCTATAGATTACATGTTCACAACATGTTTGACGAAATGACTACCATGGTTAGGCTTGGTCAAGTCAATTTATTAACTAAGTTTTGTGTTAAAGGCTTTGTATTTGTGTCATTTAATGTTTTGGAAAGTTTCATCAAGTTTTGGTCAGCAATATGGAGTCTAGCCCTAAAAAGGTGGCACAGATTATGTGGTTGCAGGCACAAAACTAGGAAAATGAGACTGCAGTCACTACCTTGTACGCTTATGCTTGCGACTGGAGGCCTATAGTTGAATTTATGTAGTGTTATTCCTGCATCTAGGAATTTAGGTCAACGAAAAATAAATCTGGCTCTAGATTTGGGTACCTAGAGGGGTGGTTTAGCTCTTGGGGGTCTTGTAGCTCCTGATGAAGGTAAGTAAAGTTTTAGTTTGTCGATTCCATTTTCTTAATTATACTTAGCAGTTCAATTCATGTTATAGTAGCCCTGAGTCTCATGTTTAGTCTGAAACGTTAGTGAAAGTGGGTAGATATGGGACGGGTGGTTACAGGGTGGTATTAGAGTGAGTTTCTGTTCTCTTTGGGTGACACATGATAAACACATGGTGGTATCAGAGCTCCCAGGTTCAGCAGTTGGACTAGATGGGCAGAATGTGTTTGTCATGCATGCATGTTAGCTTCCTATGTGATTTTTATGCATGAAATTTGATAGTCATTATTGCAATTGATGTCATCATGATGTTGTTGATATGTTATGATGTTGATGTGTTGAATGAGATAAAATAGGAGATGAAGATTATTAGAGCGAGGTTGTAGCACTAGACCTTGGGTTAAGATCAGATCATCATATAAGTTTTTATATTAGGCATGCAGATATGTTGGTTAATAATTTTTATAAGCAATATGGTTATGTACATGCATATAATTCTGTTATTGTTATGGTTACATCCATGATAAATACTAGTTGATTAGTGCGGTCATCAACACATCCATCAGATAATCATGCATTGTAGTTAACTTGTTATTATATGCATGATGATTATGGTCATTGCATTTAAGATCTCAATGTTATTATGTATCATGATAATATGGATTGGTATGTGCATATGGTTATGGTTATGATATTCAGGTACGAATCAATCTATTTGTGATATTGTGTTGTACTATTCTAGTCAGAATTTTGTAGATGTGATAGCTTCCCTTGAGATATATTGAGTTATGAGTTTGATTATGTCGTCAATTTGGCTTATCTAGTATGTTATATTTATAGGTTTTTTTAATATTTGATTAATTCCATGATATGAGTATGTGTCTTTAAGATTCCATGAAGAAATGATATTTTTTAAGATGGTTGTAATAACACATTATGTGTTGAGACAACTGATATGCACTTGAGTGTAAGTGGGTGCTAGTTGTAGTTGTATGACTGATTATTGTTAGTTGATTATGACATGGTTGTTAGTCTTGGTAAAGTTTGATTTCAAATTAATAGACATGATGGCTTGATATTTGGAACATGTGATTGACATGTGTGAACAATTGAAGGGAAACATGTTGGTATTAGCATGACAAGATAAAATTTTATTTGTTCATATAAATAATAGCTGGGTGACGTAATAGCATATAATAAGACTCAATTGCAACAAGGAAAAGGTAAAAGAAAGGAATTGGGTGATAATTCCTTTTTCTATGTTTGGAAACCAAAATTCCAAATGAATGAGTGCTTTGCATGAATACAAGAAGTACTCTTAACCTTTATTTCTTCTGACATTTTGTGGATATACGCTGTATTCCTAGACATGTATTTGACAGGTATAACAACTAGTTTTTAGTTATGGTTAGATTTGTCAAGGAATTGGAGTCCCTTGAGAGATGATATATGTATGTGTTCAGTTACAGGTCAGGGTGTTGGGTACAGCAAGGTAAGGTAACTGGTATATTTTTATGTTTATTTATGCACTGAAAATTATGTGTTTATGGCAGTATGATGGAGGGGATTGCATGGAAAAAGAGACTGCCATGAAATCTTGAAGAAGGCTCGGGTTGAGTTTTCCCTTGCAAGCATTGGGAACCCATGGGGATTGAGTCATGGTGTTTGTTACTAGTTTTTTTATTTCAATATTTTATTATTTTTTTTTGTTTGACTTGCAGTTTTGATTATTTCTAGTGCATGAACATTCCACTTTACTTGTGGTGTCATATTTCCATTGGTTCTTCATGGTTTTATTCTTGGTTGTTTCTTTTTCTTTCCTTTTAGGTTTTGAGGGTGTTGGGAATTGGTTGGAAAATAAGAAAGTTAATGGAGCTCAAGGAGAGATGCATGAAACTCAACAGGTAATGTAAGACCTAGAGGAAGCTCGATGCATGTATAAGGGCAGTTGAACGCAAGAAAATGACATCCAGTTGGATTAGTTGGGTCCATTGGTGTAAATGGATGGTGGCAGGACAATAATGAGGAAGGTAACCAGAAAAGGTAAAGTGAATGTATTTGAGGTGTCAGATGCCTTGGTTATGTTGGGAAATATTGTTCTCCATGTTGTACATGTTATGCATGAATAAAGGGAGTTCTCTTAACCTAGAGCTTATGATATCTGGTAATTACATTGTGATCATGATTATGTTGATGTTTATATATGTATACATGTATTTATGTATGCCATTGTATGACAAGGTCGTCAGGGATCATGATTTTATACATGTATGTATGAATGTCGTTGTCTAGGAGGATCATCAAGAATTATTCTTGTGGAGGAATGATAGCTTATGTAGGTGAATGACATGAAGAGGTTCCTAGTATTATCAGGAATCAAGTGGGAAGAGTAGCTCTATCAAATATATGAGGTCAGTAACATGTGGACATGAATTGATATGATTTGACTATACTATGCCTATGTTATACATTGCATGTAATGATGAGGGATACATCAGCAGAATGAAAGCAGTTTGATCTGTTGCATGCTGGGACTAGCATGGCTAATGGAAAGACACTAGAGGCAAGGTTTCCTAGTAGAAACAATGTGGTCCCTCGATGTGCAGTATTATTATTGTTTATATGTTGTGCATGTTGTATATATAACGGTCTGTGCATGTTGAATATGCGGTGTTGTGTACATATGGTGTTGTGTGCATGTTTCATATGTGGTGTTGTGTACATATGGTATTATGTGCATGTTACATATGTAGTGTTGTGTGCATGTTGCATACATGGTGTTGTGTACATGCAGTGTTGTGTATATATGGTTTTGTGTACATTTTGTACATGTGGTTCTATGTGCACGTGTTGTTGTGTAGATGTTCTGCAGGTGGTGTTGTGCACATGTGGTATTGTGCACACATTGTGCAGGTGGTGTTGTGTACATGTGATGTTGTGTACACATTGTGCAGGTGGTGATGTGTACATGTGGTGTTGCATACAGGTTGTGTAGGTGGCCTATGTACATGTGGTGTTGTGTACATGTTGTACATGTGGTGCGGTGTACGTGTTGTACACATGGTGCGATGTACAAGGGGTATTGCACACATGTCATACATGTTTTTTTGTGTACATGTGGTATGGTGTTATGTGCATTGTGTAGTCATTGTATCATGACATGTTTATTCATTGTGTTGTATTTTTTGTACGTATATGTATTGTGTTGTACACCGGGTGTAGGTGTATGTGTTGTGTTGTACACTAGGTGTAGGTATATGTATTGTGTTGTGGGGTATATTGGGTGTAGGTGTATGTGTTGTTTGTTACACCGTGTGTGGGTGTATATGTGTGATGTAAATTGTATGTGTTTGTATGTGATTGAAGAGAAGATAAGAATTTGGGTGCTTGCCAGGTTTGGAAACTGATCTGATGTGTGTACTGAAAGGACAAAGAACAAAGGAAAAAACAAAGAATTATTTGAAGGATAAGTATCAATATTTTATTTCCGTATTAACTATGTATGTGATATATGATTTATATTTTTAATGGTTGAGTTTTGAGCTAACCAGATGTGATATGATTATTTATGATGATTTGGTCAAAGAGATATATTGACTTGTTGTGACCAAAAGTAAATATAATTGTAGGTTTACCTTATTCATGAGCTATTGATGAGGTATGGTTTGAGTTTATTTAAAAAAAAATTGTATCTAATGGAAATTATGTGCTTGGTATAGTAAAGCATGAAAGTTCTCAGTTGGGTGGTTGGAACTGACTGCAAAAATGTTAGAAGCAATAATGAAAGGAATTGGAACAGGAATAAGTATATTGATAAAGCACTTTAGGAGCAGGGCCATTGTGGGACACTCATATCAAATAATGTCCATTTATTTCTATGAGCATGCTATGACTAGTATGATGGTTTTTAGGTAGGGATATTCCTTGGTTTTCAGAATTTCTGATGCAAGGAAACCTTGCCAAGGGAGGGGTCACCTAAGGACTGTGTAGCAGAGAACGGGATGCTCATAGAACTTGGAAGGTATGTGACTGCATGGAAGGGGGCAACCGGATTTCCCAAGGGACTGTCTAGAAAAGAAGGGAAGGACATAGAATACATTGATTTTGGTCACTAGCATTTCCAGATGGAATGAGAAGCACATTGCGAGTGTTCCCTAGAACAATGAGTTGGTAACTTTTCACTAGGAGGACAAGTGGTGCAATATTGTAGTGTTGGAAATTAGATGTGGAATTTGATTTTGACAGTGAATTCTGGACTTTCTCAAGAGGTGAATATTGGTATTAATTTGAGGGTGGAGGTATGAGCCTCTAGTTTCCCTTGTTGTGGATGCAGACATCACATCCTTTTATTTGTTGGTTGAGAAAATGTGCATATGTATATATGTGTATTTTATTGGGAATATTGTATTGAGTTGGATTTATAAAGCTCCATAGGAAATACAATTATTTGTTGGTTGAAGCAAATGTGCATAAGTGCATATTTCATATTTATTGTAAATATTGTAATCAGTTGTGTTATAAATCTCCAGTAAACGATATGTTTATCATGTTTTCAATAGTCATAATTGCAAATACTGCAACGAGTTGTGTTATAAAGCTCCATAGGCAGTATGTTTTGTTTTTAGTGGTTTGTTGGTTATAGGTGTTATTGAACACCGAGAACGGTGTTCCCCTAAGGGGGACGATTCTGTAATAGCCTCGGGTTAAACGTTCATGTAATAAAGTTAATAAAGGAAAAATAATACCAAGTTCATGGGACACATATTCGAAGTTGAATGTTGGGAAAAACATCCTAGTGGGTGTTCATTTGGTTTATTATGGCTAAGGAAATTGGCAAAGGCATCAGTAAAGGATTTGAAAAGGAGAAGGGGCATTAGTTGGTATTTTATTTATGAAAATAATGGAAAATAAGAGAAAAGGAAGGTGAAGAGACACAAATTTTCATGAGAGGGAAATCAAAGGAAAAATGAAGGAAAATGAAGAAATTAGAGGCCTCAATGATAAAAATGATTCTGAGGATCAATTCATGGATTTTTTTGGTTAGGATTTTGATCATTGTCATCTTTTAATAGTTCTATGGTGGATATCTCTCTCTATTCTCTCATTCCCTCTTACTCTTGCACACTTACATAAATATTAGAGCATTGTTGGAAAATTCTTGGAGCAGTATAGTTTTCATTGGATTTGGAAAAGAAAGCAAGGATAAATCAAGGAAGAGTTAGATCAGTGGCTACAGCTAGATTGCTTTGTAGGTATTGAGTTTCATGTATGATTTCCTTTCTATTTTTTGCATGCATGGTACATGCATGTGTGTATTTGGTCCTCTTATTGTCATTGGCATCATTTTTTCCATGTGTGGCAATGGTTTTAGCTTTTCCTTTCCATTTATGGATAGTCAGGTGTTATGGGGCTCTCTCTTTGCTTGAGCTTGGATTTCCGGATGGTTTTGGAACTAGGTGAGGTGGTCTAAGGAAAATCCCCAAGGGTCTAGAAATCCCTTGACTGGTAATGGTGGGATACACGTTAAATCCTCAGGGTGGAGAAAAGAAAATTCCTCAAGGTATTTGTGAAGAAATATGGAGGCATCCATGATTTTAGGGCCTAATGATCCCTTGACCAGTTTTAGCGGGATTACAGTAAATCCTGATAGTATATGTTTCTTTCTTTGGGCCTAATAATCCCTTGACCAGTAATGGTAGGATTGCAGTAAATCCTAGTTGGGTAGGTGCTTTCTTCGGGCCTATAAATCCCTTGACTAGTAATGGCGGGATATGTGGTAAATCCTGAGGAAGCCTGGTTGTTTTTTTGTGAGTCCCACATTCATGCTTGAAATATGGCATGGGGGTGATTGGTTGTAATACATATTTGGTTTAGCCCAATCTATGGTCAGGTGGTACATGGAAGTCCTTGACTTGGTTGGAATTTTTATATCGTATAAGAGCTCTTGTATTTCACGAGTAATTATACTTGTTATGATGTGGATTTAATGGTTGTTCTATCATTGTTATTATTTTGGTTATATGATGGTTATAAGCATGGTTTCATGACAGATTATAGTTATGGATCTTAACGTGTTTTGATTGGTAAATGAATGGTTATTGAATGCATGATAGGACATTATGATAGGGCATTAGACCTTCTTGATTACTCTTAGATAAGTATCAAAACACTATGTTCATATATGCATTCATGACCTATAGATTACATGTTCACAATATGTTTGACGAGATGATTGTCATGGTTAGGCTTGGTTAGCTTAAGATATTAACTAAGTTTTGTGTTAAAGGCTTTGTAATTGTGTCATTTACAATTCTAAAAAGTTTCATCAAGTTATGGGTAGCGATCTGGAGTCTAGCCCTGAAAGGGTGGCATATATTTCTTGGTTACAGGAACATAACTAGGAAAATGAGACTACAGTCACTACCTTGTAGGCTTATGCCTATGACTGGAGGCCTAAAATCGAATTTATACAATGGTATGTCTACGACTAGGAGTTCATGCCAGTGAAAAAGAAAACTGACTTGGGGTTTGGGCACTTGGAGGGGTGGTTTAGCTCTTGGGGGTATTGTAGATCTTGAGGAAGGTCAGTAAAGTTTTAGTATGTCGATTCTACTTCCTTAACTGTACCTTGGATATTGAGTCATGTTATATTAGCCCTCATCTCATGTTTACCCTCACAGGCCGGTGAAAGTGGGTAGATATGAGAGGGGTGGTTACAATTTCCATGTAGATTTTGAACTATTTCCATAAATTTGGTAGCGACTGTACTAGCTTTGAAAGGATGATATAGTGCACACAAGTGTAAATACTGGGTAATTCTATCAAATACCACCATGATGGCACTCTTTTCTTTATAGGTGGGTAAACCTGTGATAAATTCAATCTAGAACTCTTCCCAACGCTGACTTGGAATCACTAATAGTTGTAAAATACCCAACGTCTTAATTGTCTCAATTTTGTTTTGTTGGAAAACCAAAAATTCTACCACAAACTTCTGAATATCATATTTAAGTACATCCAAAAATAATTCCTTCTTGACCTTGTGGTAAGTTTTTAAAAATACTGAGTGCCCTCCTATGGGAAAGGTATGCAATTCCAAAAGAACCTGTTGTTTAAATTATGAGTTCTTACATATATATAAGCGATATTTTTACCACAATGAATAATTTTTCCAAATAAATGAATTATATGCACTGGGATATTGTTGAAAATTTTGAATGAGTGTCCATATCTCTTCATCATTCTTCCATCCATCCCTTGCTTCAGTTATGGAAACAGATCAGATAATAGAAATGACACAAAGCAATGCTTCCACATCCTCATCCCTTCTTGAGATTGCATCTGCAATAAAATTTTGGTTATGTTTTTTGTAGATGATTTCAAATCATAACCCAACGTCTTTGTGACCGATTTTTGCTTCTCTTCGGAAGATAATATTTGTTCCCTGGAGTATTTAAGACTATCATGATTTGTTTTTATCTTGAACTGTCTTCCCATTAGGTAAGTGTGTCATTTCTTCAGTGCATGTATTATTGCTAACATTTCCTTCTCATAAATAGGTTTATGTAAATAATTCCCTTAATTTTAAGACTTTCAAAAGAAATGGGTCTTCGTTCTTGCATTAAAATAACACCAATTCCATTTCCTGAGGCATCACAGTCCACAATAAAGGTTTTTGTGAATTCTACTGTAGCTAATACCAAAGATCAACACATTTCCTATTTAATATGTGCAAAGGCCTTAGTTGCTTCTGGAGTCCAAAAACCTGCATCTTTCTTCAGTAATGTTGCTATCTTCCCATAATTTGTAACAAATTTGCAATTATACCCTGTCAACCTGAGAAATCCTCAAAGATGCCTTAAAGTTGTGGGAATTTTCCATTCCTTAATGGATTTAATTTTGCTAGGGTCTACCTTAACACCCTCATGGGATACAATATGACCCAAATATTCCACTTCTTGTACTCCAAAGAAACATTTGGAGGATTTTTCATACAATTGTTTCTCCTCCAATAGTTTGAGCACCTTGTCAACATGTTAAACATGATATTTCCAAGAATTGCTATAGATTAGTATATAATAACAAAAAACTAACACAAATTTTGTAAGGAAGGGTTTGAAAGTGGAATTAATAAAACCTTGAAATGTGGAAGGTTAATTAGTAAGGCCAAAAGGCATGACCAAATTTTCATAATTACCTTCATGAGTTCTAAATGTTTTTTCCAGAATGTCTTATTTCTTCGTTCTAATTTGATGATATCCTAAACAAAGATCCAGCTTCGTGAATTAAATTTCTCCATGTAGTTCATCCAAAAATTCATCAATAACAGGAATGGGAAACTTATCTTTAATATTTATCTTGTTGAGATCTCTATAATCTGGACACATATGGCATGATCCATCTTTCTTATGCACCAATACTATTAAAGAAGAGAGAAATTTGGCTAGGTTGAATTATACTTGCCTCTAGTATTTTTGCAACCATGCGTTCAATTTCACTCTTCTGAGAATAAGGATATATGTAAGGTCTAATTTTTGGAGGAACACTTCATGGAATCAATTGAATAGCATGATCATTACTGTGAATAGGTGGGAGACCTTTGGGAGTCTTAAATACCTTGGAATGATTTTCAATGACTATTTGGAGATCTGGATAAATGGATGACTTAGACGTTTGAACATGTAGTGAACATAATTATGAAATTATCCCCCATTTTTCCTTAGTCAAAATATTTATCATGCCATTAGAGATCATTATCTTTCCAAGTTTCCCTATGATACCCCTTAATTCAATTTCCTTTCCTTTTGAGAAAAATCAAGAAATTTTTTGGAAAACTAAAAGTTATCTTCCCCAAATATTGTAACCATTGGACTCCTAATATAAAATCCACACCACCCATTTTAATGGAAAGCATTGGACTATTCAATACATATTTCACTTTAGTTAGATTTATATTATGACAATTCCTTGAGAAATTTATAGTTCCTCCATTTGCAACCATCACCTGACACTTTGGCGCTTGGTATAGAAAGCAATTTAAATCCTTTGCTACCTTACAACAAATAAAATTATGAGTACTACCTGAATCATCCAACACTATTACACTTTTCTTCTTGATATATCCTTCTACCTTGAGATTTTGATGAGTGGTAATTCCTGCCAATGAATTACAAAATATGGTCAGATTCGTTACTTCTTTTTCATCCCCTAGGGTTAGTTCCTATTTTATATATTCTCCTTTTTTTGTTTCTTGTTCCTTTTATTCCTCCTCTTCACAATCTATGTAAAATAATTTCTTCTCAACACACTTATTACCTTTGTTGTATTTGCTATCACAACTATAACAAATCCCTTTTGCCCTTTTTTCTTCTAGTCATTATGGTATCAACCTTATAGGTTGTGGGAAGCTAGGAACAACAAAATTTCCATATTTATAGTTTTGAGTGGTAGATCTCCTTATTGCCATAATTTTTCTTTCAACTTTTCTTTCCACCCTAAATTCATTCTCTAATGACTTAGGTTCCCAAAGGTGAACCTCATGTTGGATGTTATCCTTTAAATTCCTTATGAAGACATCAATAAAATGATCCTCTAAAATATCAATTACCTACAAATATTCAATCTTTAGAAGTCCTCAATGTTCTTCCCAACTGAACCCATTTGTTTGATATTTATCATTTGGCTAAAGAAGGTATTTCTCTTTGTATCCTCATAATGTGCTATCAATTCCTCTGTGAAAATTGCCCAAGTGAATATTTATTTACGAGAAAAAAGCCATTGATAGCATACAAATTTAATGTGTTCTAAATATAAAGATGCAATGTGTAGCTTTTGTGTGTGTTGCTCATCGTGTAGATCAAATAACTGCTCCATTTGTAGTATTCATGTTACTGAATCCTTGCCATCAAACTTCCTCATATCAGTATTTGGAATCTGGTTAGTCTTCAACTCATTGTTGGAGACTCTAAAATCATAATTCATTTTCATTTTGTCCTCATCCTTATTTTCATGGAATACCTTTTCACCATTAGGAATCCTTTCTTGCAACAACTTTGTCAAACCTTCTTTCAACCATTCCATCTTGACATTCATCATTGCTTCCGTGTATTCTTTTAAACAATCATTCAAAACTCCCATTTCCCTTTTTATTTTTTCTTCTAAACCATCCATGTCCCCTTTTAAACCATCAATCTTAACAGTCATCATCACTTCCAATTCATTTTTGGTTACTCTTTGTGAGAGTAAAATTTGTTGCACTTGGTCTCATAATTTTAATATATCATGTTGCATTTCTTCCTCTTCTTCATGTGTCATACTAGAGATTTATATTGAATTACTAGGTGTATCCATTTTTTGTTTTAGGGAATTTTAAAACCAAATAATGATATCTATGCTTCAATATTCCCTTTGAATCACTTCAAACTAATTTTTTAAACAATTTTTTTGAAAATTTAAAAAAAAATACACATTTTTCTTGTTTTTATGAGCTCAATATTGAAATTATTGTATCTTTGTAATTTCATCCTCCCAAGGTCTAAAATTGTGTCCTAATGTAGCCCTTTGTGTGTTCTTTCCAACCTAACTAGTTAGACGAAGATTGGATTCTTCAATATGAATTTATGCCAAATATTCCATGATGACCTCATTATGGACTAGTTCAGTAGAGTGAACATGTATGGTATGCCACGTGTCACTGTTTTAACCTTAGACCCTGGAAATGATATAAGAAAAACTATTTTGTGCAATTTCTCTTAATTTTTACAAAATTCAAATCCAATGTTTGAAGAGAAAGTTATGATGATTTCCCTTGGAACACTTGTTTGAGACTGAATTATGGAGTATACAGACTCCTTGGACCATATATCCAAAAATATAGTGAACAAAGGTCTAATTTTTTTATAAAATTCTCATCAAGATTTTAATTCCATGTGGTCGTAATTTCAGCTTTTGAAGCCTTGAATAAAAAATATTAGAGTGAAAATTCCAAGATGGCTTGTTTGAAGCAGTGAAACCATGGGATCCAAATCATTAATACTAAATGTTAAGTAGTCAGATCGTAAAACAGAAGAAAATATATATCAAAGAATTGAAAATAAGCCTCTTCGAGGGGGAAACCTCCTTTTACATCACATAAATTAACAATCCTTGGATGATTCAAATGACAAGACCTCCTTTGTATATATAGTAGTCTAAGGGGTCAAAATATAATTAGTGCCTACATCAAAATAATAATGTAAGGGCACAACAATAACAATAGTGGGCTTTTATGGGGTACAAAAATAACAATATGGGGGCTACACTAGTATTATAGGGACCTAACATCCAATTTTTTCACTCTGGAAGCATTGAGATAGATTAGAAGATATATAGTGATCCAACTCGGATTAGGATCACCATGTCCCTTATGGGTTTCTTAATGGACCATTTTTTGTCTCCATTTATTTCATGAATTTTGCAACCTTCACGAATCTCCACTATGATAATTAATTCATGCCCTTTAGAGATTGGGCCTATATCATGGCCTCTTCTCCATGGGCCTATACCATTTTCAATGTTTCTTGGGTCATATGGATTAGAAATTCCTATTTCTTGGTTGCATTTTTTAATTATTTAATCTTTTCTTTTTCATTCCACGTGATTTGTCGCTTCCCATGTTGTCTCCTAAGTCTTTGAATTCTTTCCATTCCTTCATTTTCTCATCTTGTTGAGTAGACCATAAAAAATATTCATCCACAAACCACTTTACTCCCGTGAGTTGATTTCTTCATCAAAGGATCTAGTGTATATAAAAGACATTGCAACATATGATTATTAAAGGACGAGGTTTATTTCCTTATTCATTCTTCTTTCCTATTCTCATTATTGATTTGATTTTCCCTATCCATAACATAATTTATTATTACAAAAAATCCTAAGTGACTTATAAAGAGTCTTCATTGACTGCCTCATTGACCCATTTGATGATAAAAATTGTGAGCATGTTTTATATTTCTTGTTACTCTAGTATGATGACACTTCTCATTTTATTTATGGTGATTTATATGCCCCCTACGATTTCTATTCACTAGCTTGCTACTTTTGCACATTTGTCTACTTATTTTTCCCTTTCTAGAAAATATTTCAACGCTTCTAAAACAACCATATTTTATTTCACCAAGATATTTTGGGTAGAAAGAGAGTCAATTTTGAGAAAGAAATCTTGCACTCCCCTTTGGGTAGAATTTTTTTTTGTTGATATATAAAATAATATCCTTAACTCTCTCCTTCAAAAAAAAAAAACAAAATATTGATGAATGCACCACTAATATTATTAGCTGGAGAGAGTTTTAGGTGAACAATTTCAACTTTCTCAACAAGTCCTTTTTTTAGTAAGTGAAAGTTCCACCTTGGACAAATTTACCATTAATCATAAATATTAATAACATTCAACCATATTCGTATATATATTAAAGATAAAATTTCCATTGGAAAAAACATGAATTCGTCCACTTATTAGCTTCATGTTATTACATTTAATTGCAAATACAAATTTTAAAGATTTTTATACTTTATTTTTTATTTTTATTTCAATCTCCCATTGTGATATTTCAATGCTAAAAATCATTTTAAACATGGAAAAAGTAACTTCCACGTTTTTGGTGAATATAGACTAGTTTTTCCTTCCCTTAAGGAGTAAGTGGACAAACTCTAACCCTTTTTCAGATAAATTATTCCTTATATTCCATAGAAATTTTTCCAAAAACTAGTGTTCCATCGAATTGATGGGAATTTTCCTCTTACGGTTTTTGGTCCATATTATGATTTAGATTGTCTTAATTTTGAAAAATTAAGTGTCTTATTAAAAAATTGAGTGGAGTTTTGAAAAACAAAATTACTAAAAAAGTTGAAACAATGTAAACTTTGAAACGGGAACTATAAATTCAAAATAAGAACTCTAGCTAAAAAACCTCAAAAAAAAATGAAAAACAACTCGAAAACGAAAAGTGTTGATGTTGCAATAACGTTTTTTAAGGGTAATTTTCAACATTTTTTAAAAACGACAGTAAAAAACCACTCTGAAAACAAAAAATGTTGAAGTTAGAATAACAATTTTTTTCCCCGAGGTATATTTTCAACATTTTTTAAGATTGACAATAAAAGAAAAAAAAAACCATTTTTTTTGTGAAAAAACACCTTGAAAATAAAATTTGTTGATGTTGGAATAACGTTTTTTATCAAAGAAAAATTTCAACATTTTTTAACAAAGAAAATGTTAAAAATAAATAAAACATAAAATTAAAAAAAAAAACAATAAAATAAAAAACAAAAACAAAAACAATTGAAAATAAAAATTAAAAACTTAAAAAATATAATTAAAAAAAACATTGAAAATAAAAAACATTAAAATAGTTATTTAAAAAAAAAAAAGTATACAATTTAAATTAAATAAAAAAGCACACATTTAAAAAAATTAAAATTAAAAAATTAAATTAAATTAAATTAAAAATAAAATAAATAAAACACATTTAAAAAATTAAAATTAAAAATGAGAAGAAAAATAAAAATAAAATGTTTAAATATTTAAAATATATATATATATATATATTTAAAAACAACTTGGCCCCACGGACTTGGGGAAGGGGGCTAGGCGAGGGGTGAGAGCTCCTAGCTCCCTAGGTCTGTGGAGTGGGAGAGCTGAGCGAGGGTGGGAGCTACACGCTGTTGGGGTTCCCATGTTTTGGCCAGATTGGCAAGACCAAAAGATGAGACAACATCATAAAAACTTTCAGACCATCAGGATCTAGCCCTCCTGGGTCCAGAGAGGGATCTCTCTATATAAGCAAAGGTTTTATGTCTTTGGAGCTCTTGTTTTGAGATATTAGGCTAGTTATAGGCACAGGGTCTGTTTGCTTGATTTTGGTTGGTTGTTGGGAATCAGGAAGAAGGGTTCAATATAAGACAAGGCTGAGCAAAGAGGATTCTAGGCAAAGGAAAAATCCTCAGGGAACATTCAAGACCATTGGGCAATGGAGCCAGGAAAGGGTTTACTTGCTACTCAATATGCAGGCTTTCAGTTGGGCTAGTCATCTAAAACATTGGATCTTAAAGATGATAGTGTGACATGAAATGGTAAGATAGAAGGTGAAAACAAGAAAACCTCCAAGGTGACCTTTCAACAGTTAGATCCAGGGACAGGACATGCCATGAACAGCCTGTGATTTAAAACCTGAAAGGTAAACTCTTCAGACAAGAAACATTAAAGATTTGGAACATAAAGTTGAAAACCTGAGATCAGAGAGAGACTTTGAACTCTCAATGCTTCGGCTCCCAGCTCAAGGGAACTTAGAAAGGTTTAATTAATTGAAAAGGATCCTAGTGAGATAGAGACAGAATTCTAGACCTCCCAGTGTTCCCAATTCATTGAATTAAATCCTAACAAGAACATATAAAGATAGATTTCGTTAATTCATACATCAGCTAGCAATATATCAGACCACTACACTGGTTAAATTAACTTAAAACAATCCTCAGATAACACATACAGCAGAAAAAATTGAAGGCAAGGAGAGCAGAAACATAGGGTGCCTAACAAGGGTAAATCCTATGCCAGATTTCTGATGCAAGCTAGTAGAAATGAAATGAAATGGACTTCTAGTTAACAAATACAGAGATATAAAAACATCACCGCTACTTTAAATCAGGATCCAAAGAAATGTGCTTATCATATTAAAGAGCAACACCAGTCATGTACAACATTGCCAACAGCTTGAATACTCAGACTGAGAAGATCTCCCTCAGCCTATCTTACAATTTTACACAGAGACTATGTCTCAAAGAAACAACTTGCAATTCTCTGATAACCGATCAACAACCACCTTTACAATGAGTTTCTTCATGAAATTTATAGCTCAAGTGGAGCAGGGAAGGTAGATGGAAAACTAAATGCAGCATTAAACTCAGAAGAGTAAGAGGGCGGAGGCCTTATTCTGTTTTAAATTCTGGGCATTTGTCTCTGGTACTCTTTGGATGAAAGAGTGGTCTTCGTTAGGCTTCCATTTACTCCAAGTATGTCTCTGATGTAGTTATTGTAGCACTCTGGTGAATTAAACAAAAAGGTATAATAATGATGCTAGGGTCTGCCATACTGTGTAACAAATGATTCTGATAGCATAGGACTATTGTCAGGGCTGGAATTTCCTAAGGAACACGGTATAGAATGGAGATAGTATGGGCACCTCGTCCTTTGCGGAAAGAACATTTTGCTGATGTGAAAACCCGGTACTATCATTTTATGTGTGCTGGACCTTCTGTGTGATCCGTGATGTCTTCGATTTGGTACTCTGCCTTCAAATCATTGGATTAAGGCTCAAAATATTCAATGACAGGCCCTAAACACTCTGTTTTCCCACTAATACTCTTAGCCGCTCCATGATTGCCTCTGTTAGTGAAATCTACGCTTTAATGGCTCTAGGGAAGGTTTTACAGAGTCTAAACTCAGTTCTTTTAATGCGAGCCCTGTCATAACATCTTCTCAGTCCTTTCTTCATGATTTCGATCTCTGAACATGGTCCTCCTTGCGTTCCTTGCCACTGTAACAGTGACTGTGAACCATGGCGGTTTTCCGCCTGCCTGTAACCCTGCAAAACACGAAACATGTTAAGAAGATCATGCATGGGGATGGTGAATGCGGCGGGGTTAATGAGAATGGACGTGTAGACTGGTGGAATTTCAAAAAAAGTTGCAGGTTGATGGCAGAAAATGCAGCGAACAGTGAAAACTGGTCATGGCGAAAGTTGGCGGAATGCAGAAATTTGACACTTTAGCCTTTGAACGAAATATACAGGGAAGCCGACGACAATGCGAAAAAAACACGTGGAATGGTAACGTGGTGGGACTCGGTCGATGGCGGGGCATGCATTAAATCTGGACCGTCTGATCTCAGGAGGAGATCGACGGCTAAGGACACGGAGGAGGGTGACAGATGGTGGGCCATGGGTGTATTTTGCCTTGGGCTAATTCCCGCGCAGCTCCATGGCACGATGACCGTTGGATGGGCCGCTCTAGATCGGACACCGTACGTTCATATTGCGCGGGGTCAAACGCCAAACTTTAACACGCGATGGGGGGCAGTTTTTAAACAATGCATGGAGCCACGTGTTGGGAAGTGAGTGGAATCACTCCAAAAATAAAAAAACCGCCCTCCTCCCAAAGGTGGTGCGATGGAAACCGGCGGTTTTCAAATAGGGTGCGGCTGCGGGGACCACCGAGTGGATGAAATACGGACCGTTGATCTGCGGGTCAAATCGACGGTGGACAGGCGATCGAAGGAGTGAACGGGGTGGGCCACGGCGCGGCGCTGATCTGCGAAGACCGTCTGATCTAATCAGATTGATGGCTAATAATGTGCCCGATATCCATCTGCGATAAGCGCTCTCCGGGCTAGCGCTTGGTTCTAGCGCCTAGGTCACATGGAGAAAAGGTTGAGGGGGCTAGGCTCGAAAGGTGCTAAGCCCACTTATATGGAAAATATGGTTTTTTTGGCCCATTTTTAGTGCATTTTAAGGCCAATAAAGGGTAACGATAGGGAAAAGAAGGGGAATTTAAACCACACCAAGCGTGTGTGTAGGATTTAGAGGGGGTTTTTGGGATGATTTAGAAGGACTAAGGGAGGGATTTTGGGGTGAAAATAAGGCTTTGAAAAAAGGGGAAAAGGGATGAAATGAAGAATTCTGCAGGGTAACAAGGGGCAAATGAAGGCATTTAGGAGCACAATTTATCATCATCAGTGAGGCTTATTGACTCAAGAACAGCAGAGGGAAATAATCAAAGGGTAGAGAGCATGAAGAGGCTTCAAGGATGATGTGTTTTCAAGAGAAATGCATTCCTTGAAGGCTCATAAAACAAATTAGCCCCTTGCTTTCTTTGTCAAGGAATTTATAGGGGGCTAACAAGGGCTCCACATGGGGATGGCTTCTTCTTGAAGGAGTCAAGAATTCAGAAAATGATCTTTGCTGTAGGCCAGATGCCTGCTGCTTGAGCCACCTTTCTTCTTTGATTTTTAGCTACCACAATTGTGAAGACATCAATTTAGCAGGAAAACTCTCCCAAACAATCTACCTACCCATTCCTACAATCCTACCATTTTCTCTTCCAGGGTGCATTTGAACTAGCAGACCCTTTACATCATTTTATTTTTTTTAACAAACAAGGAAATAAACCTGTTCTATTTCTACCCTTATTACTCCATGAGACCAGATTAAATTGTTGGCCTCACATGTTTCTCTACCTAACCTAATACCTGCTGGGATTAAAATGTCTAGTAGATTTCTTCTCTATATTCTACAACAGAAATTTAAAAACAATTAAACTAGGATTAGACAGTCTAGTTTGCTATAGATTCAAGGCATAAAGACAGTTGCACATGGACATAAATTTGCAGAAAATTGGAAACAAAATCTCGAAGGCTTGAGATCTGAAATTTTGAAGTATCCTTCTTTCTTTTGTGACTCAAGTTTTGAGCTCGTTAGAGTCACTTTCTCTTCTTCATTTCAGCTCTAGTTTTGGGCTTGTTAGAGCTGATCTTCTTCCTTAGTCGCTGGTTCAGATTTTGGACATGTTAGAACCAGCTGTTTTACTTCTTTGGCTCAGGTTTTGATCATATTACAGCCAATACTTTGCATTTCTGAGGTTCATGTTTTGAGCATGTCTGAACCTCTCATTTCTCTCTATTTTTTGGAACATTTTCTCTTTTTCTTGAAAACATATCATAAAAATGGTATATACAATGGAAATAGAGACTGGAAATTGGAAATCAGCAGAAGTAGTGTTTGAGCATCCTGCCATTGACAGGACCCCCAAACAGCTCTGTACCATCTGGTTCTTGTAGAAAAAATGAATTTGGACCCACAGTGGCTTGGATGATGTATGGACCCTGCCACAAATTGTCAAACTTGCTGTGCTTTCCTTTGTCCCCTCTCCTTGAGTCCCACTTCAGGACTTTATCTCCAATTTTGAAATCAAAAGCTTTGGTTCTCTTGTTAAATAATCTTTATATTTTCCTGAACCTTTACAGCTCTATTATAAACCTCTTCCCTTGTTTACTGGAGATGAATTGTTTGGTTTATCCATCTCACCATGATGTCTTCTTCTGTCTAGATTTCTTGGACAAGTTTGATCACTGGTACTCCAAGGCTGGTAGGAAACACTGTTTCTGTTCCATAGACAAGCTGATATGGTGACATGCCAATGGATTTCTTTGTTGTAAGCCTGTCAGCCCACAGGGCCTGCACTAACTTGTTATGCCATGACTTTTTGTTCTCTTTCAACAGCTTTTTGATGATGGTCACCAGGATCTTGTTTGATGATTCAGCTAATCCATTACCTTGTGGGTAATAGGCAGTTGAATGACCGAGTGCTATTCGATATCTGTGACAAAAATCAATCATTTTCTTGGATCCAAAAGCAACAACATTATCAGTGATTATTTTTCTTGGGCAACCGAACCGAGAGAGGATATGGTCTTCTAGGAACCTAATGATGATTGAATCTATGGCATTCCTAGTAGGTATAGCCTCTATCCACTTAGTGAAGTAGTATGTGGCTGTTAAGATCCATTTGTGTTGTGCAGAAGAAGCAGGGTGAATTTATCCTATGAAATCTAGGCCCCATTGCATTAAGGTACCTTCAACAGTGATGGGTTGTAGAGGTAAGGGGAGGAGCTTTCTTTTGCCTTCAAAAATCTAGCATTTGTGGCAGGAAATTATCATCTTATGGATATCATTGAAGATTGTCAGCCAATAGTAGCCAGCTCTGAGTATTTTTTTAGCAGTGGCTTTCCAGTTTAGGTGACCACCACACTCTCCTACATGGAACTCTTGTTTAATCCTTTCTACTTCAGACTCAGGAAAAAATTTAAGCAATAGGTTGTTTGTACTCTTCCAGTATAAGCATTCATTCATTATGCAGTAGTTTCTGGTTTTAAGCTTCAGGAATCTAGCCTTGGTCTTCGACAATTCAAGAGGGACATTGAGGTGTGTGAGCACGTAGAGAATGTCAGAATACCATGGAGATTTTTGAATTTTCTCCTTAATAGTGGGATCAGGAAATCCCTCTTGCTCATCCAAGGCATCTACCATGTTTATGTCAAGGGCTTGCAAATTTGATTCAGCCATTAGTTGAGCTAAGCCCTGACCTTTGATCAGTTTTGTGGGTTTTATCTCAAGGTCATATTCTAATATTACAGGAATCCATTTGCCCCTTTTCCCATCTGGGTCTTGGGACAATATGTCTTTAACCACTATGTTTGGTACATAGGCTATGGTGTGGGAATGCAGTATGTACACCCTAAATTCTTTCAAGGCCTTAACCAAAGCATAGGCCTGTTTTTCCAATATGTTGTATTTCAAGGGTGCATCCCTCAGTGCTTTGCTGAAGAAAGAGATGGGTTGTTCCATTCCCCCTGGATTTTTCTACGGTAGAATTGCAGCCACTGTATGCTCGGAGGCAAATGAAAAAATCAGGAAATCTTTTGAGAAATCTGGGTTGATTAAGACAGGAGCCCGGGTGAGTGTGAGTTTCACTGATTCAAAAGAATTCTTAGCCTCAACAACCCACTTAACTCCTACACCTTTCCTTAACATGTTAGTCATATTCCTAAGGTGTTCAGCTATGTTGGGAATAAATTTCCTGAGGAAGTTGATTTTCCCAATGAAGGACTGTAACTCTTTGATGTTTCTCGAGTGTGTGATTTGTATTATTCCCTCAACTCTTTGCAGGTCTATCCTAATCCCTTTCTCGGATATGATATGGCCAAGAAGCTTACCTTCTTGCAGCCCAAAAACAATCTTTTTAGGATTCAATGACAGACCGAACCTTCTACATTTTTCAAACACTCTTCTCAGATGTTTTAGGTGTTCTTCTTCAGTCTTGGAATAGACTGTTATGTCATCCAAATAGATGACAATGAAGTGTCCTATTTCATATGAAAAGGCTATGTCCATTTCTCTTTGTAAGGTTGCACCAACGTTCATCAGTCCAAAGGGAATTTTAACATACATAAAGGTGCCCCATGGAGTGGTAAAGGTTGTCTTGAGTTGGTCTTCTGGGATTACTAAAAATTGGTTGTAACCTGAAAAACCATCTAACAGGGAGATCCTTTTTGAGCCTACTACTTTCTAAAGAATGTGTTTCATCCTTGGAAAAGGGTAGTTGTCTTTGAGTGAGGCTCTGTTAAGATTCCTGAAATCAATACACAGCCTGATCTCACCTGTTTTCTTTCTCACAGCCACTAGGTTTGAGACCCAATCAGAGAACCTCACAGGAACTATTATGCCTGCTTCATACATCTTCTTAATGTTTTTTCAACTGCAAGCAATTGTTTTGGGTTTATTCTACGAAGTTTTTGTCTGAAGGGTTTCTGATTCTCTTTCAAAGGTATTTTGTGTTGTATAACATTTGTGTCGTAGGCCTTCAAGTCCTCATAGCTCCAAGCAAACACATCAATGAATTCCTTGAATAGGTCAATGTATCTCTTTTTCATGTTTGTAGGCAGGGACTTGGCCAGTTTAATCATCTTGGGTTTATCTTCAGTGCCTATGTTGCATTCCTCGACATCAGAGTCTGCATGTTCTATAGTGGGCTTTTTTGCTACATCCTCAAAGTCAAAAAGTTCCTCTAAAGGTGCCAGGCCTCGAGGTATGTTCTTATCTTTGGTCTGCAACACCTCTACTTCCTCACTATCTGCATTTTCACATTTTTCGTTTTGATTTCCAATCTGTTCGTTTAAAGTGTTTATTTCTATGTTAGGGGGTGGTCCTTCCTCGTCTGAGGACTCTTCATTTAGGCAGCTATCATCATATTTCGAGTCTAGATCAGAAAACTCAAACCCGTTCCTGCCTACCAGGAAATCTTCAATCTGCTTATCTCCTTCAAAAACCTGCCAATATTTTTCGTTTGCTGGCACTGCAGGTCTAAATTTGGTTTGAATGATGATTTGTTGGTCACTGGGAGGTTTGTGATACGAACTAGCCATGCCGGCTAATCCATTTTCAATTGCGTTCTGACTCCTAGGGACAAACACCAGTTCGTATTCTACAAAGGTTTTCAATAGATCCATAGTGTCATTCCTGTACGCTCTTAGCATAGGATGTTTCGTTGTGTATTCACCATTCATTTGTTTAATGATCAGCTTAGATTCCCCACGCACAGCTATCCTACAAGCTCCTAATCTTTTCAACAGATCTAAGCCTAGAATCAAAGCCTCATACTCTGCGATATTGTTTGTACATTTGAAGTGCAGATTACAGGTATGGCTCTCTACGTAGTCACTCTCTGTGTTATGTATCCACACTCCTACTCCTGCAGTTCTCTGGGTGCATGACCCATCGAAGTTCATTTCCCATAAGGGTTGTCTCTCGGGCTTATCATCATTTAGTTCTTGGTGTGGTGTATGAGCTTGTGAAGGGTGACTAATCAGTTGACTACATCGTATCTCTGGCTCACTCTGAGTTTTGTTTTTAGTGCACTGCCCATAGGTTTCAACATCATTTTCTTCAGGGTCTAGAGTAGCCATTATGTCAAAGTCTATGGGCTCTGTTTCATGGTTTGTATCTATGTTCTTTAATTCTAACCCCTGTATGGATTCGTCATTACAAAAGATGAAGGAATCAAGATCTGTGTGTACAGAGTATAAAGGTGAATTTTCAGGATTTTCGGGGCTACTGACCAGGAATTTCATTTGTGCCTCTCTATACAGTCTTCTAAGTTGGTTGAAGACAGGGATTGTGGCATAAGCCCCATCCATCTGCATTGTACCTTGCAGCTTAGCTCCCCATGATATTGATAATAACATGCCATACTTAGGTGGCACATCTGCCACCACAACATCCATGACCATGCATTTAGTTGGAATCTGGGTTAGTCTTACACATAAATCTTTAATCAGGCCATGACACTTTACTCTGCTAGAGTCAAATGAATATAGGTCTTTATAGGGATGGGTTATATCTAGGCCTAATCTTTCCATAAATATCTTAGGCATCAGGTTGTGTGAGGCCCCAGATTCATGCATTGCATTGTGGAGGATCTTATCATGGATATTGAGACTTATATAAAAAGGAGGTACTACCCCTTCTTGAAACCTCCCTTCTATCTTGGGACCAAATAGAAGGGCGGGTTGATCATCACTCAAATTGACCATGTCACTATTCTTGCCTAATTTTAATGCTTTCAAAATTTGGCATTTATATACATCTTGAGCGGCCAGCTCAGAGAGTGGTACAGAGATCTTAATTTTCGCAATCTCACTCTCCAAATTGAAAGTGGACTGACTCTTTGGAACGTTCAACTCTATTTTGTTAGCCAACACCTTAGTGGTAGAATCAGTGGGCTGATTCTCACTATGTACCAGCTCAGGGATTGTTTTATCAGGAGCACTAACTGCAATGCTAGTGCTGCTAGTTGGTTGACCTTGCTTTTCAGTGTTTTGGTCATCTTTCTCTTTGTTTTTCCCAGAACTCTCAGCTGTTGATTTGTCACTTCCAGCAGTTGCTTTAGAAGTTTTCTTAGGCCTTTTCTTGATGGTGATCTCAGAATTTTTGGGTTTGGAATTTTCTAAGCTCTTTTTGCTTCTGAGTTCATACTATTCTCTGACCTTCATGATGGCATTTTCGAATCCAAGTCTGTAATCTTCATATTCCAACCCTTCCTCATTCCAATATGAGGGTGAGGGCTGATGTTCTTCTGTGGAACAACTATGGATTGAGTTTTCTACTTCAAACATGTTTATTTTGTTCCCCTCAAACTCTTCTATGATTCCCTCATCTTCATCAAGAAATTTCTCTTGGAATGGGGGAATAATTTGCTGATCTGATTCTCTTTGTCTATTGGGAGTGGTCTTGTTTCTTCTAAAGTTCTGGTTCTGGTTATGATTCTGGTTTTTGTTCTGATTGCTAACTGTGACAACCATTTTTTCCATCATTTTTTGTAGTCTTTCCATGTTTTTAGATAAACGATCGTAATTGGGGTAAGATGTGGAGGCTACATTTGTCATCTCTATATGTTACCCTTTTCTCAGCTCTCAATATTTCTTTTTTTTCATTCAGGTTAGCTTCTACACTCACTGCCCCCCTTTGCATATCTTCTAGTGTGTCGTAATCCCTCTCCCTAAGCTAGTAGGCCATGTCAGCATCAAACCCTTCAAGATATTTCACTAGAGCCATACCTTGGGGAGGTTTCATGTGTGGAGGAAGAGCGTTATAAACATTATTAAACCTTGTAGAGTATTCATGGACACTCTCTCCTACATTTCTTTTCAGGTTTTCGTATTCTGTTAGGATTTGGAGAGGGTTGGCCTTAACTTCCCATTTGTTTATGAAGGTCTGATATAAAGCAAGAAGATCTTGGATACTATTAGAAGGCAGGCCTTTGAACCATTTCTTCACATCACCTCCTAAGCTCTGGAAAAAGATTCTCATTTTGAATGTATCATCATCTATTTCCATGTAGTCAAAATAATCTTCCATCCTATCTACATGGTGTTGAGCTGTGGTAGATTCCTTTGTAGTGAAGTGTGGGATCTTTGATTGATAATCGTTGGGTAAAGGCACTAGAGGCTGGGGTAAAACCAGAGGTGCGTACCAGGCAGCCATGATGATGTTCTGAGGAGGTAAGGTGTTGGCTTGAGCAGCTGGTATATGGATGACAGAGATACTAGGACCAGCAGAAGTCTGTTGAATTGATCTAGGGTGGCAGAGCCCTAAGTTTTGAATGAAGTGAATATCGGGAGGTGTAGATGGAGGGGTTTCTCTGTCCCTAATGTGTTGACCACTAAGAGATGGTGAACCAGGAAACTCAAGGTCTAGCTGGTCTAGAACACTAAATGACCTAGTTCTTGGTAGTCCGTTTGGTAGGTCTAGGTCAAAGGGTGGGTCTAATAGAACTGTAAAGTATTCCGGTGCAGAGTTAGCTCTATGGATGTGGCCAGAAATAGTTGTTCTTACAGTTGCAGGAGATCTCTTGAGGATGCTCTCAGGGTTGTCAACTATTTCAGGGGGGTTTGGGTTAGGGTAGGCTCTTGTGTGAATGTTTCTTGAAGCCAGAATGTTGTTTTCTAACCAAGCAACTTAACCCTACTTGTTAATTCTATTATGGTTGATGTTGTTATGGAGGCTGGTCTCCCAGTGGAGTCTTATGTGAACCAAGATAATCAGCAGGCCTATTGATTACCAGTGGAGTCTTTGATCTTTAAGGAACTATGGAGTCGCCAGGTGGAGGGTTTAGGATGCTTTTGGGGGTACACTGTCCACCACAGTGCTTATGAGATGTCCCCTTTCAAGGATATCTCAAAAACACAACAATACTCTAATCGGAGATTGACTGGGAGGGATTTTACCAGATATGTCACCTTTGAAAGAGTGTGATATCTGGAGGCTACCTGGCCCTTTCCAGACTCTGTCTAAGAGTGTAGGAGACACAACAAGCGGATATAGCAGTTAAGGGTATTTCAAAGTTCCTTCCCCAGTGGAGTCGCCATTATGTTGTTGTATCATCTTTTGGTCTTGCCAATTTGGCCAAAACATGGGAACCCAAACACACGCAACTCCCACCCTCACCTAGCCTTGTCGCCCCATGGGGGCGGGTGAGTCTGATTACGGGAATCAGACTCCCCCGCCCAGGATCGTAGGGTGGGAGGGCTGAGTGGGGATGGCAGCTTTGCGGGGGATCGTACGACGACGGGATTGGGTGGGGGTGGCAGTCGCATGTAGCTCCCAGCCTCGCTCCACGACCCTGGGCGAGGAAGTTTGATTTTTGGAATAATACTCCCCCACCTAGCCCCCCCACCCTACGACCCTGGGCGGGGGAGTCAGACTCCCATAACCGAACTCCACTGCCCAGGGCCATGGGGTGGGGGTGGAAGTTGCTCACAATAGTTGTCACCTCCATAGAGGTCCATGGGGCGACGGGCTAGGCGAGGGTGGTAGTTGCTCGCTACATCTGCCACCATTGCTCGGGGTCCTTGGGTGGCAGGGTTGGCCGGGGGTGCGAGCTACACGCAACAAATGCCACCCCACCCAAGGTCATGGGATAGGGGGAGCGGGAGATGCCATGGGGTAGCGGGGTTGGGAGAGAGTAGTAGCTTTGTGCATCTCCCACCCCCCCTACCCCATGACCCTGGGTGGGGAATGATGATTTTTTTTTTTTAATTTGTATTTTTTTCGTTCATTTTTTGTATTTGTTTTTTTAAGAATTTAATTGATTTTTACTTTTTTTTATTTAATTCTTTTAAATTTTTTTATTGATGTTAATTTTATTTTAATTTTAATTTAATATTTTTTTGCAACTTTATTTTTTATTAAAAAAAAAAATTGTTTATATATATATATTTCTTTTATAAAATGTTTTTTTATTATTTTTTGTATTTTTAATTTGCAATGTTTGTTTTTTTTTAATTATTTTTTTTCCAAGGATTTTGTTTTTGTTTTTTTTAACGGAATGTTTTATTTTATTTTTTAATTAAAATTTAATATAAATTATTTTCTTTTAGAAAAAAAAATCTTCAAATGTCATTATCTTTCATAAAAAAAATCATAAATTTTGTCATTTTTCCTACTTTTATTCTATTTTTTCATAATTTTTTTTATTTAAGATCATTTTTAACAAAGTTTTGAAATACATATTTTTTATAATTATATCTATATGTAAAATGTATATTTTTTGTCGAGTGTTTAAAATTATTATTTTTTAGTGACAATTATTTTGTGTCTATTGAAATATTAATTAACGATATATAAATATATTAAAGATACTGTCCTCAAAATATTAGCGTTATTATTATTTTTTTGATTTTGCAAAAAAAAAAAAAAATTATAAAAAAAACATTGCAAAGAAAAACAAAGAACACATATTTGGAAAACCCTTAAAAAGTAAACATCTTAAGAAGAAAAACAAGAAGGAGAATAAGACAACATGAAGAATTGTTAAATAGATAACATTTATAAAAAAAAATTATGTGTATTTTTAAGGCATAAAAAAATTTAAAGTGTAAAAAATATGGCTTTTAAAAAAAATGTTAATATTTTTCAAAATCCATGTGGAAATCACCAACATTTAAAAAATAAGACACACTTAATACATTATAACATTTAAAGTGTAAAAAATAATCCATCTAAAAAAAAGAGTTGATGTTGCAACAACACTTTTCAAAATTAGCATGAAAATTAGTAACATTTAAAAAAATATATTCTTACTTGACATATAAGAAAACTTAAAGTGTCAAAAATATGCTAAAACAAAAGGTGTATTCTGAATCGACACTTTTCAAAGTACTAATTGTGCATCTCGCCATAGTTCCATTTGTAACAAACTTATTCAACATATTCATAATATCATAACATGTGTTTGGCAATTTTAAGAACAATGGTTAATTTAAAGTTTTACCTCTTAAATTGACCTTTTATATTGACCTTTTTTTTTATGCATATAATGTTCTCTAGCTTATCTATTTCACTATTTTTTTCTTTTAAACATGAATGAATATGGATTTTATATTAATTTTTTGTCTCGTCGTAACAAGTATTCAAGAAATTTGTTACATTTGTTCATCCAACATCTTGTCCCTTTGTATGGTGACTTCTAATACATCTGAGGGACTATATATTGATTTGAATTTAATTACATGCATGTAGGAGTACATCCTACAATGAATTCCTAACAAAAAATAAAATTTGCAACAAGCATACATCAGTTAATGTTATTACTTCCCTCCATTGGTGGTTGGTTGAGGTCTCGGAGTGGTCTCCCTTCTTGCCTGCTTGCAACACTAGACTCATTGAGGTTGAGATTCAGAGCAAGGATTGGGTCCTATAAAGCAACAATATATGTATGCAATACCTCTGTTTATGATCTGTCTACTTGGAAAAAATTCCCTTCAAGTCTTGGACCTCCTCCATTAGATTAACATTAGTTGTTAGTTGCTCCTGCAGTTTCATATCCATTACTAGCATACCAAGTTACAATGCATTCATTTTCTCAAGTATTTGTGTGACTCTTTCCTTACATTTGCATCTAGTGCACCTTTCTTTTCTACTGGCACCAAGATCACATTATTTTTCAGAACACATCTTGTTCCACTTGGTCAAGATAAAAAAATGATGGGACCCTATATTTCTCAGTATCCTCCCTATCCCCTGATGTTGTATGTTGTTCTCACAAGCACAAGGTTCAACAATACAAAGCATCATCACATTCCTCAGTTGCCAATTTGTGTTCCATTCCCACTTAGTTTTTTTTCTGTGCCTCAATTTTCTACCTGTGATTATGCCTTTAGTATCCTACTAGTTCCCACTCTGGTTAATTACTAGGAGAGTCCGTAAACTCACATTCAACTGAAATTTACAGAGAGGCACTAGGTCAGGACTTTCATGAACCTCACTGAATTTCTTAGAGGTAGATTCGTTTGAAATATAGCCCACAGTGTTTGCAATTAGGTTTGCATATGTTCCATAATTTAACACCTTCCATGGCAGCCCTTCAAGGGTCGAATCAGATCATAGGAAACAGAAACACACCTTCTGGTTGCGAACATATTAAACACCTCTTTCCCAACTCATCCAATCTAGGAACCACATTTATAATTGTAAAACCCGAGACAAAGGAATATACTAACCTACAATATTATTGCCCTAATTGAAAAAAATGGCATACCATCTTGGTTGGATTCACTCCATGAGAATTGCCAAACTCTCTTGCAGAATCCTCAACCTTTTGGTCCTAGTTGATATCCTGAATTATTAGGCCATACTAGGATGTGAGGTCGTGTCTTCGTCATTTTATACTTCATTCTTCATATCACACATTCATCTAACAAGTAACTATCATAACTCTTCATTATTGTCTATCATAACTCTTCATTATTGTCATAGGTTTGGATATGATCATTTCCATGTGCAAGGGTCTTGTAACTAGATTGCACTGTGTCCTTTGCATTTTGTTGCTTTGGTGAAGATGGTGTGGATTTATACCATTTTCATGCTTCAAAATTACTTGGGGTGCCACAAAATCTTGTTGGACCCCCATTTCCATTTTGATGATAAGCCCCCATCCTAGCTCTTGACTTATTATTATTGGCCCTATAATACTTTTTTGTTATGTTAGGATATAACATGGTTTCTTCATTAAAAATGTTTAAATATTTAGGATTATGTAAGATTTGACCATCCCAATTCCCCATTCATTTCTAATTACCCTATTTGAGCTAACAAACTTGATTTTCATATTTTTCAGCTTCTTATTTTGACTTCTAAGGATGTGTAAGTACTTCTTTCTTGGAATGTCTTACAAGATTATTTTTATTCACTTCAATATATTCTCCAGATGCTTGTCCCTGGGAAACATTCCTTTTTCATAAGTATTATATGATGATGAGTGAGTCCTCTAAGATTATGATGTTTATTACGTTTGGTTTTTCGGTCAATATAAATCCTTGTAACGGTCCATGAATTTTTGTCTGGTTATTTGTCTTTTGACCAAATCCCCGAGTACACTTCTTAACTAGATTTCATTCAGGATTATTGTTATATTCCCAATTAGCCCAAGCTAATTGGAATATTCAATTTTGTTCTACTTTTCTGTTTCATGAATAAATGTGTAAAGGAGGATTATAAAAAATCCTAAAAACAACAAATAAATCAATGCAACATGTGAACAAATCTAAATCCGGGATATTCCAAATAAACACCCTTATGTGTGAAAGGGGCTGAGACATTTGACTAGGTCAACCATGACCAAATCAACAGCGTTGTCTAGAAGGAGTGATCTTCATTAAGGCACAGTGCAGTTTTAGTTGGAGGATGTTCATGAGAAAAGAGCTATTTCATTGAGATGGTTTAGGGTTTTGCAAGCTCACAAACTTATATAAGGAGGGGGAGGACAACATGAGAAGGTTGTTGATGATTATCATTTTCTGAAGATTTTTTCTGTTTAGACATTTCTTATTCTCTTGGCTATTTAGTAGAGAATAGTGTTGTTTAGCACTAGGTGTTCCTGATTTGGAATCCCACCTCCTTCCATTGAGTAGCTCTTAGAGGAGTCTTGAATTTCTTGTCCACTATCAGGCATTTGGCCAAGCTCTTCTTCCAACTAAAATGAAAATCCTATTGAGGGTTTGGTTTTCTTTGTAAGCTGCAGCAAGTGGAAGCTAGATCTACTCAAATCTAGGCCATTCTAGTGCCTCTTTTCAGTGGGAAAGCCTTATATCCCCTTGACAAGAGTGTATTGGATGATTGGAGCACATTTTACAAATATTGGCTTGAGGCCACCTATGTTCTAAAGCCTACAGTGTAGTTTATCTTCCAGTACTGCGTTATTTGCAAGTGAGAAGTTGCAGGGTGTTTCGGCAGACTTTTGGAGGAGAGATCTCTAGTTTTTGGAATCTGCCCTTCATTGTGGTGATCCATGGATTTCAGATCTAATCCATGTCATATTCAGATCTGATCTAAATACGGTTGTATTTACTTCAGAATTTCTGAATCATTCTGCAGATCTGCTACATTAGATCTCACATCTACTCCATGTACTTCACTTTTTGCTAAAAACCCCAAGGGGCATTTGTAAAGGAGCCTTTCTAGTGTACAGATCTGATATAGATCTAACTTTTTGTACACAGATCTGCTCTAGATCTGAAGTGTAATCTACAGCTACTTTCGGCCAATAAAATAACGTTTTCAAGCTTGTTCAGTCTTAATATATGGTTGCAGCACCTCATTAATGAGGATTTCTTCATGTAAAGTCTTCTATTTTCTGTTCTATAACTCATGGGCTACAATATAACTCTAATTTTCTGATGTAAATGTAATTATTGAGCCTTCATATTGGCCTCCTACTTTTATTTTGCTGAAGTACGTTATTTCTAAGCAGTATTGTTTGTGCATCTCTGCTTGTTCCCTTTTGAGGATATTACAGTGGTATTAGAGCAATCATCTTGGCACAGCTTGTGCATTCTAAGAAGCCAATATGTCTTTTCATGAAAATAAAATACTGAAGAAGAAGATTGATTATACTAAAGACAAATAAGACAAGGGTCAAACCCCTTTATCTGGAAGAATGAAAGGGAAAGAGTTCTCAAGAACTTTTTTCCAAACTATGCATGAGCTAAAGAGTGAAATCAGGGGAATGAGGAATGAAAGATATGCAGATCCTTTTGAGATATTTTCACATGAAGGAAGCCCCATTTCTACATATTATGTGTGTGAGAATTCAGCCACACAATCAGATCTGCAATGTTGTATCATGCCTACATTCCTAGCAAGAGAAGAAGCAGAAGGAGAGACACTGAAAGAGGAGACTCTTGGTGACTATCTCCAAGAATATGAATCTCAGTCTAAAAGATTTAAAGAACATCTAAGCTTCCCAGATTTTTGTCAACTTAAAGAAGAAAGAAGATCTAGCAAAGACATGAGAAGAAGAGGGTGCATGCAACCCACTTTGGGTAGGACTTTTCTACCTACATTTGATGGATCACCTGAGAGCTCAGCCAAGTCTTGGGTAAAGAAGTTGGACACATATTTTCAGCTGCATCAAGTTTCCGAAGAAGAAGCCATAAGAGTAGTAGCATTGCACCTCCAAGGTAAGGCTTATGCCTGGTGGTTATTTGAATCTTCTTCCTTAAGAAATGTAAACATCTATACTTATGAAAAATTCACTAGGATTTTAGTGAAAAGACTTGACGTTGAGCCATCTAAAACTTATTTTGGTAAGAAAACTAAGCCCAAGAATTCAGAACCTTTGCATGAGATGGAAAGATCCATGAAGATAACTCCATTTCAGAACATCGTTGAGAGGGTTAAAGACCTGCTACATGATTTTCCAAGGGCGAAGGACCCACTTCAGCAAGAAAATTCTTCTCAAGAGGAAGACATGAGTGTTCCATTTTCAAGAAGAGATCAAGAGAAAGGATCTCCTATTGATGAGTCATGCCCCATTGATGAGGAGGAGAAAGCAGGAAAGCTGAAAGGTTCCTCCAACACTATGACAACAGGAGGAGATCTATTTTTATTGGGAGATGGAGATGAAGCCATTGCTTTCACTAAGAGGGCTCTTGTATCTTTGCAAGAAGGCCCCAACGATCTTACACATGAAGAGAATGAGCAGCATGTGTCTATGATGATAGACAATGAGACAAAACAATGGAGGGAATGTGTTCCAAAATTGCATTTAGTTTTGGGAACACACACTATGACAAATCAGTCCTTTGTGATCAAGACTCTTGACACCAAGGAGATGATGGGTGTTCATGAGTTAACTACATCTATAGGAAGCACCTTAGACTGTGAGGTCTTGCAGAAGGTGGGTGGAGGAGAGAATATGAAGGATCACAATGCCGATATGATGGGAGGTGATCCTCTATTACTTGAAGAAGAATATGGGGAATTTTCTCCACTCAAAATCACTCTTACATCTATAAGAGTGATACGCCATTATCATGAGACTTCCACACAAAAATCAAAGATGGGTTTTCACAATGGAAACAGTCATAATATGTTCCCATATGTTTTTCACATGGGAATGAGCCATAAGACATCATTATCTTGTGGTATACCATCTGGAAGAACACATGATTCAGATTTGATGAAATATTTTTCATGCATTGATTCTCCTTTCATAGATCCAAGGAGGAAGGGAGCACTAGAAGACCATACTACAACACTGATAGTATGGGGAAGGATCAAGGAAAGGGAAAGTATTTTTCCCTTATCATAATTACCCATTCTCTCATCTCATATTGCACTGAGAAAATTTGCTACAAGGAGAAGGAATGACACCATCATGGAGCAAGGAAGGCAATCCTTGAATCAGGAGACAAAATTGTTTGGAGAACCCTCTTCCATACATGATGAGAGATGGTGGTCACACATGCATACTTTGGCAAAACCAAGGAGGTTTGAGATAGATGATAGCCTTCCATGGGAGACTAACTTCCAATAACTTCCATTTCCTTTTGAGCATGTGCATATGCAAGAAGAGCAGCAAGGAAGGAATGGCAACCTTCCACCTTATACCTTTGGCATGGGAGATTTCAAGGAGGAGACAAATGGGAGGCATGCCCTTCCAACATACACCTTTGACATGGGAAATGCCAAGGAGAAGAGAATAAACATGATAGAAATTTCAGATGACACATTATTAGAGCTGTCATTGTTGGGAAAATTAGATCCATATTGGAAATCCCAACTGTTGGTGGAATATTCCAAGGATCTTCACACTTGCATGATTCTTGATGACTTGCTATATGATGGAAGCTATTCAATCCTAGATGGAGTCATCTATAATCACGGTAGGATATTCTTGTCTAGAGCCTCCAAGCTCAAGGAGAAGTTACTACAAAAGGATTATGAGGAGTTCTATTTAAGCCACACATACTCTATGAAGCTCAACAACATCATCTTGAGGAGCTACTATTGGGAGGGATTTGAAAAAGAAATATATCAGCATTTTCAAATATGCATGAACCTTGTGGAGTTGGAGCAGCAACATGACTCTAAGGAAGAGTTAAATCAACCCTCTCTTTCTCTTTTTGAGGAAGAGAATAGGCCTATGCACCACTCCATTTCTATGAGGAGGATTGTCGGTGAAGAGCATGCTCTTGTTACACATGTTTTATATTCTGATTTCATGAATTATTCTACCATGTTTTTGTAGGCCATGACTCCAATGAGGAGCATTATATATTGTAAGCCTCATGGCCAATATTGGGCCACAAACATTTCTGAATTTGGTCACTCCCTTGGAAGGGAAAGGGAGATTTTGCAACATGATCAGTGCTTCCCAAAGGCACCAAATATATCTCACACTTTCAGCTATGATGAGATGGTATGGGCAGCAAGTAAGTGGTGGGAAAAACACTTATGACATCTTGATTTGATGCAGGCAGGAGATGCTCTGCGTTGGTTCCACATGTGGGACTATGACCTACCTCCATGTGCACAAATTTCTGTTTGTTTGTACATTGTTTTGATCTCCTATATTGATGATGTACTTGTACTTTTTATGGGGATGTATGGAGGAAGGAGGGAAGGCATGCATGTTCCCTATGGGATGGCCACTTTCCATGTACTTTATGTCTCATATTTCAGAGAGGACATTAGGCAAACCATATTTGTTTCATGTGATTTATTGTCTCCTTATGGGATGAGTTGTTTGCATCTCATGAGAACTTTGGTGGAGCAAGTCATGGATGGATGGTTTGGTGAACACTTGGTTCATGGAGGAAGATTAACTCATGTTGGTGTCACCAAGGAAGGAGGAGATGTGTGCAGCACTCACCTTATCAATTGCTTGAGGACAAGCAACATCTTGGAGAGGAGGACTGTAATATTCCCAATTAGCCCAAGCTAATTTGAATATTAAATTTTGTTCTACTTTTCTGTTTCATGAATAAATGTGTAAAGGAGGACTATAACAACTCCTAAAAACAAAAAATAAATCAATTCCACATGTGAACAAAGCTAAATCCGGGCTATTCCAAATAAACACCCTTATGTGTGAAAGGGGCTGAGACATTTGACTGGGTCAACCATGACCAAATCAAAAAATTTGTCTAGAAGGAGTGATCTTCATTAAGGCACATCGCAGTTCTAGTTGGAGAATGTTCATGAGAAAAGAGTTATTCCATTGAGATGGTTTAGGGTTTTGCAAGCTCACAAACTTATATAAGGAAGGGGAGGACAACATGAGAAGGTTGTTGATGATTATCATTTTCTGAAGATTTTGTCTTTTTAGACATTTCTTATTCTCTTGGCTGTTTAGCAGAGAATAGTGTTGTTTAGCACTGGGTGTTCCTGATCGGGAATCCCACCTCCTTCCATTGAGTAGCTCTTGGAGGAGTCTTGCATTTCTTGTCCACTATCAGGCATTTGGCCAAGCTCTTCTTCCAACTACAATGTAGATCATGTTGAGGGTTTGGTTGTCTTTGTATGTTGCAGAAAGTGGAAGCTAGATCTACTCAGATCTAGGCCATTCTAGTGCCTCTTTTCAGTGGGAAAGCCTTCTATCCCCTTGACAAGAGTGTATTGGATGATTGGAGCACATTTTATAGATCTTGGCTTTAAGCCACCTATGTTCTAAATCCTACAAAGTTGTTTATCTTCCAATACTACGTTATTTGCAAGTGAGAAGTTGCAGGGTGTTTTGGCAGACTTTTGGAGGAGAGATCTCTAGTGTTGGGAATCTACACTTGATTTTGGTGATCCATGGATTTCAGATCTAATCCATGTCATATTCAGATCTAGTTTGAATACTATTGTATTTACTTCAGAATTTCTGAATCATTCTGCAGATCTGCAACATTAGATCTCACATCTACTCCATGTACTTCACTTTTTGCTAAAAACCCCAAGGGGCCTTTGTAAGGGAGCCTTTATAGTGTACATATCTGATATAGATCTAAATTTTTGTACATAGATCTGCTCTATATCTGAAGTGTAATCTACAATTGATTTTAGCCAATAAAATAACGCTGTCAAACTTGTTCAATCTTAATCTATGGTTGAAACACCTCATTAATGAGGATTTATTCATGTAAAGTTTTCTATTTTATGTTCTATAACTCATGGGCTACAATATAACTCTGATTTGCTGATGTAAATGTCATTATTGAGCCTCCATATTGGCCTCCTGCTTTTATTTTGCTGAACTGCGTTATTTCTGAGCAGTATTGTTTTTGTATCATTACTTGTTCCCTTTTGGGGATATTACAATTATACAGAACTCCTCTGCCTCCTACCATCCTTGAACTTATCTCTATTTCACTATCATTATGTATGTCTTGACAATTATTTTGGTACATATAATATTACGCAACTTATTTCTATTTCAATATCATTATGTATGTGGAATTATTTACAATAAATACAAAATAAAATAATTAATTATAAAAAAAAAACAATATTTTCTAATGTATTGTTAAATAATATAATAATAAATAATAAATAATTTATTTTTTAAATAACATCATAATTAATAATATATAAAAAAATATTAATTTTTATTTTATATTTCACCAAGCAATATTGTTACATGTGTCATATATTTAACCAGTATAAACTATGCTGACATTAGATCCTTGGCATGAAATTTTTAGTTTGTGGTTTGAATATACCTCCTGTTACATATGTATTTAATGTCTATACAAGACATTTGTCTTGTAATTTACGCGACACACTACAAACATGCCATCAAACGACACAGAGACCAGACCACATGGTTGTGCATATATTGGATCATATTTCATCAATATGATTGATGAGTTGAGCATTAAAACCTGCATAGCATCATAAATCAATATGAATATCACTCTAAAGGATTCTGAGAACAATCTAAAGGAACTATGAAACAACGCTCCATGATTGACGCCTCCATTTCGATTTTGCCTTCCTATGTTAATAATGACCCTCTCCCAACATTTAAAGGTGGATTGTTCTCAAGCTCACGCATAGAGGCAAGTATTCAAGTCACCAAATACGACTCCTACCTGCAAAATGGTATCCCATATCTTTTGAGTTTCTTTACTAGAAGAAAAGGTTCATTGAATATGAAAATTTTCACAGTTCCCCTTAGTTGCTTAACACAAGCATTCAGTGAAAAATGAAGTTTTAGAGAATTCAATCTCTAATTATGTTTCAAACATTTCAGACCCAGTTGCAACCATTAGGTCAATTTTTTTCTCACAAACCACAACCATTTTGTATCAACACTATTTATAGAGTCGCTTCATTAATTTCAATCAACACTATAATATTCAACTCCATTTTGTTTTGGACTAGAAATATCTACCTAAACTTTATTAAAATAACTTATAGATTTAGGTAGTTATAATAGAACACACTAGAGAATTTTCATTGCCATCAAATTGAGCTTTTATATTATCATCGAGATGTTCTAAGTGAGAGAACATTAGAACACACAAAATGAGATAGTCTTGTTCAATCTACAAAATAATTACAGAAGACCAAGAACTTCAAGAGAATAACACTTGTCAAACATTAAATCTCATATAGTGGAATTTCCCTCATGCTTCTCCTTCAACTGTTGAGGAAGGAATACTTATAAATATATACCATATACAGTAGTTTCTCTCCACATTAAGTAGACAGATCAAAAATTAACTATCAATGAGTTTGTCAAACTTTCTCATTGTGGCATACAAGATATTGTCAAATTTTTGCATTATGGTCTACAATCTTTGGAATATAGTGAAGGTAAACACAAAATATCCAAATGAAAAGATGCACTAAAACCATATCAGGCATAGGCTATGGGGACCAACTTTTCCACGGTATCTGTCGGCTGCAATAATGGAAATGTGGAAAAAAATACACTAATTATACTAACATCAAATAACGGAAACACTAAACGACGGATCACCATCTTACTTCACAAGAACATATATGTCTCATACTTAGAATATGACACATTTTACTTGCCTACAAAATAAAAAATGTATATTTTCTGTCTACTTCTTACCCTACTTGAAAAATCAAGCTTGAATCCATGAAAGAACTCCTTTCCTTGAAGAGAAACCAGTAATACCTCAGCTCCATTGTCACCTCTTTTGCATGCCCCATCAAAATGTAGAGTCTAGAGGCCTTTTTGATAGGATATCTAAAGAAAGGTATTTCCTTCTTTATAAGATAATGCATGATTTGTTTCTTGAGGTTTGTCTCCAAACGATTCATCTTCACTGTAGTTCATCATATTTTATTCTTTTAACAACTATGGGCTCGACAAATCCTTCTATTCAAATGAACTACTCCTTCGTTAATTTTCATTTCCATACTGAGTGAATATCTGTACGGATGAATTCAACATATCCACTTCCACCAATAGCTTCCAACCAATGGCTCTGTCATTTGAATTGTTGCCTCTTAAACATCGGTTTTATCTAGCGTTTAATTTCATGCCAAGGCCTATGGCACGGGATTGTGGGTACATATAACAACTCCCCTTTTGCAACGTCAAACTCCGCTAGTTAATCAACTTCATAGTTGTAATTTGGCAAGAAAGGGATTTTAAGAGTACCAGCTAGAAAGTATCGAAAAGGGACCAAGTGTTTCTAGTAATTCTCTGATAATTATCAAATGTCCTTACAGAAATGATGTCACAAAGATTTTTACCATAGGGATTCGTTAAAACACTACCCCAACAAAATTATATACTAGCTATGTAGTTGCTATAGGAAATATGAGTTTTTTGGTCTCCTAACTGTGCCCAGTGGAAGACACGATCTCTACTCTCTGCAAAATATTCTTTGTTTCATCTTATGTGCCTTGGAATTGATCTGGTTTCCAACTATGTGCCATGAATGTGCATTATTTCACTCATCTTGCTCATCTAAACCCTTGCCACACATAAAATAGAAAAAAACCCTGACATACAAACTGAATTTGACACATAAGCCTCACAGATCCAGAATAGGGAATTTGGTATACATGCATGTTGGCACTAATGGCATGAGAGATACATGGATATAATTTGGGACACCCTGTAGATTGTAATTGGTGTTTAATTATATAAATAATTATTTTGATTATTTTCTAATTGCGATGACCATGCACCCTACAAAATTTCAGATAATGCAACTTTCTTATGAGAAAACCTATGCTTCTCATTTACTCATATATTCACATATATTTTAAAATGAAAGTAGACTATATAGATTGAACTCATATTTCTTCAACAATAACAAGCTTATAATGTAAAGATGAGTTTACCATTTTCTGTGTTGATTTACGTTTTAAATGAAGAATGCTCGTCTTTTCTTTTTAACTCTCTTACTTAAGAGTCCTAAAAGAGATTAAACTCCAATAATGATTCTCACATGAAAGCTTCGTAATGTGAATTTTAAAGTTGGAGTTATGCAATTGTGGAAAGTTTCCTTTGAATTTAATTGGGTTTTGATGCAAGTCTAATTTAAAGTTGTGTACGACTCTATATGAGCCATCAAAAACCAAATTTGATGGTGTGTCTCACAACATTACAATTTAATGACTCTACTTTCCAATATTCCTTTAGAGTGAATCATGCGATGAGTTGGCTCAAAGAAAATGAAATATCTATATCATTCACGATTACCCGTTGCGTCATCACCTTATTGCCCTCTTTCTAAGTTTGCTTTGTGATCTACACCGAACTACCGTGGGAAGCCCAAAGCTTCATGTCACATATTTCAATTTATCTCCTACTTTGTATTATCAAGCTCTCTATTAACAAGATGCCTTCATGCATTGAATACATTAGGCAATATTTGTATTAACAAGTTTCCTCCCAAGCCATATTTGTATTAACAAGTTTCCGCCCAAGCCATATTTAAAAAGAATCTATTAATATATTTAATATTATTTTATTGTTATTTAATATTAATTACAACTCATTTAAATGTGCACACCCATGTCTAGGCATGTGTTTACCATGTTGATTCCCAATGGTATGAATCCGACAAAGAGATAATTCCAAATTTTCTCCTACCCTGTATTACCAAGAAATTTATTAACAAGTTTCTTAAGCCATGTATTAACAAGTTTCCTTCATGAGCCGAAGACATTAGGTGAGAAACCCATTCTCTGGGTTTTTATTTTTCCATTTCCTGAAACTCTAGTTTTTATTTTTCCATTGGATGGCCCACTGAAGGAAGGCACTTGTTTCCCTGCAACCTCTCTTGTTTTTTTTTTTTTGTAAGTTCGGTGGGACCTTTCTATTTCTATTTATATTGAAGAGACAGACTACAAAATATAAAAATCAGTCATTGACCTCAACCTGCTCGAAGGAAACCAGGTCTGTTGGCCATCTAAAAGAATGATAAGCATCCCAATACTGAAATTGTCTCATACGTCTAAAAGTCTCCTAAGCTAACAGTTCTACTACTTCAGTTTGTACATACATAACAGACAAAAAAGTTCATAATTAACTAAAAACCATCAAAAATCTAAAAAGCTAAATCTTCTATCCTTCAGATGAAGAGACTGGGGCTGGGTCTTTAACATTGGACCCAGACATTTCTGCTTGTTGGAGCTGCTGAAGGATCTTTTGAAGGATTTTCTCCATGCATCCCACTTTATCATCTAGTCTGCTTACTTGATCTGCTGCCTGGTATTGTGTTATCTTAATGTGTTGTTGCTGGTCTTGAATCTCCAGAAGTTGGGCTTGCGTGCGGAGGTCTGGTTTTACCGGTTCTGTCTTGTCGTGAATTGGTTGGTTACTCTGAATAGATTTTGCAATCAAACATTTTACTATCCAGTATGTGTGGATAGTCTGATTAAACAGTGTAAGGCGTCCACAAGTATTGCTCGGATCTGTAATGAAATCAAGGATCTCGGCCTTTGCCTCATTATCTTCTGGCTCCATTTGGATTTCCTTTTCCCACCCACGAATGTCTTGGCGAATTTCAGAGGAATTTCCTGTCAGATAACTTGCTGCTAGTGTTTCCAAATGTTCCAAATTTTTTTTTACGACCCCATTTCATGGGGCCAGGTTCTAATTGAGCTTGCTGCTTTCCTTTGGCGGTACCAGCCCTTTGGCGTCTTTTCCCCATTGCAAGATGGGTCCTTTGTAAAAGCTCTGACAAACAAAATTTAACAGCAAATATGTGAGGAGTTCTGTTGATACAGAGCATGCGCCCCACTTTAACCATGTTAGCCTGAATATCATACAGGCGTAGAAACCTCACCCCCTTGACTTTACGATTCATCAGATACAGAGAAGCAGGGCTTTGACCGGTTGGCATAGTAACTATATACAGCACGTGACTCCAGAAGTTAACATACCTCTTACAGAAACAAGCAGGTTGATTGCTAGGCTTTGTATGACAACTTTTCCAGATAGACTGGGGATAGAAAGTATTGTGTATTGGAATCGATTTGATCAGACGGAAGGGCGGGCCTTTATAGTTGGCTACAGGCCAAAGACTCCCTATCTTCTTCTTACCCGAAACTCCTTTGGGCTTAGTCTCAGGGTTATAATAGTAATAGGTCCTGACAGTGAAGGTTACGGTCGTAGAGCCGAAACAGAGAGTTAAAAGAGCATGACAGTTATTGCTGATATGTAAATTGACACGAAGAAAAGCCTGACTGTAGAAATCTTGCCAACACATGTTTAACTTACTCCCTATAAACCATTGGATGCAGTACTGATATAGAAGAGTACTGGGGTTTATCCTACCATACATTCGACCTGGGTATATAGCATGAATAGGGCTCATGCAAGGGTCTCAGAAACAGGGAAGAACATCTGGCATTTCAGGGTTAATCCACCTAAAATTCATTCTCAGACTCAAACTATCTTGATTATACTGCAAACAGAACAATACAGCTTCAATAGGAATCAGAAGAGCTGAGAAGATGACAGTAACATACCCTGACCGAATTGAACAATTGTTGGGATGAGAATCGTTGAATCGCCTCCTCTGCCACCTCCAGACTATTGCATGCAAGAGATTGTGCATGAAATAATGAAGGGGTGGAGGGAAACTTACCTTAAATGAAACTTGCCTTCCGTAACCTATCCAAACAGCCTGTCCGTTCTGCACCATCATTCCAAGCTGAGATTTCGCACACTTCACCCAACTGGACTGACAATCCATGTTTAATGATGTTAATTGCATGGAGTGGGAGTGCATGCCAAGTAGTCGCCTCCAAGATTTCACGCTGACAACTGTACACCCCGATCGGGGGGGTTGAAGATCCTTGTCCACGATCAATTGGAGTGAGTGAAGTTCCACATTCCATATTAGGTCTGTTGGGCAGCCATCGATGTGGCGCTCAACATTTTCACATCCCCAGTTGGCCAAGTAGTCAGCCGCTGCGTTACCTTTTCTTCTAACATGGTGGGGGATCAAGTATTGTATGCGTTTCACCAATTGGCTCAGTTCTTCTATAAGGGCTATTGTTCTCCAGCTTTGGGAGATTTTCTCCCAAGGTGTGCCTTGTTGTAATTTCTGGAGTACCCCTGTAACCATTGTTGAATCTCCCTCCACTATGATCCTCTGGTAGTGTTCTCTAATTGCAATCAGAAGACCTTGCTTGACTGCCATGAGTTCTGCTTCATTGTTGGTTGCATGTCCTAAGTCCAATGCGTAGAATCTACAAACAGCCCCCTGAGAGTTTCTGAAGATCCCTCCTGATCCTGCCTGTCCCGGGTTACCTTTCTAAGCTCCATCATAATTGAGTTTAAGAAACCCTGGTTCGGGAGGATTCCATTGCTCTTGACTTGATTGGTTGGGAGGTCTGAATTTCCAGAGACCTTTACTTAGCATCTGCGGTTTGAGATTCGGATTTTCTAGTATGAGGACTTCAATACCTATTGTCTGCCAATCTTCATCCGTCCAACTTTCTTGTTAATGTTTAAAGTATGTAATACATATTCAACCATTTATTGACATAGGAAAGTGACTTCTATAAATTCAAACTTTTCCTTTCACAAAATATTTAAAACATTTTATGACAATGTATTTGAAATTTTTTAATTTATTATATCTGCTTATCGGCAAGTTATATTGTAACTTAAAAAAACATTATTTTTTGTTTTATAAAAAAAATTGTAAAACTTTATAAAGCTTTAGAAAATTACAATATTAAATTGATTTTTATGAAAATTAAAATTATTTTTAAAATTTTTGAAATTCAAATATTCTATTTTTAACTGGACTGAAGTCTTAACTGGACAAATTTTATGGGGTTTATTTTACAATGCTCAAATAAAAACAAAAACATTAAAAAAATAAAAAATCTTAAAAAATTGTCTATTTTCCAAGTGTATTCATTTCGCTAAAGCCATTATTAAAATATATCTTTGAGTTAATACAAATATCATTATTACACTATACCGCAAGATTCCAAATTTTATTTTTTAAATTTTAAATTTCACTTTATTTATTAAATGAACAATAAAACACATACAAAAACTACAACAATATAATTGTTTCTTACCACCAAAGATTTAGTAGAAAACAATGCAAATGTTTATGTGACCTATAAAAATAATTGGCAATTATAATTTCAAGCTTAAAAACCTTTAAGATTCACCACATGGAAAGTAATTTGCTTGTACCGAGGTTAACTAACTTTGAACTTAATTTAAGCCCCCAAATTCATTACTATGAAACATAATAATCTCAATAAAGTTCATTTGTACTCTTGAATATAAACATTAAATATTGTGAGATGTATGACATGGGTTAAGCGTTTATTAACAAGGCTATAAGTAGCGACTACCTGCCCCTTAATGTAAATATAGAAATGTTACAATTTGAGTTTGAGTATATTTATGAGTAATTGTTTTCAGTGCCTTGTTAATTCACTTAGTAAGAACATATGGATAACACTTTAAAATTGGAATCTATCACGTTTAAAATGCTCAATCATAAATTAACTAATTATAAATATATTATAGTTAAAAAAATAAGTTTTTATTTACATTAATTATAATTTAATACTTAATAAATATATATATAGTATATATTTATTTTGTTCAATCTGCCACTTCTATTTAAATTATTTGTGCTAATAGTTTGTTTATTTATTATTTTATATTATTATGTTTATTTATTATTTTATACTATTAAATATTGAACTGCAATTGCAAAATATTCTTAATTTATATAACTTTTATTAATGTAAATTTAGTAAATTATGATAAATAAATATAATAAATTATTTTTAAAAATAAGTTTCCACTTAAATTATTATTATCAATAATTTTTTGTATAATATTTAGGTATGATGAAGTTCTTATAAATTTAATTTGCATAATATTTATACATCTTTTATACTATAATTTTTTATTTTTTTTAATAAATATTTAATTTTATTTTTAGTTCTTGCTACTTAGTTTAATTTAATTACTAATTTATTTTGTATTGTTATTATGTAATTAGTATTGGTTAAATGTAATTAATATTTAACTTATTTATTTATTTCAACTCAGCCATGTTCTAAAAAATTATTTTAAAAAATAATACATGTATTTATGAATTTAAAAAAATGTACAATTAAGTAAAAGTAAGTTAATTATATAGTATATAAATTTTATTTTATTTTAAGAATGAACTAAAATATAATGTAAAGTCATTTTAATACAATTCACATTTAAAAAAATATTAATTATAAAAATAATTAATATATGCATTAAATAATATTATTAACCATGGAAATTTAAGCTTAAATTATTATGGAAAAATTTGAATTGTAAATAGCTTTTGTTACTCTACCATGAGCTAATATTATATAGACAAAATTTATGCTATACTAGAACTAAAATTCAGTAATATATTTGCTATTCAATAATAAGCATATAAGTCAAATGTAAAGATTGTTGTGTTTTTGCTTGGTAAAATTCCTTTATTGATTGTAAGTTTAAAATGGCATATAGAGTTTTCATATCTCACTTAGGAAAAAAATATACACTAAAATTTCTGGTTTGAGAATCTAATTATTGTAATGTGGTATTAAAAAAAAAAAAAGTTAAAAAATTGGATAATAGATTTTAGTGTTGAGTTTATAAATGTTTAATCAATAAAATTAAAAAATATATAAAATAATTAAATTTTATATTAAAAATTAGGCACGCATAGTAATAACCTGATACTATATATATTTTTGAAATATTATATATATAAATTCCATATTATATAAAATAAAATATCTTAACATAAAATAAAAATGTTTTAATTAAATATATAAAATTTAAATAAATAACCCAAATATATATATGAAGTTTAAATTGAGTTTATAACAATTTTGAAAGATTAACCATTATCCATAATCAACAAAATCTAATATATTATCTAATATATTAAAATGAATTTATTTTAGAACATTCATTTTTAATAATTATACGTTCTCATGGAAATGTATATATTTGAAGTAGTTTCCACTCTTTTCATTGTCATACATAATATCTTATTCTGATTCTTGAAAAATGATTCAAAGAAAGAGCCTATCAAAAACAAATTTAACTTAAAGCAAGTCTTTAATAAACCTTCCTTACAAGCATTTATTTGAATTAGTTTATATTCCTTCGTTGTACACAATATCTGCCAAACTGTCCTATAAAAGTATTTGTGTAAGGAATCTACTAATTAAATAAATAGAGATATTATCAAGAAAATAACTTAATGGTAAAATCAAACAATTTGTATGAATAGAACATCAGTTATAGGCTTCAAAATTTTTATTTGCAGATGTCGTTATTAATTACAACTCTCGGTATTATTAATTATGTTGAATCCATTGAAACATTGCGGAGAATTATTAATTACATTGCATCCATTGAAAAATTGCATAGAATTACTATTAATATTGACTCTCAGGGTTATTAATTAGGTTGCATCCATTTGAGACGTTGTGACGAGTTACTTTTTAAATTAATTATCTAAACTTGAACAAAACATCGATAGGTGGAAGGAGCTTCTTCCCATGCCTTCTTCCCTTGGTTGTCATTACATCGAAAGATCTGGTCATGTGGGGTCATTTAGTTTTCTGTCATGGTTTTCTTGAGAACTTCGCCTCAAATATTATGAAGTAAATTTGGTTTTGGGTTATTAAATGTTTGTTAATTATGCATTGTACTTTTAGCACAATTTACAAAGCATTTTCCAATAACATGTTCAAAGTATAGACCAATAAGAAATCAGAAAAATAAATTTAAATAATTTAAATAAATAAACAATAAAAAAATTTAATGTTTAACTATGGAAAATTATAAAAAAAATGGCAAACAGAAAAATTAATGTCAAGATGACAAAAAAACCCAGCGCATAATACCTACTGGGGATAGGTACAATAACCAAATAAATTGTAACTTAAAAATTAATAAATATATATTTTAATTTAAAATTATATATATATATATATATATATATATATATATTATGATTGAGCAATCAAAATTGATATCTTAATCATGGTCATCATTATAGCATATAACAATCATGTTTAATTATAAAAGTTAATATTTTTTAAATTTCCAAGTATATGGGTAATGTAAATGTTTTTAAAAATAAATATATTATAATAAATATTTTGTTGAGAGGTGATAATTTTATTAAAATTTATAAGAACCATGAAAATAACTTATTTGTTTTATATGTGTTTGGGAACATGCTAATCTAACATGATTGTATACACTGTTTATTATTTAGGTTAAATTTAAGATTTGGAGCTTTCTAAGATCTATGTATTCATAAATTTAAAGAGCATTATTAATCAAAACCACAAAGTATGTTATTTTTATTGTAGATGTTGATTGTTCACTTTGTCTCTCAAACCATGAAAAAAAAAATGTTGGAGTGGATGTTAAAGTAAAATCCCTAATGCATATATTCTATTATAAAAACAGTTATGATATATTCTCCACAACATAGATCACAACTACAACAATTAATTCTACAAATGATAATCTCACTGATCTTGAGTGTAAAGGACTAGGAAAGAGATATATGGGGCTTTGTCCAAATATTTGACATATGGTCATTTAGAGACCATTAATTGTTGCTATATATATATATATATATATATATATATATATATATATATATATATTGAGGAGGAATGCAACTTAGGTGGGAATGATAACACTCATTTCACTCACCAGAGCTAGACTTAATTAAAATACCAATGTTATAACCATGACATGGGTGATTACAAATAGACACATAGCATTACCAATGCAACAAAATATCTATTAAGTGACATGTTAGATACTTTTATGGAGATAAAGTATGTGAACATGAAAAAAGAGAAATGACCTCATTTCTATATTCTTCGCTCTTAAAACTATCATTAAACTACATATTTGTAGTTAAATTACTAATAAGTTCTTAATGTCATTACAATTTACATTAATAAATCATGGCTAATAATTTTGGGGTTTTATAAAGCAAAAATTAGAAAAAAATATAACAAATTAATTACATTTGAGGTGAGATCCAAATACATTGAAGTATGGATAGTGAATGCATTTCCAATTTTCATATAACATCAATAATGTAAATTAAATATGGATTAAGTAAATATGGAAAAACAAAAGGTTTAAAGTAAAATAAGAGATAGTCCAATATAGTGGTAAGGTAATGTAGATATGAATTATGTGATAGATTTAATATTGTGTAAAAGTACATTGTATTAAGGTATTAGATGAAAACAAATATAAATCTAGATGAATTTAGTATTTAAAAACTAAATATAAATATAAATGAGAGATTTTGAACTTTAAATTTCTATAATAATTCATTTTCGTCATTATTCAATACTATTATTAAAATATAGACGAAAGTCAATATTAATATTTATCAAAATATTCGTTAAATACTTGGAGCTCACCTAAACTCATCTTTTCAAAGTTTATTATGTTCTTGAACACGATAAACAAGAAGTAATTTGAAAATTCCCTTTTTAAAGTAATTTGAATTTCTAATTTTGAAAATTCCCCTTTTCAAAGTAATTTGAATTTGAAGGCTTCAAGTTTGGAAGCAGTAATGGGGCTTACTTTTTCCGACGTCGGAGGCCATGATAAATATGAAAGGTTAACTCAGAAAAAAATTTGCCACGTGGCGTACGGTAGATGCTGTTAGACGTAATCACTCTATGAAACTAAGTTAAAAATTTGTGAACTCCTAGAATAATTAGCCACGTAACGTATCGTAAATGTGGCCTGAGATTTTAGCTGCGGTTAACGTTGATTCATAGTTCGTACTTTTGGTATTTTTAGTATTTCTACGGTGTCTTCGTTTTCGAGGTGGCCATAGCTTTTGGCGAGCCTTATTTCAGCGGCCATAGGCCCATTAATGCAACCAGGCAGCTGATGCCCACCATCGGATTAAAGGTGTAGATCATCGTGCGGCGGGCATCAGCTGCTTGGCCGCATTAATGGGCCTATGGCAGCTGAAATAAGGCTCGCCATAGCTTTCAAACTAAGTGTATTAAATGTTTGTTAATATGCATTGTACTTTTAGCACAACTTACAAAGCATTTTTCAATAACATGTTCAAAGTTTAGACCAATAAGAAATCAGAAAAATAAATTTAAATAATTTAAATAAATAAACAATAAAAAAATTTAATGTTTAACTATGGAAAATTATAAAAAAAAATTGCAAATAGAAAAATTAATGTCAACATCACAAAAAACCCAACGCCTAATACCTTCTGGGGGCAGGTACAATAATAAAAAGGTTATGTACTAATTGCAATAAAGATGTTAATTCAATTTTAGATTTCAAAATTTAAAATTCATATTATTTTCAACTTAGCTATAAATAGTGTTTGTATAGTTGTTTTCAGTTTATTTTTATTTTTATATTTGTTAAAAGACAAGTTATATTGTAATCCGTTTTAAATTAGGGGAATTTTGAGGTTTAAAATAGGCTTCCTAAGGAAATTCTAAAACAATAGTAGAAATAACAAAATAAGATTAGATTACATCATCATATTTTAGAGGGGAAAAAATAAAAAACTACTTTTTCAATTCTTATTTTCAACTTATCTCCATATGGGTTTACTCAAATTTCGAGTGAGAACATTCGTTGGATGTAGAATTTGATTCCTCATCCAAGAAGTAGCCATGTTGCATACGTTCGATGGATCTTGCTACACAAAAAATGAGAAATACATGAAAAATGTGATTGCAATCACACTTTTCTATGTATTTCTCATTTTTCATATAGCAGGGTACATCAAAAGTATGCAACATGCGTACTCCTTGGATGAGGAATTAAATTTTGCATCTAATGAGTAATCCCACTTGAAATTTGAGTAAAACGTTAGGGAGATAAGTTGAAAATACAAGTTGAAAAAATAGTTTTATTATTATGTTTTATTTTTTAATCTTTTTACTTTTTCACCCCAAAAATGGTGAATCGTCCCCCATGGTTGACATCATCATCTTGAACCCTATTAGTTCTTATAAATTTTATTTTGGTTGTACATTTTTCTTAGAAGACTCATTTTAGACTTCAAAAGTTCTCTAATATGATGGTAAAAAAACTTTGACCTCCAAAATTCTGAAACAATCCATAAAATTTATTATATTTTTTCAAAATTATCATATTAAGTCAAATATTTTGAAAATTAAAAATTAATTTTAATTTTTTTGAAATTTAAACTTTTTTTTTCTTTTGATTGTTGTACAAGAGCTAACAAACTTTATAAGGTTTTAAATATAATTATCAGAAAATAAAATTGTCTGAATTGACCTAAAGTCTTGTCAACTTTAATTTTATATATTGATATGTTTCATTTAGTTCACGATTTCATCTCAAAATGTTGATTACACTTTTCATGGAGTATTGTATAATATATAGTAAAACTTTAATTTTGTATATTGATATGTTTCATTTAATTCATGATTTCATCTCAAAATATTGATAACACTTTTCATGGAGTATTGTATAATATACAGTCAAATTGAGTTTTCTCAAAATTCAATCATCCATTATGGTTTATGATGCTCACTGCTCACCATAATATAAACTAATGTTGTCATCGACACAAATGGAATGAGTTAATTTTCCACCAATTAACTCATTTCATTCGTATCGATGACACTATTATTTTATATTATGATAGATTGAGTTAATTGTCCACCAATTAACTCATTCCATTCATGTCGATGACACTATTAGTTTATATTATGATAGAATGAGTTAATTGTCCACCAATTAACTCATTCCATTCATGTCGATGACACTATTAGTTTATATTATGGTGATCAGTGAGCATCATAAACCATAATGGATGATTAAATATTTAGAAGACTTAATTTAACTGTATATTATACAATACTGCATAAAAAGTGTTATCAACATTTTGAGATGAAATCGTGAATTAAATGAAACATATAAATATTTAAAGACAAGTGCATAGTGAAAATTCCAATAAAAAGTAAGATATTTCGCACTAAGGTCTCCATACATTGTGTGTATATATATAATATATATTCTTTATAGAAAGATAAATAAATATTGAGATACATGCACTCCATGTCTACAACTAATTATGGATGTCAATATGTAATTGTATAGAATATATGAGATGTATACACTTTCTCAATCATTAATATATAACCATAAAGAATATATGGTAGAGGGAAGGTAAGAAATTTTATAGTGATATAGATAATTTTAAAATGCAATTGAGTTAATCAACTAAGACATGGTTTTTTTATAAATAATTTTATAGAAATAGACATTCTCTTTACTACTAATTGTGGATGTCAAATATGTTATAGTACAAAGTACATGAGACATATACACTCTATTGTTAGTTTTTGATGTTTAAGATATTAAATAATATATGGTGATGAGAGGGAAAGTATAATAGATACAGATTTTAAAATTTGATCTAAAGAGGAAAATTTATAATTATAAAAGTAATTGTCAAATTTAATTTTACTATTTCAAATATGAAATATGTTTTAGTGTGATATGTGTAAGTTTGCTTTATAGTGAAACTTACAAATAGAGAAGAGATTGAATTTTTTATATTTCTTTGTAATTTTGAAAGATTAATGACAAGTTATTTAGATTATGTTATAACTAATTTTTTAGTGGAATTTTTAGTAAATTTATTACTTTATTTTTTATGGAAATATTATCCAATAGTTGGGGTTAAGGTTACACATAATGAAATAACGGGAAACAACACATTTGAACCCAAGTTTGAAAGAGTATATGTATTATTGTAATTAACTAGTTAGTTATTGGGGTAAATACTTATAGAATTGATGGTTGAAAGAGGTCTTGCTGAGAAATACCTTGCTTCAAAGTCCTACTCTAAAAATCAACTAGAAAACATATAAACAAAAAAGAACAAGTCATATTGAGTAAATGAGATATAAGAATCAAACCCTAACTATTTTAACTAATAATAACTAGACAATTAATATCCTTATACCAACTCTTCATAATTGAACACAATGAAGTGCATTGGAAACAAATACAATTAGTTTAGAGAAATGAGTTATCTATTGATTCAAACGACAACTATATAATGGAAAGATAATACCTGGTTCTAGCCATTGAAAATGCACGAAATAACCACTTAGGTTCCTTCTCTCAGAGCACTAGAGTATGCTCTTCTCAATCCTTACTTAACACATAGAATGAAAGAGAAGGAACCTCTTTCTTCTGTGCAAGATGGCAAGGGAAATGAAGTAGGGAACAAGAGTTTATGGAAGGGAGCTCCCTTAAAATCTCAAGGATGATTTGCTTGCAAATTTTGACATAAGTACATTAACGTATGGGTGATTTCATTCTCCTCCATCCTAGGCTCACTTTTATACAGCTAAAATATGGTTGGTGTAGTTAACTACAAGCCATAGGAGGTCATCAAACTAGAAAACCCATAAACCCTCTCTGAAAGCTTGTAATTTTTGCACATTTATATTTTAATTTTCTTAGTGCATTTTGGGGGTACATGTGAGTTGTCAATGGGATATTTATGTACGTACACACTTTGATTTAATAATCCTAGCATATGTATGCTATTATCTATATTGATAATAGTATATTCAAGACAAAAATGTGTTTTTTAAATAATTATGAGGAGAATTGAGGCCTAAAAGTATAAGAGTGATAATAATTAGGGCCATTGAGTGCATATTTGGCATAAAAATGGTAGAAGATGCTATAAGACATTTCTATATTCTTATGATTATTAATGAACTGTTATTTACTAAATAGCTAACACTTCATAAAGTCACATTGAACCTCTAAAAATACTAATTATGCATCTCCCCATAGTTCTATTTGTAACAAAATTATTCAACCTATTCATAATATAATAGCATATGTTTTGCACTTTTAAGGACAATGGTTAATTTAAAGTCTTACCTCTTAACTAGGATTTTATATTAACGTTTTTTTTGTTCATATAATGTTGTCTAATTTATCTATGTTTCACCATATTTTTCTTTTAAACAAGAATGAGTATGTATTTTAAATTAAGTTTGTGTATGGTCACAACAAGTACTCAAGAAATTTATTACATTTGGTCATCCAACATCTTATCCCTTTGTATGGTGGCTTCTAATACATCTAAGGGACTACATATTACTTTGAATTTCATTACATGCCTGTAGGAGTACATCCTACAATAACTTCCTAACAAAAAACAACATTTTCAATAAGCATACATTATTCAATGTTATTATTTCCCTCCTTTGGTGGTTGGTTGAGGTCTGGGAGTGATCTCCCTTCTTGCCTTCTTGCAACAATAGACTCCTTGAGGTTGAGATTCAGAGCATGGATTAGGTCATATAAAGCAGCAATCTATGTATATAGTGCCTCTATTTATGATTCATATACTTGCTTAACCTTCCCTTCAAGTCTTGGACCTCCTCCATCATATTAACATTGGTTGTCAGCTACTCCTGCAACTTCATATCCATTACTAGCATGCCAAGTTACCATGCATTCATTTTCTCAAGTATTTGTGTGACTCTTTCCTTACATTTGAATCTAGTGCACCTTTCACCTTTCTTTGTTGCTGGCACCAAGATCACATTCATTGTTAGACCACATCTTATTCCTTTCAGTCAAGATAAAAAAAAAGTATGCCTTTATATTTCTCAGTATCCCCCTTATCCCCTGATGTCGTTTGTTGTTATCACAAGCATGGGGTTCAACAATACAAAGCATCATCAACTTCCTCTATTTCCAATTTGTGTTCCTTACCCACTTAGTTTTTTTTTTGTTTTGGTGCCTCAATTTTCTACCTGTGCTTATGCCTTCAATATCCTACCTGTTCCCACTCAGGTTCATTACTAGGAGAGTCCTTAAACTCACATGCAACCCAAATTTATAGAGATGCACTGGGCCAGGCCTTCCACGAACCTCGCTGAATTTCTCAAATGTAGATCCACTTGAAATCTAGCCCAAAGTATTAGAAATCAGGTCGGAAATCCTTCCATCATTTAAACACCTTCCATAGTAACCCTTCAAGGGTCATCAAATCTTAGGAAGTGGAAACACACCTTCTGGTTGTGAACAAAATAAATACATCTTTTCTAGCTCATCCAATCTAGGAACTAAATTTATAATTGTAAAACATAATATATAGAAAGATACTAACATGTAACATTATTTCCCTAGTTGATCAAGAAATTGGCATACTAGCTTGGTTGGATTCACTCCACGAGACTTGCCAAACTCTCTTGAAGAATCCTAAACCTTTTTTTCCTAGTTGATATCCCGAATTATTAGGCCATACTAGGTTGTGAGGTCGTGTCTTCATCATTTCATAATTCATTCTTCATATCCCATGTGCATCTAACAAGTAATTATCATTTAACTCTTCATTAATTTCATAGATTTGGAAATGATCATTTACATGTGCAAGGGTCTTTGTTACACGTTATTTTGTCACCATGACATTTGACTATCTATATAGGTTCATCACCACCTATATTATGCTCCCTTAGAGGTCAAAAACCTTAATGTTCCTAAACCAAGTCTTGGAATTGGAGAAAAGCTCATTAAAACCCTAAAAAGTCTAACTTCGCACTTTTCTTAGCCCTTGCCTCCAAATCCGCAAATATTTGCTCTATAGCATGAAGCACACCCTACATTTTTTGCTTATAAAACCTACGGACCCCCGTAAATAGTCAAATAAAGAAAAAAGTAAGTTCTAGAAGCCCAACTGGATGAATATTCTCCCAACTAGAATCTAGAAGCACATTTAGTTCAAGCTTTATCCTAGACTCATGAGCTCTATCCCTTCACTCATGGAGTTTATCCCTTGGTATATGGAGCTCAAATCCCTTCATGAGAGGAATCCATCCCCCTCTTCATGGAACTGAAACTACCTCCATTTCCCTATAAATTGAGCTCATGTTTCAGTTTCAAGGGTAGACATACATATTAGTTGCTGAAGAATTTCCTAAGAGAGCATACTCTCTATACTAGCCATTTTTGATATGAGAATGATCACACACTCATTTCCATAACTTCATGCTATTTCAGAGAGAAGAAGGCTTGTCAATCTCAGAGAGGATGATTGTTCAGGACCCTGGAAGAACCTGTATAACATCAAGGCAGAAGGTTGTAAGGTTACTTCTTATTATACAATTTAATAAAAATGGATTCCATTTTCTCATTGAATTTCTCATGTATCTATTTGAGTATTTCAATTCTTGGATTCCTTGATCACTGAGATAGATTACTGTTTTCTCAATTATTATATCTTGCAAGTGATTTTAATCCTTTTATCTGTCTTTGATTGTAGGTTTCACATGCTGAAGTGACCTCTTTTGGAGCGACTAGATAGAAGAGTTCGGAAAGCATTGGACTTTAGGTAGGGGCATGTCCTTGTACTTTGTTATTAATAGTTCTGAATCACAAATTATCTAGAGAAAATGGTTTGCATTTTGTCGTTTGTTTCTAGATATCCTTAGGATACTAGGGAGATCGTTCTTGTTCACAAGAAGGATTTATCTGCATAACAAAATGGCGACTCCACTGAGGAATAGAACTTAGTTTCTCTTTTTATTTTTCAGTTTGATTTTTAGATTTTGATTAGTCTTAAACTGGGTTGGGTAGATAACTTACCAGAATACCTGAAAATTAAATCTAAATTTTTATTTTTTTGTGTTTTTCCTGGCCTCTGCGGTTTTTGTTTAAAGACAGTGCAGTAGCCTCCACAGTGTTTAGTTCAGAATAGTGTGGTACCACACTGTTCTCTATTAAAACCTGCGGACTAGTGGAAAATTTTAGAAAAATTTAGAATTCTCTTTTCAGGAGCAAGATTACCAGATTCTCTGTGTTTGCCCCAACTTGTCTTGACTGTCAAAGTCTTATGTGTGAATTTATTTCAGCAATTTTTGTGTCTGAGTAGTTTTTCATCTGATTTGCATTTTACAAGTGAGTGTTTGCCCTACTTTCTTGCTGCTCTATATTAGAAACCATAATATACCTTATCTTACTGATATGTTGTTGTTTTCTTGTTGAGCCATTGAAATTGTTGCAACCCTTGCTTTTCTGAAAATTGAGTTTCATTTTCATTTGCAAATTTAGAGCTATCTTAAGCTTACTGAGGCCTGAATTTCACTTTAAACCATTTGTTGGATGTTTTTATTTTTTCTAAGATAAGAAAAAATTCTTCTTGGTTCGATCACAAACTAAGAAAAACATCCTCAAAAATTTCTAGATAGAATTCAACATTAGTTTTTTGTTTTAGTTTTGAATTTTATGTTTTTAGGAGTTTTCAGTAAGGTTTTATTTTTAGAAATAGTTTTCTAAATGATTTGTAGTTTTTTGATATGATTGATGAAGGATTTAATTTTGAAAGAGTAATTGATCATTGGATGAAATTGAGTTCTCAAAGAAATCGTCTTCTTTTCAAATATTTTTGTTTATAAGAGAAAGAATTGGTGCTTTGAAAGTTATCTAAATCTCTCAAATCTTTCCTTTAAATAGGTTTCATTGAAAATAAAAGAGTTTCACTTTCCTATAGATGAAATTAGTGTATTTTTGAGTCGGTTCATTAAAACATCATTGAAGTTTCACTTCCATACCTTCTGTCTTAAGAAACAACCAAATTAAAAACAACGCTTTAATTAAAATCAATTTAGATATTTTACATTTTCTAGGGCTCTTTTCCACCAACATAGCTTGGGTTAGTTTCTTGGAATAGGTCGTAATTAACATTCCAAGATAGTTAAAACAAACAAGTAGAAATCTCGCAGTAGGAAAATCCAATTGTAGCATGTATGCTCTGGGAATCTCTTCTTAAAAGAGTCAAGAATGAGATCATGTCCGAACCAGTGAGGTAATCGTACCTATCTCATTGGGAAAGATAACAGATGTGCACGTATTAAAAATGGTAAATCTCAGATAGACCATTGTCGAGGAGCCTGGGGTCTCTTGTCGGTAAACCTTAGATTATATCAAGGAGCCTTCAAGGGGATTGATCTAGTTACTCTGCCCTTGTGTGTATATCGGATCATAGACTGTTCCCCCAGGTATATTTTTTCCCGTTGGTGACCTTAGTGGCTATAAAATTTAGGATTATTTTCCAAGGTGACGGTGGAGGGAAGGTCCCACTGTACCTGGAGCAGACATCGACTAGACACTACAAGGAAAAGGCCCTCTAGCGGAGGTTATAAAGGAGGTTTTTAGTGTTATAAAATTGGCCAAAATTGTCAAAAAAACATATGCTACCACATCCGTTTTTGGTAACGGAGATTTTGGTGGAGCTGTTAACAGAAATTCAACACAACTAAAAAAAATGGGCAGCCGAAGGTTATTACGGATGTTTTTTCATCGGTGCTCTTATCAGGTTTTAACGCACCGGTGCATATCGGTAGACAGTGCACCGGGGCGGTCGAACGAGCATGCACCGGGCCATTAAGGAAAATAACAGCACCAGGCTTGGTGTTGGTGATACAACGCACGGATCCGTTCTAATTGGTCTTGGGATTTGAGCGGTGCCCATCGGTCGTATAAACGTGCCGGTGTGTATGCTTATATAAACGCCCCGGTGCATCGTATCACGCAAATGCACCAAGGTTTACAATTGGTATCGGTATTCGTGCAGTGCAAATATGTCATACAAATGCACCGACGCTTATCGACACATAAACGCCCTAGTACGTACTATCACACAAATGCACCGAGATTTGTAATTGGTATTAGTATTCGTGTGGTGCTTATTGGTCATCCAAATGCACCGATGCGTATAGACAGAAAAAATGCCCCGGTGCATAGAATCACACAGACGCACCGCAATTTATAATTGGTACCGGTATTCATGCGGTGCTCATAGGCGGTAAAACAACACCGGTGCGTATAGATACATAAATGCATCGGAGCGCCGTACCGCACAAACGCCTCGATATTTTTAACTGGTTTTGGTATTTGTGCGGTCTTGATAGGTAGTATAAATGCACTGGTGCGCTTAATAATACAAGCGCACTGGTTTTCATTTTGTATTTTTTAGAAACATCGACCTGTGGCAGTGCAATTATTGTGATTGTTTTAAATTCATTATTCATCAAAAGTCGACACATATTATAACAATATTCATATTAATTAAATTTTTATTAATGGATTTGAATGTTGTGTTTAGATTAATTTTTTATATCATATCAAAATTATTATGGTTTTTTAAAATTCATTATTCATCAAAAGTCAACAGATATATGTTATAACAATATTCATATGAATTAAATTTTTATTACTGGATTTGAGAACGACAATGGAAAACAAAATAGCAACAATAGAGAATGCAATAGAATAAATTTAAAAAAAATTATTATATATATATATATATGAATAAGACATTCTTTGTCATACAAAATGGGACAGCTATTATTATCCCTTTATCTTTCAATTGGGACACTATATCCATTACATTAAAGAAAATGTCTGATTTCACAGACATTTTTCCAAAAATAGTACAATGCCTTGCTTTTATATCCAAACATAGTGATCATCATTCTTCGCTTGAACTACTATCACTACTAGAGCTACTTCCATGACTTGGGTTATTTTCAAAAAAAAATTGTTCATGACATTGATTGTTTTCTTCTTCTTCACCTTCTTCCATCTACAAACACAAAAATAAACTGTAATGATTGTATATACATTGGCGAGAATAATGAAAATTGCAATATTAAATAATATACATCAATGTAAATCGAAAAAAAATGACGTACCAATGCAACAATTAACTCATAAACTATACACATTCTTTTAAAACCATGTAACATGCCATCTTTCAAGATTTGATCTGTTGGCGCAGTGCCATACTTTGTTTCCTGCAATTTTTATACCCCATAAGAAATCATATATTTAATACAAAAGATTTATTTTTTCTATTAATTATAGACATAGCTAAGTAAAACAAGATTGATAGATGCTTACAAATTCCACAATTAAGTTTTGATATGCCAACATATACGCACAACCCATATTTAAACCAATTTCAATCAATTCCTCTGATGGTTCTTATTTGTATGTTAGCACCTGTTTGGAGACATTCAATGATGATTTTTGTAAAACAACTTAAAAATACAAAAATGAAATCTAGTTAAGTTGTTATAAGGAAGTAATAATTACTCACAAACTTAGATATCAATCATTTTCTTCCTTGTCGTCCTGTTTTATGTGCTGAATGGGTTCCATTTTCTTTTCTTTTCTGCAAGAAAATACTTGAAAATTAATATTTAATGCTAAATTGTTTATTTATTGTACCTAATGATCGAAAAATTCAATGATTACATATTACATTTGAAGCATGTTGTTGTTGAGATGGCTCCTCCTGCGATGCAATTTTTTCCATTTCTTTGACCATCTCCTTGTACACCTTTTTGGACATTCCTACTGGCATATTTCTGATATCAACTCATTCATCTTTTGAGACTTTCATAATCTTCCTGAAAATGTAACATGACAATAAACTATTTAATTTTTATATTGATATATGAAAAGTAAATATAACAAAAGTGATATTTATAAATAATTCTAGACAAAAATTTAAAGGAATATTACTTTTTCATTCCTTCTTTTTTGTTGTTGTACGTTTTTGCTATTAAAAGTCTGACATGTCTCATTGACCAATTCTCTGGAAACTCTTCCTGTAGTTTACATAAAATCTAGTTCTTGGAATCATTGGATTGGTTTTTGTATTGTAAGTGGAAAGAACGTTTATACATTCGTTCCACTAGATCCCTCAAACATTTGTAAAAGATTTCCCCCCTTTCGTTAACCTCCAACACCACTCCAGATGAGCTAAGGAGAAATTCATTTTCATTTGCATGTTCTATTGTTTTTCTTTTCTTAAAACAACATTCCTTTTCTGAGTTGTTGGTCCCTGTAGAACATTAAACAAAGGTGAATTAATAGACTTTTTCACACATGTTATCTAATAATTTTAATTATATTATTAATGAAAACTAAAAAAAGAAACTCATATTGGATCAATAGTATTTTTTCATTCACCTGATTCATCCTTTTGCAATTTTTCCATCAAGCTTATACGTTCTTTTGGTCCTAGATTATAAATAATCTTATCGAGCTTCATCATTTTGTGGCTCTGCATGATACACATTAAACAATACATATTATTTAAACTTACATATAGTTCAAAAATAAATTTTTTGTAAGAAATTTACAAAGAACTTGCCTTTTTTGCTTTTCTTGATGTGTTATCAGTATTTTTGTTACTTGATCTCTTGTCAGTAATTTATTTAACAATATCAAACTTGCATCATATCATTTAATAATATATTTTTAAATAAACTATCAACTTCTAAATTAAAAAAAAAAAAAAAAAATTCTCAAAAAACCAGTGCGTCATTCATGTTGAACGCACTGACGTCGGTGCGTTCATGACTTTCCCACACACCGAAAAAATAGTATAATACACCGTACAGTGCTCTATGTCAACAAGAAGCCTCGGTGCGTTACATGTCAATGACCGCACCGGTTAACCATCATAAAAATAATAAAAATCGTCCATTGTTAGTTTTTTTTAGCATAAATCGGTGCTATGTTTTACTTATGGCGCACCATTAAAAAAATCTTATTTTTTCACATTACTTATCCGGTGCTCTTGTAAACAAAAGAGCACCGGTGCACTACCTTACATAGGGCGCACCGTAAAAAATCTGTTTTTTTTTTAAATCATTCCAAGGCCGACATGGATTAGGATACGACTATGCTAATCGTCCTGTCAGTTGCATGTCTTAGGTCTATATTTAGCAATACAAACCCTATAAATATAAATTGAAAAGTCCTAATTTTGAATCACAGAAAGAAGAAGAGGAAAGGGAAGAAACAAAAAAAAAGTAAGGTTTGTATTTTTTGAAAGTTTTTTTTTTCAAAACTTAACGTATGTAGTGCATCATAATGAAATAGCTCATCGGCTGCATATTTTTTTAATTTTTTATGACAGTACTTCACGGTGTGCTGTGATAAATGAGTTCCCCGGTGCACTCTGTCAGACAGGGCACATCGACCTTTTTTTTTTTTTTTTATGCAAGGGCCAACATGGATTGGGATCCGACTATGTAGGTCAACCCGTTCGTTGGATGTCTTAGGTTTATATTTAGCAATATAAACCCTATAAATATAAATTGAAAATCCCTAATTTTGAAATCACAGCAAGTGGGAGAAGACAGGTCAGAAACAAAAATAATGTAGGGTATGTAAAATGGTTTTTTTTCAAAACAGCGCATTGTGCGGTGCGCCATAATGTAATAGTGCACTGGTGCCATATGTTACATATGGCGCACTGATAAAAACATAATTTGTTTTTTTAATTTTTTATCACTGTACTTGCGTGGTGCGCTTGTATAACAAAGCGCACCGGTGCTCTATGTTAGGAAGGGGGCCCCGACGAAAAAAAATGTCTTTTTTAAGATTGACACAATGGTCGACATGGATTGAGATCTGACTATGAAGATCCTCCCGTTGGTTGCATGTATTAGGCTTATATTTAGCAATACAAACCCTATAAATATAAATTGAAAACCTTAATTCTGAAATCACAACAAGTGGGAGAAGAAAGGGCAGAAACAAAAATAATGTAGGGTATGTTTGTAAAATTTCCCAAAACAACACGTTTTACGGTTCTCCATAATGTAATAGTGCACCAATGCCATATGTTACAAATGGCACACTAATAAAAACATATTTTTTATTTTATTTTTTATCATTGTACTTCAGCGGTGCGCTTGTATAACCAAGCGCACTGGTGCGCAATGTTACGCAGGGCGCACCAAGGCAAAAAAATCTGTATTTTTTTTAAGATTGACGCAAGGGCCAACATGGATTGGGATTTGACTATGCAAGTCATCCCATGGTTTGGATTTCTTATGAGTACAAAAACCCCTATAAATCTAAATTGAAAAGAAAGAGGGAGAAAAAATGGCAGAAATAAAAAGAATCTAGGGTTTTGTTTGTAAAAATTGATTTCTTTTTTTATTTTTGTTTTTGAAAACTGCAGAAAAGGTAAAAAAATGCAGAAAAAAAAAAGTTAAAAAAACAATAAGATTTGATTTTGTATTTTACTTCATAAAAAACTAGAGAAAAAATAAAATAAAACAATAGATTTTGATTTCTTATTTCACTGCATAAAAAAAACTACAGAAAAAAGTACAAAAAAACAATAAAATTTACTCACGTCGTTTAAAATTCTATGGTACAGGGTTTGAATTACCAGAAGTTTGGAATTCGAATTGTCTGACTACTTCTTTCCAAATGTATTTCCCTGCTCCACAGTGCTCTCATGCTCTGTTTGCTTCAGGCATGTATCCTGCAAATCTCTGGCTGAACTTTTTTGCAAAAATAGTGAAATAATGAAAAGTGTTTAATATTTAAAGAAATTTTTTATGAAATTAGATTTTCGAAAATATTTTTCTGCCCAATTTTCAATTTACCGCTTTTTTTTTCACTTAAATAAAATAGGGTTGCACTTTTTTTAATTGTGTTTATTCGTTTACCGGTGCGTTGTCTAATTCAACTGCACCGGTGCTACTTGTTACAAAAACGCACTAGTGCGCAAAATACAGAACTGGCCAGTGCAGTTATCTGAACAATACGCACCGGAATTACATTTAGGTTTGTGCACCAAATTTTATTGTTGTTTTTGTCAAATTCAGGGAGAAAATATCATATATTATATGAAATGGACAATTCTTCAAAATCCAGCTCATTACATAATATTTCTCAAAGTCCATCGTGGAGTTCTTCCTATCCATGTGGAGACGTAATATTTACTTCAGATTTGTTTTATTTTTTCACTATCTAATTGAATTTCTGTATGTTTTTTTTATCCATGTAGTCAATCATGCACAACTTAATTAAATTTGTAATGTATACAAATTTCCAGGTTCATGCAGATTCATCATCGAGTTCAAATGCACAAAATTATATTCAAAGTACTACTCCAAAACATCGAAAGTTCTTATCAGGAGCTTCATACCGCAAGACGCATTTGGTAGATGAAAATGGACAACCTCTTCACCCTGCCAATTGTAACAATATTGCATATTCTAGCCACAATCTTGGGACAATGATGGTAATTATAATTATAATTGTTTGGTATATATATTGATTAATATGTAATTATTTCAACATCAAACCAATTTATAATCATGCAATATTGTCAACGTGGTTACTAATTGATATCATAATATTTTGTACTAATCATGTTCAATTTTTTTTTTTAATTATTAGGATTCTAGTGATGATGAACGACCTACCTACCATCTTCCATTGCACCCCACGACAATTTCAAATTGATAGAAGACTGAAGTAAGAGAAAAAATCAGAGAGGAACGATACCAAGAATGGTTGAATCAACCACCGATTCAATTCGCGCTACGTCCAGATTCACCAATTAGGAATGACTACAGCAATAGTAGTTCTTCACAAGTTGGCAATGGAGATAATCAAATAGAGGTTGGTATGGATGATTACTTAAGGGACACGACTGCCATGGAGACAATATTGTTAGATGCATTCCAAAATGATGATCAGCTAGGGGATGATGCTCATATCACTGACACCTTTTTTGAAAGCCTTCAATTTGCTTCCACCACCCGTCTCTTTGGACCCGGCGGTCAGCCAAATTCTACCCAGTTGGGGACAACGATGTTACTATACAACTTGAAAGAAAATTTTGGCTTGTCGAATGCATGTTTCTCGAAACTTTTGAGGTAAGTTACCATAAAGTACTTCCGGCCTTATATATAAATTTGAAATATAATCAGTACACTGCAATGAACATTACAAATGTTAAATTTTATGAACATTAATAATTATATAGACATTAATGTACATTTATTAATATAGTTTTCCATGATCACCAACTATAGGTTATTCAAAGATAAGGTTCTTCCGAGTGATAATGTCTTGCCCGGTAGCTGTGAGGAGGCAAAAAAATTGTTGAAAATGTTGGGTGTTGAGTACATATCATATCATTCATGTCCAAATGATTGTATTCTATATAGAGGAGAATATGCAGACAAAGAGATGTGTCCAAAATGTGGGCATGACAGGTATGATAAATAAAAAAGAAGGGTAAATCACATACTGGTCCTCCTTTTAAGATATTGAGGCACATGCCTATAATCCCAAGGATTCAAAATCTCTTTCATTGCAAAGAATTAGCTATGTTGCAGGGATGGCATGCCTCACACAGAAGTGAGTTTGGAGTTATGCGAATACCAACTGATTCAATAGCCATGAAGCATATAGAGGATACATGCCCCGAAAAATTCAAGAATGAAGTACGAAGTCTACGAATCAGCATAGCCATGGATGGCGTCAACCCATATTCCCTCCAGAACACCAACTATTCTGTTTGGCCTATAGTAGTGATCAATAACGATATCCCCCCATGGTTGTCCATGAAAAATGAACATCTTATGTTGGATCTCATAGTCCCTGGTAGAAGACAAGTGAAGAATATGGATGTCTACTTACAACCACTGGTAGATGAATTGAAGGAATTATGGGATGGGATAAATGTATACGATGTATCAAGACCCATCGCAGCAGAGAGGAGGTTTACATTGTAAGGCATATGTGCTTACATGACACATGATTATCCAGGCTTAGGATTTTGCTCTGGTAAATTACATGTTTAATTTATTGATTTGTTTATATATAATGTAACAATATTCTTTCACATATTAGTTATTTAATTCGTTTTAATATTATTATTTTTTATCTTCATGATAGTCTTTAACGTTCCATGCATATTAATTAATGTATACAAATATAATCTCGCAAGTCTTGTAACAAAAGGGTATTTTGGATGTAAATGTTGTGGACCTTCTCTGAAAGCTAGATGGTCCAAGGACCTACGAAATCCAGTGTATGATTGCTCCAGGATATTCCTATGTTGTAGCCGCTACAACACCACCCTAAATTTTGGATATATTTAAAATTTTGGGTTCCCCCTCTGCTCGCTCAGGCGTTAAAGTCTTTCACCCGACCTGCAGTCAGTGACATCCCACCGACCTATCCCCAACCCCTCACGAGCTTTCTCACCATCATGAGCAGATGTTGTTGCTGCAATCACGCCATATGTGGGAGGGATCATCTAGCATACACTCAAGCACCCTTACCGCAATTGTGCCATGTGTAATCAGATTAGCATGCATACATTCAAATAGAAAATTTTGTGTATTGACGATTAAAGGCCCTCTCGTCGTGGGTCATTAAGCATGTTGACTGAATACGTACTTTAAGCTCGTTAATCTCATATGTTTTATCTAGAGACACCATTATCAAAGAGTAATTGTGATGTCGTAATGTTCCACACAGGTCGACCCCATGGGTGACATACTCCTCAGTCGTGTCACGACATCAAGGGAAATAAAATTGGGCTCAACGACAAGGCCAAAGTTGCGGAACAGGGGAGGAGCAGGAGCAGCTGACCAGTACTGTTAAAAGGAGGATGGTGTGATGCATGTTGATCAGAAAAAGAACCTTTTATGTCATTGATGCAAAGGCTTTCTTCGCTAATGCGCACCAGATACTTAAACGCTCCGTTTGGCAATGTCCAGATCCTGCACCATACCATATAAATGTCGATGGGTGCACACAACGAAACATATTTCACCACTCTGACAAGTCTAACCTGAAGTACAACTCGGTAAACAAAGCAAACTCAGACGATTACTCTAGAGGATGACAATCTCATTCAAGGCATTCTCATGCCGGGCAGCAGTGCGAAAGCACACAGGTTGGTGTGGCAAGCCAATGGCAGAGTTTCTAATATATGAACGCTCCTTTGAGAAGCAACATCTATTAATCCTGAGCTACATAGTGTGGGATTATTCATGCTGCAAGAAGTACATATGGAGGAATGAAAAGGCCTTAAAACCCTAGTCTCCTTTGCTCTTGAAGTTGTCAATGCGAGACCACAAGAGATGGGGAACCTCAAATTGAACCCAAAAGGTCATGTTTAAATGCATACACCTTTTGGTAGCCAGGCACATGGATGTATATGCACCAGAACCACAAGATAAAAGGGGTTAGTATTAAAAGGGCCATCAATGTGGTTGGAGTAGCAGATTTCGACTCTCAATCTTTCAAAACAAGAAGCCTTCGTATTGTGAGGTAAAGTAAGTGATCAAATTGAAATAAGGCTCGGAAGCATATGGTTTTAAAACCATAAGTTATCCTGGAGAAAAACTAAATGATAACATTAAAAAGGGTTCAATCGACCAAGGTGATGTTGTATATATTAATGCAAGGCACAAGACCATGTGGGTTCCAAAACATATAAAACGGTGGAGTTTGGACTGATGGTAAAACAACGTTGAGCAGATATATTATGGTCGAAAATTATGTATCAAACACGGCAGCGAATATGATAAATACTATGGTGCAATGTATAACAATCTGCAGTCATGTTTTAGCAGTGCAAGGCCACGTGAGATGGTTCCACAAAACTGCATGGACACGTGACATGGTGCAAAGCGTAGAAATGCATGGATTCCAACGTGGCATGGCGCAGAAAGGCACAGACACGTTGCATGGGCGCAAAGTTCGATGGTTTTGAGCAAAGACATAAATTGGGTGATCCAAGGTCGTGGTGCGAACTGCATATTCTTAACCATATTTCAAAGGGTGCGAAACAACATGTTCTTTTCAGACCAAAGGATGATATCATAGACACATTACATGGGCGCCGAGCAGACACGTATGAATGTGTGTTACCATGGTGCCAACAGTTTAATAGTGCGGTTTCAATCCACGTGGAGCAGGCATATTGTGGTCAAACCTCATGATAAAAGGTGGAACGGAGCTGCATGAAATGTTGCATGGAGCCCCACGTCGATGGCAGGTCCTTCAAATTGTGGTAAAAGTTGGAGCAAACATATACATACGGCGGTCAAACATTATGGTTAAGACGTTGATCAAAGCTATTGGGAAATACATGGCATTTCTATGACATATTTTATTCGTCGGAGCAGTTATATAATATGTGGTTAAAGCGTGCAAGTCAAACATTTGCAACAGACAGACGACGGCAATGAAATAACAATCATCGAGCGGTTGGCAGAACCATATAAAAACATCAACGCAATTTCCAACCTATGATAAACATAGAAGGTATGTATGTAGTATTCAAAGGCTGTATTTAAACAGGGAGCAAAATATTTCATGGTGCGTTGATAATCAACTGCATGGATGAAATTTGCGGCATGTCTATCTCCAAGTCTGCATGGCAACTGTCATAGAAGACCGTGCGTTTCTGGTAAGTGTGTAAGGCCATCAATACTGAAAAGGAATGCGAGTAGGTTATGCGTTACAACTGAAGTCCTGCACCGAAAATCCAGCGCTATAAAAGCATGCTGCGTTTGATACTAAAAAGAGCTATTTTAAAGGAACAGACAGCAGCCGACTTCTGTAGCCTCGACGGCTATATTCCAGGAGAGAATCACTCTTTAAATCTGTTGCGTTAGTCCCATTTAGAAAGATGCTATCAATAGTAACACTACTGACCACGTCGAGCTGTCTTCACAGAGCTCAGTCTTCGATGTTTCCTAAGGCGCTTGCTGTTACTCTGTCCAAAGGATACTGAAAAAAAAATGGATCACACAACCCATAGTGTGTTTTCCATTGCAGGCTCATGCAGGAATCTCTGTGAGTGGCATAGGGCCCTAGACAATTTTGCTGCAGGCATACGTGCATGTGTAGAGGCTTTTCGACTCAGAGGAGCAGAAACCGAGTATAATTGGCCTTGCACAACGACAGATCTAGTTTCTTGGAGGTGGGATCAAAGTGCACGACCAATAAAGGGTATTCTGGACTGCATGCTCTTGTTGTGGCGTGTTGAAGGGCAGTTGGCCGAATCAGAGAGACCGACAAGACCACAAAGCAGCGAAGGGAAACAATCTGCCCGTTCCATGTTGTGTTGAGACGGATTATTAATTTTCATATAGCTTATCGATTGTTAACTTGATATTGGTAAGAGCGCGTAGCAGGGTTTTCTACTGGGTTTCGCCATCATCTGGAGGTTTCAATAGTTCACCACACCGTCACTTAAACGCTCTGCAAGGATGAGTCTTCAACGTGTTGTATCGGAACCTATATGGTGACCATCTCAAAAGACCGCGTGCCTCAAATAAGGATGGAAAACATAGAAGGAATATGGATGGTTTACGCGTTACATACTGGAAGCCAGCTCCATGAAAGCCATAAAATCCGACCTCCTTATATGACTAAGTAGCCTCGAGGGCGATACACCGGAAAGAACTGTATGGCTGGCGGAAAACATAATTAAGGGAGCAAGTGGTTCGAACAGGTTCTGAGATTTGAAAATACGCCTATAGAATAGGACTATGCAAGGGTCCGAGCTGATCTTTAAAATCTCCTGGTTTATGTATCTACGATTATTATTTATTACTTCCTCAACATGCACAAAATGTTTGTATGCGTGAGGCTGATTTAACAGGTTACACATGGCTGATTTAATTCGCTTATCTATAGGTTATATGAGAAGATGCTGATTTACTCTGTTGTCTTGCAGGTAATACAGGGAAATAGTAATTCCCATCCAAATTAAGGGAACTGCTAGCTCTCTCCGGAGGATGCGAAGCTGGGTTTCAAATCAACCTCGAAACTTAGTGTTATGTGGATGCTCAACATCACCGGCAGATAGAAGTTGTTGTCGCACATGGCGAGGGCTAAGGATGGTCTCTGAAGAACAAGGTTTTGAGATCGCTGAAAGAGAAATGCAGAAGGGATGACCAAAGGTCGCAAGGTTGCATCTCTTCGATTTTTCCTCCTTTGCGACCCCGCGACCTAGCGACCTAGTCGCAAGGTCGCAAGGTCGCACCTCTTCAGTTTTTTTCGCCTTTTGCAACCCCGTGACCCAGCAACCTAGTCGCAAGGTCGCGAGGTCGCATTTCTTTGGTTTTCCTCCCTTTTGTGACCCCGCGACCCAGCGACCTAGTCGCAAGGTCGCAAGGTCGCATTTCTTCGATTTTCCTCCCTTTTTGCGACCTAGCGACCTAGTCGCAAGGTCGCAAGGTCGCATCTTGGCCATTTTCTTACAACCTGCGACCCCGCGACCCAGGCAGGTCGCAGGTCGCAACAACAGCTCAGGTCGCAGGTCGCAGGTCGCAACAACAGCTCAGGTCGCAGGTCGCAGAAAATACTGGGTCGCAAGGCAGCCCAACAGTTAGGAAGATGAAAAGTCAAGGAAGCCCAAAGGGAAGGTTTTATATTATAAATACTCCTTCGGGAGCTTGTAAAAGGATCTTTGGTTTGGGACTCGAGCTGAGTACATTGTATTACCAATAGATTATACATTTAATGATGAATACAATCATTTTGTAAAATCTCTTTGTGGATCTGGTGTTGTTTTATGTACGAGCACTCTTGAGTATTATATTTTCAGTTTCTGAACATCTTTAGATTAAGGGAACTGTATCTTTAATTCAGTTCACAGTTACATAACAGTTTGCTGATTATGTTAATGGTGGTTGAGTCATTTCACTTTCTTAGCGAATGTTGATGACTTTGTTTATCTGCGTTTGTGTTATCATTTAAATCTTTTAGGAAGTGAAGGGTGTTCTCGCCACGAGGAACTGTTTCTTTCATGGTCAGAACAGCTTACAGGCATGAAACTAATGAAGTGTTGCTAACAACACTTCCTTCGGTCTTCATGCTTTATTATTTTTCTCTTGCTACTCATAGTGTTGTATGTACATTTAATGCATCAAGCATATGTCTTGTATCAGTCGATTAGGTGTGTATTCACTGTTTTATCGAGTTTAAGCAAGACCCAAAGCAAAGGAGAAATCAGTGTTAGCCGGACCCACACCTCGGACGGGATCCCTAATCCAAATGGTTCAAGGTCTAATTGGGACCTTTTACTGGGGAGATCCCCTGCTGTTGGTCGTGACAGATTTTCCCGTCAACAGAATTGGCGCTAGAAGGAGGGCCTGAACCTCCGACCTTATGGTTAACAAGAAAGGGGGGCCAGATTGACAAGCTGAGCCCTTAGAGCCTGCAGTTAATCTCATATCTATAATGGCTCGTTCCCAAATCATTCTCCCGAGATGTTTGTCGGAGTTTTATGAGCCTCGATACTTCATCCCCGATGAACTTATGTATCACTTGTCCCAGTTAAAGTTTGATGGTGAAAATGGGGTGTCCATAACCCAACACCTTCTAGATTTTTGTGACTTTAGTGAGTGCTATGAAATTGACGATGAAGGTTGGGTTTGTTTGATTTTCTTCCTCACTCTTGAAGGTCGCGCTAAGCAATGGTGCCGCACATTACCGAAAGCTTCCATCCATTCATTGGAACAACTCGCCAGTGAATTACAACAAGCTTTTCACAGGTATGATCTTCATAACGTTGTAATAAAGTTAAATGACATCAGAATGGAACCTCAGGAATCTTTAGATGAGTTCTTTATCAGATTCGTTCATTATTGTTTTGAGTTCCCTGAGAGGGATGTCGATTGGAAATGTTTAAGTGAATAGTTCAAGTATGTGATTCTCGTTTCCCTTGAACAATTTCAGTTAGATCCTAGTGTTCCCTATGATGACCCGCAAGTTACCGGATGTTCAGATTTTGTCCCTAATGCTGCGTTGTCCATCTCCCCAAGTCTAGAACACATTCAAGCCTCCAAGGAGAGTATTGCTATTTGTGATATTCTCACCCCTCCTCATGAGTTGTCAGGTAGTGGAGTTGTGACCTCGAAAGTTCTGAGCAAGGACAGACACTGGCAGGAGGATAAAGCCTATTGCACTACCTTTGAATCTTTCATGCACCATGTCGAATCAGAGTTTGAAAACCACAGTGGCTCATCATCTCTCTCGGTTCATGAAACCTACCTCAAGCCCACTCGGTGTCTCCCTAGACACAAACCTAAATCTAATTCGCATACTGATTATGAATCGACTCCTACCTCGCATAAAGTTGATTCCCTTACAAGGCCTGCCAGATCATCGTTTTCTCTAAATGACACGGATGCATGTGTTGAAAAGCCTTGTAGGGTTAACGCCCCTGCGACTCAATCTTTTCGTTCATTATTCCCTGGTTGGTTTCCCGATCCCGCCACACCAGTAATTTCTTCGGGACATTCAAAATTTCCTTATACTGGTATTGGCGGCAATTATAAGCCCACAGATGGTGTTTCACAATCGCAGTTCAAAATCGATGAATCTTTCAGATCTGATCATTCTCACTCGAAATCTTTAGACAGCCATAGGAGCAATTTCCTGTCTGGGCAACCTCAATATGTCCTCTTTATTGATCCATCCCAGTTGGTAACTCCCGCGGAGCCTGACTTGCCAGGTAACCAACTTGATCAAATCGATGGTTTTAGCGATCACTCCTTATCTGAAAACATATTCAATCATACCGCTGAGGAATATCACTCGCATCTCTTTGCTGACCCTATGAAGACACCTGAATTCAGTGATTCACTTTGGGAAGATTCAAGTACCCATCAGAAAGTTGAAGTGCTTCAGCTTCTGCCAACTGTTTCTGAGATGACGATCCCCAAATACCACGCTCCTCCCAGCATAACCGCGGTAAATCCACCTTACCCTGGAAAATCTAAAGAATCTGATATATTGATCTATCAATTTGTCAGTGCGCCAACATTTGACCAAATTGATACAAAGCCCACTAACATTTTGCAACTCACCACAATGCATGATCACATCCATTCGCCTGTTGATTTCGCCCAAACATCAAAGTTGGGAAGCCCTCCGCTCAAAGGTATGAAGTTTGTTCAAGGTGGTGAGGAATTTCAGGCTCCACTAAACGTGGATTCGGATCCCCATACCCTTGACCAAACCCAGGAGCAACCCCGGACTACAGTTTTCGAAACTAGGGTTTCTACGCTTGGATGCGCATGCATCTATAATTCGCCTGGCACCTGCTTATTGTTTCCATTCCATAGAACTGATGGTCCTCAACACCATGATGAGTCTATAGCTGGTCAACTCGACCAAACCTATTCGGTGGATGTGCCTACAAATAGGCAATGGCTTATCCAGCGCCCATCAGACCTCGGATTGTGCATAAATGATTATGTGTCATTTATAAATGTTAAGTTTCAAGAAAATATTGTTGTGTATCAAGAGGAGAGTAGGATTCAGCTTGCACAATCTATTCTGGCATGTTCTTTGGTAAGTATATATGATCGTCTTTCCATTGCACCTGCTCCTCAGGTAAGTTTTGTTGTCATTGCACTTTTTTGGATACTAGCTCTGATCCTGATCTTTGCTGTCGTTGCAGGATGCGAACTAATGCGGTGGCTGCACTGGAAAGTTGATTTTACATAACCCGGGCACCTCATGGGTTAAACTAGGGTTTAGGTGTAGGCTAGCTAGGACCTGTTAATAAAATTTTAGTTCAAAGTTAATTAGGTTTACTTGCCAAATTTTTACTTCATGATTTAAAAGTGTGTTTGTTGTTTTGTTTACGATTAATATCTTAGGCATCATCATGTTACAAGTATTTTCTTTCATTTCCTTTTCAGTTACTTGTCGCTGCATAAATTGCTTGTATTGTGCCTCTTTTCCACCTTCAACCAGTTGATCGTCCTCGCACATGGCGTTTCATTTCATCTTGAGCCTCGCCTATTACATTGTGTCGTACTCTCTCTTCCTCACATCATTTCTGTCATGTCGCCTGCCACTGCACAAGCCCTCATTACAACCCTATCACCTTGCAGTATTGTTTTGCCCCGATTTCTGAAGCAGTAACCCCATTGTTTTTGCGTGAGGTTGTGGTGGCTATCTCAAGAGGCGGCTTTCTCTCAGGACAAGTCGTCGAAGTCACATTCTCAACAAGATGCCTATGAGTCTAAATTTATTTAGCTAGGGAGATACAAGCCAGTTGCTTGTGGGAGACCTAATGAGTTTGAATGGCCCATACCCGTAGCCTAAGTCTTGTGCCCAGCATCATCTTGGACACCCTAAAATGATCTTTTTTGCACGCTTCGCCTATTGTGGTAAATGGGATGTGAAGGTTCAGCACAAGGGAAAACCCAAATCAGGATATATTTCAGTTTCTGTAACACGAGAAACAACCTCTCTTGCTCGTAAAATAAGTCGGGATCCCTCATCCGCCCATGAAAAATAAGTGCCATGAGCACATGAAAATAAGTGTTGTAAGCACATGAAACAAATAAGGGTAAAGGATCGAGAAAGGCTTCCTGCGCAGAGAGGTAATGCAACGACTCCGCCGGGGTACTGACCAGGCTCGCTGGCAGTGGAGAAACGTTGTGATTTCTTGAAGTGACTCCGCCGAGGTACTGTCCAGGCCTGCTGGCAGCGGAGCAACACCAGAAACTTACTTTAAAAATCCTGAGAATAATAAACCCTCTGCCTTGCCCTTCACATCATGAACAAGCTATTGGTGTCTGTGAGCTCTCTAGTGATGTGTTTCTGATTAGCGAGACCTTTGAGGCACAAGGATTAGGCATACCTGTAAAGGGCCAAAGTAATACAAAGGGTACCCCTGGAACTTGTTCAATATTCCCTTGCATCACTATCCGGACTCAGAATTTTGTTTTGAAAGTGACAGAGATGCTGGATTCTACCAGTGGTTCGCCATTTGTTGTAGCCGCTACAGCACCACCCTAAATTTTGGATATATTTAAAATTTCGGGTTCCCCCTCTACTCACTCAGGCGTTAAAGTCTTTCACCCGACCTGCAGTCAGTGACATCCCACCGACCTATCCCCAACCCCTCATGAGCTTTCTCACCATCATGAGCAGATGTTGTTGCTACAATCACACCATATGTGGGAGGGATCATCTAGCATACACTCAAGCACTCTTACCGTAATTGCGCCATGTGTAATCAGATTAGCATGCATACATTCGAATATAAACTTTTGTGTATTGACGATTAAAGGCCCTCTCGCCATGGGTCATTAAGCATGTTGACTGAATACGTACTTTAAGCTCGTTAATCTCATATGTTTTATCTAGCGACACCATTATCCAAGAGTAATTGTGATGTCGTAATGTTCCACACAGGTCGACCCCACGGGTGACATACTCCTCAGTCGTGTCACGACATCAAGGGAAATAAAATTGGGCTCAACGATGAGGCCAAAGTTGCGGAACAGGGGAGGAGCAGGAGCAGCTGACCAGTACTGTTAAAAGGAGGATGGTGTGATGCATGTTGATCAGAAAAAGAACCTTTTATGTCACTGATGCAAAGGCTTCCTTCGCTAATGCGCACCAGATACTTAAACGCTCCGTTTGGAAATGTCCAGATCCTGCACCATACCATCTAAATGTCGATTGGTGCACACAACGGAACATATTTCACCACTCCGACAAGTCTAGCCTGAAGTACAACTCGGTAAACAAAGAAGACTCAGAAGATTACTCTAGAGGATGACAATCTCATTCGAGGCATTCTCATGCCGGGCAGCAGTGCGAAAGCACACAGGTTGGTGTGGCAAGCCAATGGCAGAGTTTCTAATATATGAACGCTCCTTTGAGAAGCAACATCTATTAATCCTGAGCTACATAGCATGGAATTATTCATGCTGCAAGAAGTACATATGGAGGAATGAAAAGGCCTTAAAACCCTAGTCTCCTTTGCTCTTGAAGTTGTCAATGCGAGACCACAAGAGATGCGGAACCTCAAATTGAACCTAAAAGGTCATGTTTAAATGCATACACCTTTTGGTAGCCAGGCACATGGATGTATATGCACCAGAACCACAAGATAAAAGGGGTTAGTATTAAAAGGGCCATCAATGTGGTTGGAGTAGCAGATTTCGACTCTCAATCTTTCAAAACAAGAAGCCTTCGTATTGTGAGGTAAAGTAAGTGATCAAATTGAAATAAGGCCTGGAAGCATATGGTTTTAAAACCATAAGTTATCCTGGAGCAAAACTAAATGATAACATTATAAAGGGTTCAATCGACCAAGGTGATGTTGTATATATTAATGCAAGGCGCAAGACCATGTGGGTTCCAAAACATATAAAACGGTGGAGTTTGGACTGATGGTAAAACAACGTTGAGCAGATATATTATGGTTGAAACTTATGTATCAAACGCGGCAGTGAATATGATAAATACTATGGTGCAATGTATAACAATATGCAGTCATGTTTTAGCGGTGCAAGGCCACGTGAGATGGTGCCACAAAACTGCATGGACACGTGACATGGTGCAAAGCACAGAAATTCATGGAGTCCAACGTGGCATGGCGCAGAAAGGCACAGACACGTTGCATGGGCGCAAAGTTCGATGATTTTGAGAAAATACATACATTGGGTGATCCAAGGTCGTGGTGCGAACTGCATATTCTTAACCATATTTCAAAGGGTGCGAAACAACATGTTCTTTTCAGACCAAAGGATGATATCATAGAAACATTACATGGGCACTGAGCAGACACGTATGAATGTGTGTTACCATGGTACCAACAGTTTAATAGTGCGGTTTCAATCCACGTGGAGCAGGCATATTGTGTTCAAACCTCACGATAAAAGGTGGAACGGAGCTGCATGAAACGTTGCATGGAGCCCCACGTCGATGGCAGGTCCTTCAAACTGTGGTAAAAGTTGGAGCAAACATATACATACGGCAGTCAAACATTATGGTTAAGACATTGATCAAAGCTATTGGGAAATACATGGCATTTCTATGACATAGTTTATTCGTCGGAGAAGTTATATAATATGTGGTTAAAGCGTGCAAGTCAAACCTTTGCAACAGACAGACGACGGCAATGAAATAACAATCATCGAGCGGTTGGCAGAACCATATAAAAACATCAACGCAATTTCCAACCTATGATAAACGCTTGGAGAAGGTATGTATGTAGTAGTCAAAGGCTGTATTTAAACAGGGAGCAAAATATTTCATGGTGCGTTGATAATCAACTGCATGGATGAAATTTGCGGCATGTCTATCTCCAAGTCTGCATGGAAACTGTCATAGAAGACCGTGCATTTCTGGTAAGTGTGTAAGGCCATCAATAATGAAAAGGAATGCGAGTAGGTTATGTGTTACAACTGAAGTCCTGCATCGAAAAGCTAGCGCTATAAAAGCATGCTGCGTTTGATACTAAAAAGAGCTATTTTAAAGGAACAGACAACATCCAACTTCTGTAGCCCCGACGGTGATATTCCAGAAGAGAATCACTCTTTAAATCTGTTGCATTAGTCCCATTTAGAAAGATTCTATCAATAGTAACACTACTGACCACGTCGAGCTGTCTTCACAGAGCTCAGTCTTCGATGTTTCCTAAGGTGCTTGCTGTTACTCTGTCCAAAGGATACTGAAAAAAAAAATGGATCACACAGCCCATAGTGCGTTTTCCATTGCAGGCTCATGCAGGAATCTCTGTGAGTGGCATAGGGCCCTGGAAAATTTCACTGCAAGCATACGTGCATGTGTAGAGGCTTTTCGACTCAGAGGAGCAGAAACCGAGTATAATTGGCCTTGCACAACGACAGATCTAGTTTCTTGGAGGTGGGATCGAAGTGCACGACCAAGAAAGGGTATTTTGGACTGCGTGCTCTTGTTGTGGTGTGTTGAAGGGTAGTTGGCCGAATCAGAGAGACCGACAAGACCACAGAGCAGCGAAGGGAAACAATCTGCCCGTTCCATGTTGTGTTGAGACGGATTATTAATTTTCATATAGCTTATCAATTGTTAACTTGATCTTGGTAAGAGCGCGTAGCAGGGTTTTCTGCTAGGTTTCGCCATCATTTGGAGGTTTCAATAGTTCACCACACCGTCACTTAAACGCTCTGCAAGGATGAGTCTTCAACGTGTTGTATCGGAACCTATATGGTTACCATCGCAAAAGACCACGTGCCTCAAATAAGGATGGAAAACATAGAAGGAATACGGATGGTTTGTGCGTTACATACTGGAAGCCAGCTCCGTGAAAGCCATAAAATCCGACCTCCTTATATGAATAAGTAGCCTCGAGGGCGATACGCCGGAAAGAACTGTATGGCTGGCAGAAAACATAATTAAGGGAGAAAGTGGTTCGAACAGGTTCTAAGATTTGAAAATACACCTATAGAACAGGACTATGCAGGGGTCCAAGCTGATCTTTAAAATCTCCTTGTTTATGTATCTACGATTATTATTTATTACTTCCTCAACATGCACAAAATGTTTGTATGCGTGAGGCTGATTTAACAGGTTACACATGGCTGATTTAATTCGCTTATCTGCAGGTTATATGAGAAGATGTTGATTTACTCTGTTGTCTTGCAGGTAATACAGGGAAATAGTAATTCCCATCCAAATTAAGGGAACTGCTAGCTCTCTCCGGAGGATTCGAAGCTGGGTTTCAAATCAACCTCGAAACTTAGTGTTATGTGGATGCTCAACATCACCGGCAGATAGAAGTTGCTGTCGCACATGGCGAGGGATAAGGCTGGTCTCTGGAGAACAAGGTTTTGAGATCGCTGAAAGAGAAATGCAGAAGGGATGACCAAAGGTCTCAAGGTTGCATCTCTTTGATTTTTCCGCCTTTGCGCCCCCGCGACCCAGCGACCTATTCGCAAGGTCGCAAGGTCGCACCTCTTCGGTTTTTTTTGCCTTTTGCGACCCCGCGACCCAGCGACCTAGTCGCAAGGTCGCGAGGTCGCATTTCTTCGGTTTTCCTCCCTTTTGCGACCCCGCGACCCAGCGACCTAGTCGCAAGGTCGCGAGGTCGCATTTCTTCAGTTTTCCTCCCTTTTTGCGACCCTGCGACCCAGCGACCTAGTCGCAAGGTCGCAAGGTCGCATCTCTTCGGTTTTTTCGCCTTTTGCGACCCCGCGACCCAGCGACCTAGTCGCAAGGTCGCATCTTGGCCATTTTCTTACAACCTGCGACCTAGGCAGGTCGCAGGTCACAACAACAGCTCAAGTCGCAGGTCGCAACAACAGCTCAGGTCACAGGTCGCAACAACAACTCAGGTCGCAGGTCGCAGAAAATACTGGGTCGCAAGGCAGCCCAACGGTCAAGAAGATGAAAATTCAAGGAAGCCCAAAGGGCAGGTTTTATATTATAAATACTCCTTCGGGAGCTTGTAAAAGGATCTTTGGTTTGGGACTCGAGCTGAGTACATTGTATTACCAGTAGATTATACATTTAATGATGAATACAAGCATTTTGTAAAATCTCTTTGTGGATCTGGTGTTTTTTTATGTACGAGCACTCTTGAGTATTATATTTTCTGTTTCTGAACATCTTTAGATTAAGGGAATTGTATCTTTAATTCAGTTCACAGTTACATAACAGTTTGCTGATTATGTTAATGGTGGTTGAGTCTTTTCACTTTCTTAGCGAATGCTGATGACTTTGTTTATCTGTGTTTGTGTTATCATTTAAAGCTTTTAGGAAGTGAAGGGTGTTCTTGCCATGAGGAACTATTTCTTTCATGGTCAGAACAGCTTACAGGCATGAACCTAATGAAGTGTTGCTAACAACACTTCCTTCGGTCTTCATGCTTTATTATTTTTCTCTTGCTACTCATAGTGTCGTATGTACATTTAATGCATCAAGCATATGTCTTGTATCAGTCGATTAGGTGTGTATTCACTGTTTTATCGAGTTTAAGCGAGACCTAAAGCAAAGGAGAAATCATTGTTAGCCGGACCCACACCTCGGACGGGATCCCTAATCCAAACGGTTCAAGGTCTAATTGGGACCTTTTACCGGGGAGATCCCCTGCTGTTGGCTGGGATAGATTTTCCCGTCAACATCCTACCAGAAGAGCAGCATCAACTTTCAATGGTAAACGAGAAAGAACCCAAAGGCCTCCAATAATGACACCAGCTGAATGGCTTAGAGCATATGAGAGAGAGAGAAGGAGAAGGAATTCACAGAAATGTTTGATTCAAATGGGGAGCCTAAGTTCGATGATCCAGATTTCTTCAACACCTATGTTGAGAAATTGCCCATTGGGATGAAAAGGAAATCTATCTTTTATGACCTCCCATATTGGGAGAATCTTAAGATTGCCCACTTATTAGATCCCATGCATATATTTAAAAATGCTTCATATTATTTATGGAGGCACATATCATCGAAACAAAGTGACACATTGGCAGTTATTACTTCAAAAACTAAAAAATAAATATGGCCAAGACAGTTAGAAAGTACGAGATCAGAGGCAGGCACTGGTCCCTCTAATTCATGGTTTTTCAAAGAAGGTGATGTCCCAAGGATTTTTAAAAAATATGATATATCTTTGGCAAAGGAAGTTATAATGGATGTGAGGGTGCCAACTTCATATAGGTCTTCACTACGGCGTTGCTTCACCGTGGATGACCATTTTTCGGGGTCGAAATCGCATGACCATTTGAATCTTCTAAGAGTATGTATAATGTCAAAATCATGATTTTGTTATTTGTTATATTAATAAATTTTATCCCATGCGGTGATCATAAAACATAACTAATTTTGTATATTATTGCATGTTTTTATAGCTTTGCAGTGTCATTATCCTTTTTTTGTGAGTGGGTGTGTGAAACATGAATTCCCTCAAGACCTAGGACGTGCCATATCTAAATTATCTACATTTGTACGTTGGATCACGTCAAAGGAGATTCATGTGGCTAGCATTCCACGGTGGCGTCAAGAGATAGTTGAGATTGTTTGTATGTTTGAGAAGGAACTGCCGACGAGTTTCATGGACTTACAGGTTCATCTTCTAATCCACCTGGTAGATGAGGTTGAATTAGTTGAGGTTGTTTCTTTTCGTTGGATGTTCTTCTTAGAGAGGTACATGAAAAAATTGAAAGGTTTTTTTCGACAAAGGGAAAAACCTGAGGGGTCTATGCAAGAGGGGTACATATCCTATGAGTCTTTCTACTATGCCAGTGAGTACATCAAGCAGATCGAAAATAGACCAGGTGTGGTGATTTGGAGTGATGAATTGGATGAAGACAAAAGAGAAGGAGAGTTTCTCCAAACAAGTGGAAAAAAGTGCTTGATAAAGAGTAAGTGACTAATAATTTTTAAAATTTATAAAAAGTAATTAATTATATTCATGTTAAACTTCGACATAATGTATATTTTGATCTCTAAGTACTATATAATGTTGGTTTGATTTCATCATCAAATGCAGAAATTGAAGCAATCAATAAATTCATTCTTTACAATTCTGAAGTGACACAACCGTGGGTCGCATTGTACGAACAAAAAAGAATGAAATGGGATAGTGATAGGAAAGAATTTAGACGGTTGAATGGTAGAAGTGTGCCTTATCCCGATCATTTAAAATAAAATATGCCAAAAATATTCCCCAACAGTTGGGTTGCTGACCAAGTCAGAGAGAAATACGATGCTACCGGTCGTTACCCGCGTGCTGAAGAGGATGCGCTAAACATAGGGATTGGGTGTAGAAACTCGGTAATAATTTATATGTAAATTTGAAACTTATATTAAGACATCTACATTTCATATTTTAACTGTTGGATTATTATTTATAAGACACATGACACTTATATGATTTTTTAAGCTTTTTTATAATAGGTGCATTTGTTCCCATCTATGTGGGCATATGGACACCATTTTCGCACAGAAAATGCTGATGCTGGAAACATCACACAAGACTGTGGAGTGGATGTCGAGTTCGATCAATCTAGTTGATTTAGCCACTGTGATCAACAACTAGTAAGAGGTACGTTAGGTTACGTCAGAAAGATACAAGAGATCATTGAAGTGGATTTTTCTTCTTTCCAATGTGTTATTTTTAGGTGCAAGTGGTGGGACACCTTTGATCGGAATAATGTAAAGGAAGATCGCGATAGTAGGCTGATATGTATCAACTCTAGAAAGATGTGGGATGAAGCTAAGGAGCCCTATGTTTTCCCTAAACATTGCAACCAGGTGTTTTTCTACCTAGATGTGTTGGATAGGGATTGGTGGTTCGTATTGACACATGACCCTAGATCAAAACATATTTTTGAGAACAATAGTGTTATCATGCCATGCGAGCTAGAAGATAATGAGGGTGATCATGAGAACCGAGAGTGATATGGTACAATATGTGTTATTTCATCAAAGTTTATACTTTTTAAGATGAGTTTTTTGAAATATTAATGTAATATGTATTTTGAATTAATTGGTAATTTGCATTGTGTTAATGTTAAAATCAATAATTCACTTGATAATTTGGTATTATGTACTTGATCTCAAAAAAAATGGCGTACTGTATAAATTAATTCTTTTTTTCATCTAAGATCATAATAAAATAATGATAATTCTAATTAAATACAGGAATTTATTTGCATTATTTTCTAAATTTCCTTATGTTACAATAAATCATATTATTCTATATTTATTATTTTACAATTATTTAAAATTTACAAATTTACAAATTTACAAATTTTAATAAATTCATTTCACATTAATACAATTAAAATTTTACAAATATTTTACATACAATTAGAATTAGAATTAGAATTATTAGAATTACAATCACAATTTTACAATTTCACGTACAATAACAATTTTAGAATTTTACATATATACAATTACAATTTTACAAATTAAAAAATTACAATTACAATTACAATTTTAGAAATTTACATATATATCATTACAATTACAATTTTAGAATTTTAAATACAATTACAAATACAAATATTACAAATTTACAATATCACGATCATTTGGTATTTATAAATTAATTAATAAACATCACGTTCATGATAAGCATCGTACAAACATCATATTTGACTAAAAAACACATTCAAAATCGCTAACTGCATCATCGTGATCATGATCATCTAACAAAACACAATTAACATTATATATTAACATAGTCAATACAACACAAACATCAAATATACATCTCATGCTATCACATACACATCTATCTGCAAGCTGCACATTAAATGAACATATCTAACATGACCTAACAACATACACATAATGATGATCACCAACATGTAAATTAAGTACAACTGCAAAATGAACATAAAATACATGGACCATATTATATATATATATATATATATATATATACATATAACTGAATAATGGTAAAAATATACAACTTTAATATAAATGTCATGGATCAGTCGATGATCGAGCCTCATCTCCATGATGACTGTTCGTAGATGCTACTGGAGGCTCTACATGCAAATCTAACGCGGTGCGAAGCCGTGAACGATCATGAGATGTCGATGGTACGTTGTGCCTCGCATACTGTCCATCATGTGCTGCGACTCACTGGTAATGTGCAACAGTCCTCGTCAGTCGCGTAAAAGCTGTCGTAACTCCTACGACATGCCGCATCAGGCTGTACATGTCACACGGCATGCCTCTCCACATCTGTAAGAGCCTATCATCTGCCTCTATATCTATGAAATCAGCGGGGCAGATGCCCATCTCAAAAATCAATGCAATGAGTTGGTCACCCAACTCCATCCTGTATCTAGCATCGCACATACGTCGACCGCGGGCCGGCGCACCAGCAGGAGCAGGTCTCTGATCATCTGCACTGGCCTCCTGCTAATCCTCGGCATCAAGATCATCAATATCCACAACAGGATCAGGTGGTGGTGGCAACATCTCCTCACCATCATAAGAGCCAATGTTTGTAAAATATATACAAGTACACAACAATAATTAGACAATTTCATTACAGAATTTAATAAAAACAAGTTAAAGAAAATGTTAGAATAATTTAAATAAAATAGTAATATTACCTCTATCATCTGGCGGCTCATCATCTGTGAGGAGGATGTTGGTACACCCCTCGCCAATTCAACCCCGCATAAGGACAGGGGACCATAATGAAGGGATGCTCAAAAACACTGGCTAGCAACCCTAGTGCATCATCTGATATCCTCGCTGGAAACAGAGTCTCCTCCCTCTTGGGCATCATCTGCCCCCACATATGCATACGTGCCCCAGTAATCGGCCTACGAGGTTGCCGAAGAAAATAATGTCTCGTCTCTAGAAACCTCTCAAAAAATAAACAAAAAATCTCTGAAGCAAAAGGGAAGTTGACACTCCCTTGTGCACGACCACGACATCTATCTAATGTTGTACAGAACTGTCGTAAAAAGATGGTAGACCACCAGACAAGTCGTGGCTGCTGTAGTAAAGAATAAACATAATATAAAAGCTGGAAACTAATGTGTTAACCTTCACTGGTGTTGTGCGAAATGGTTGAAATGATAAGTGAGAGACACTGGACCTCCTCACCACCAAACGCACCAATACGTAATTGTCCTCCAGAGACCTGAAAATCTAAAGGAGACAATATGTCTGCTCTAATGTATCTCTCAAAGTAAACTAACTGACTCCCTACCACACAGCCAGTTGGAACCTCAGGGAACGAGGGAAAATCCACCCCTCTCCTCGAAAGCCCTGTAATAAAATAAACATCCTCCTCAATGGGCATGTACCACTGGTTGGTACCAACTCGGAAAGCCTTTCGCTGGGCGTTCCACCTTCGGATAATATGTCTCATAAAACCACTATGGGACTTTAGGGAAGTAGCCTCCTCATAGAACTTGAGGAGGCCTACCTGCGTTAGGAGCCCCTGTGTCGCTGCTGTAATAGGGCAAGGGTACGCATCTCTCTCCCTCACTCTTGCCTCCCATAGGCGAACCATGTTATATTGTTCCACCTGTTGTTGTTGTTGTTGTTGCTCCTATTCTCTCCTTTCAGGTCTCTGAATGATTGACATATTAAACACAATTTTTTAATTAAATGACACATGTATTTACAAATATACGTATATAAATATTTTTTGAAAAATAAATAAAACAAGAGATGGTGCGCCAAAAACACAGTCATGCACCTGTAACAGTGCATCACTCCCCAGAGACACACCATCTACGGTGCACATAATGATATAAAAAGCACCGGGAGTAGTGCTCCAGAAAATATTGTTAGCGCATCGTTCACTAAGTGTGGTGTTAGGAGGCCGGTGCGCTAACTTCACTATACGCCCGGGGCTTATAGCTAAGTCAGCACACCGCCCTCCTGCCACCATATATAGTCGTACGGTGCAGCCAGGTATCTGAGTGCACTACTCTTTGTCGTAAAATTTACAATTACATGGTGGAATCTGCCCCGGAACCAGTGTGGATACACTTAGCACTGGTTTACCAACCCGAACCATTGACAATGTAGATTAGCGGTTTTGGTGCACTAAAAAACTTATGTTCCCCGGGGTGGATAAGTTCGTCAACACACCTGGTGGCCGCGATTCAACATTGTCAATGGTGCGGCCTGGTAAATGACCGCACTGCACTTTTTAAAAATTTTAAAATTACACCGTGTGCCTCGCGATACTGCCTCGGAACCGGTGTGGACGCCTTCAGCACTAGGGGCGGTGCGGCCTGTAAATTTACAGGCAGCACCGCAAACCAGTGCGGCCTGTAAATTTACAGGCAATACCGCAACCGGTGCGAGCCGAACGGCTCGAGTGCACCGCGCGATAAATTTTTTTTTTTTAATGGTTAATTTTAAGTTTTTTTCAAATTCTAATCCGCTAAAAGGTTTAATTATGGAAAAACTAGAAAAATACCTATACATTTACCCGTCGAGGAGGCATATTGGCTGTACAAATTAAAAAAGAAAATTTGTCCACTATTTTATAAAATCAAGCTGGAGATTGGTGGAAATGTACAGCAGCAGTGCATGCAATAAGTGCAATGGGAGCTCGGATGTCAGTGTGGCTCAAGCAAGGATAACTTGCACCGGTGCTTGAGAGCTATGTAGCACTGACAAAGTTAAAAATGCAGTTTTTTGGCCGTAATTTTTTTTATTTAACCCTGTTCCGAAGCGCCAGGTTTTTATTGGAGTATCGGTGTGTTGTATTAATGCCACACCGGGCTCTTTCTATTTTCCTGTGCTTTTAGAAAGCACCGGGGCGGCGTAACTATCATGCACCGGCGTGCTACAGTAACATGATGCACTGGTAACGACATCCGGTGAACCAATCATTTTTGCAGTTTTTTGGCCGTAATTTTTTTATTTGACCCTATTCCAATGCGCGGGCTTTTTATAGCAGTACCGGTGCGTTTCCTGTATGTCGCGCCAGGCTCTTTCTATTTCATGCGCTTTTAGGAGGCATTGGGGTGGCGTATTTTTTATGCACCGGTGCTCTACAGTAATATGACGCATCGATAACAATGTCTGGTGAACCAATGATTTCTGTGGTTTTCTGGCCGTAAATGTTTTTTATTTAACCCTATTCTGGTGCACGGGATGTTTGTTGGAGTACCGATGCATTGTATGTATGCCGCATTGGGCTCTTTATGTTTTCGCGTGCTTTTAGGAGGCACCGGGGTGGAGTAGTTTTAAAGCACCGGTGCTCTACAGTATCATGACGCACTGGTAACAGTGTCTGGTGAACCAATGATTTCTGCAGTTTTTTGGCAGTAATTTTCTTTTATTTAACCCTATTCCGGTGCGCGACATTTATGGGGACCCCGATGATTTTTCATCATTCCGCCCAGTGAACCAATGATTTCTGCCATTTTTTTCCCGTAATTTTATTTTTTTTAAACCATTTTCCCGTGTGCAACATTTACGGGGATCCCAGTGCATTTCAGTCATTCAGCACCGAGTCGTTTATGTTCCACACGCTTTTTATGAGGCACCGAGGCTGACGATATGACACGCACCAATGCGGTTGCTGAATTAAAAGCACCTGGAGGGTGTGTACGGAGCACACTATTTCCAGTGTGCCAATGTTTTATGCAGTTTTTTTGCCGTTATTTTTTAATTTAACCATCCACCAGTGGGCGCGTTTTGTGGGCACCCCGGTTCGTTTCATTTATTCTACACTGGGTGGTATCTGTGCAGTCGACATGTAAAGCACCGGTGCTCTACAAAAATAAAATGCACCAAGCCTGTGTGTACGGAGTGCACGGTGTCTGGTGTGCCAATTTTTGTAATGCAACGGTGCTTTGTCATATTGAATGCACTGGTGCGTTTTAGGTTGATAAGAGCACTGGAAGAAATACATCCGCAAAATCCTCCTCTCACCAACCTCCTTTAGGATCCTCTGCTAGAAACAGACGTCTAGGGTATTTTTCTGTGGGGTTCCTCAAAAACATCTACTAGAGGGTCTTTTCCTTGTAGTGAGACTCACTTGGACTTTTCGGAGGGTTCTCTTCACTTCGAGATGGTTTAAGTGGAGAAAATTGCACCAGACTGTTTCATTAAGCAGGTTGTCAGGGTAACTGTTCCAACTATCTTTTCTACATTAAAATTCTATGACATTGGATTTCATCGCCAACTAGTGTTTTTAGTGTGGGAATCTATTGTTTGTGTGTGGATTGCTCTCTTAGATTTTGTAGGCGTGTGATCAATTTGATGGTTTCCTTAGAGGCTTTAGGACATTTTTTTGAAATTTTCTTTGATTTCATGTGTTAAAACTTTTAATCGTGGCTGAATTACCTAGACAATCACGTAGAATGCAGGGGAAACCCCCTGAGTACACACCAAGCCAATTATAAAAACTTAAATCTGAGAAAGGACAACATTAGGTATTGGATCAATTCAACACGAAGAAACATCAATAATTATCCATCCTGAATACGAAGTAGATCAACCTCAAACATTAGAGAGTAATCCAAGAAGAGTTTCGTTTTTTGAACTAGCTAAACTTGTTTCTACAACTAATGAATTATCAGCTACTGATCTTGAAATTTCTAAACTAGAAATTGAACCTGCTATATCTGAATCTGCTTCTGAGTTCATTACTCCAACCCCTCATTGTCCTGATTCACCCATAGTGAAGTATCGTATCACTGAAAATATTCCTCCTGGTCTCATTAGTATTGAATAAGTTACTGACACTAAAGAAGAATTTGTTCTTCCTTCAAATTAGGACTCTTTAGATATTAGGCCAAGTTAATCGATTTACTATAGCCCTTTCAATCAAGATCCTTGGTATTCTCAGTTGACAGACTTTCTACACAATACTGGTATAAACTATTCGCCACCCCGAATTCCTTTTTACGCCATACCAAGAGGTTACATACCTCTTTTAAACATGTATGGTGAGTCATCCATGTTTTCTGCATCACTAGAATCATATTTGTATGGTGGTTCGTCTATTCAGGAAGGATATCAGTCGCTTTCTAGTGATTTCTCAGGAGTAGCTCCTTCTCTCGACAAACATATACCATCATCTAGTCCAAATGAACCACATACCGAAAATTTGAGTGCGGAACACATTTACATGATGTCTGGAAAAATTCCTAACCCTGACCCTCAAGGTAGTAATCTACCACCTGGGGGGCAACCTCAAAGTGGTAATTTACCGCCTGGGGGAAAACCTCAAGGATAGTAAATACCTCAAGTGCAATATCAACCTCAAGGACAGTACATACCTCAGGGACAATATCAACCTCAAGGATAGTACCCAACTCAGGGTCCACAGCCTCTTCAAGGACAGTACCCTACACCAGGGAAACCGTCTTTCCAGGGACATCAGCCTCCTTTAGGGCCAAAAGTCTACCCAAAACAACAATTTTTTCAAGGAGGTGGGAATTATCCAGCGAATTATCAAGCATATGTTCTAAATTATCAACCTGGTTATGGTCCTTCTTTTGCAACACAACCTTCAGTGGGACCTTCATATCCTGGAGTAAACACGGTGTGGGATCCATCCCAAGTTCAACAGAATTTGCAACCTAATGTGCAAGTACCCTATTATCAACCTGGTCATCCAATTGATTACAGACAAATCCAACTACCCGTCCAACTTGTCCAACCTGTTCAACCTACGATTTAGGTATCTACATCTGGTACTGTTCAACAACCTGGTCCGAGTACACCTAAAACTCCATCTCAAACTGTTGCACCAACTTCTATTCAAGCTGCCAAACCTATTCTTGGAGTTTCTGTAACCCCTATTTCTAAAGCCCCTCAAGTATCACAACAAATCCCTATATTTTCTGCACCACAACCTAGACCCACAGTTCAAACTACTGTTTAGATGCCTACGGGACCATCTGGTACAAGTACAATTGTAACAAGCCAACCTCAGTTTGTTTATCAACCATATCAAGGGCAGTATCAATATTGGCCTGTAGCACAAAATCTAGTATACCAGCATCAACCGTGCCCTGGCTATACGGATCAGATACCAGCTCAACCTCAATATGGTCCGGCTAATCCTGGTTATCCGAGAGGTATTCCAATCCCAAATGCACAGGCTATTCCAGGATATCCTGGATATCCTCCTCCTAGTATTGGTATAGTTTCGCAAGGTTATCAATTTGCTCAGGACCCTAACCCTCGATTTCCATTCATAGCAACTTTGGATTTACCTAATTTGTTGCGCTTAACGAATGATCCAATCTATTATCTTCTGTATTGGCCACCAATGCCAAATAGGTTGCCCAGTTATATCCCTATATTTGAAGGGAAATTAGGAGAGGACCCCTCAAACCATGTCATGACTTACCACCTCTGGTGCACATCCAACTCTTTGATTGATGATTCTATTCGATTACGACTATTTCAGAGAACACTGATAAGTTTAGCTGCAAAATGGTACATTGAACTACCACGTGGCTCATTCAAAAATTTCAATGCTTTAGCAACTGCTTTCTTAACACATTTTTAGTTGCCAGTCAAATACGACAATGGCACAGGATTATTGACTTCATTAAAACAATCTACATCTATGTACATATCCAATCACATACATGAATGGAGACATAGAAGACGTTTGGTGAATTTTTTTATTCCGGATTAGATTTTGGCAGAATGGTTCATCAAATCATTACTTCCAAAGATCGCTGAAGATGTGGCTAAGGGAGGAGTTGTTACTAAGGAACAGGTCATTGCTCAAGCTTAGTACTTAGACCTCGTATATACACAGTTTGGTACTTTATACGAAAAAATTCCTGATTTACCATGTCCTGGTCAAATAACTGCAACTCCTTCAGGGTCTCATGCTACAAATGGTGTAATTGGTTTAGTTAACACAAATAAAAGTAAGAAGAAGTCCTCAAAAACTAATTCTCCTATAATAACTTTACCTAATTCACCGAAAGGAGATTCCTCCCTTGAAACTTCTACTGACATTCACGTTGTAGATTCATTTACAACTAAATCCAAAATTGGTAACAAGAAGAAAGGTAAGAATAAAAGCAAACAAAATTCATCTCCCAAAGATAAAACCGAAAAAACTGAACCATCTGATGATAAACTAAAACCTCGTTATCCTTGTCTTATCTGTGACGAGGATCACTTTACTAAAGAGTGCCCACATCGGTCTAAGGTATCTAAATTCGTCAAAGGTTCGCCCACACCTACTGTTTGAAGGATCATTTTCATACTCAAGATAGAAAAATGATAGGATATTCTTCACAGTCATTAACAAATATTTTAATGATGTCTGAGGTTATGGTTGCGACACGATTGCAAGACTATGGAAGTAAAAATCCCATTACTGGTAAAGAAGTAGAAAATTCTAATTCAACACAAGCTACATCTCCTTCGGTTTCTAATCCACTTCATATTGAGAAACCTAATCCTGATCTAGTAATTAAATCGCCTGCTAAAGGTGTACTTCGGAAATCAGCTTTCAATCCACATGCAAGAGCTGCTCAGAACTACAACATTGTTGAAGACTTGGAAATTTCCCCTTCAGCAATGTCGGCCTTAGAAGTGCTCCAATCATGTACAACATAGAGGAAATTACTTTTATCAGATATTGGAGCTATAGATCCTTGGGATTCTAACCTTATGTTCTTCAATTTAGAAAATTTTACACCGAGACTCCCTCATCAGATGACTTTTCAGATTCCGGTATTAATAAAAAACAGACAAGTTTTTCATCCTATAATTGATGAGGGGGGATCCATGTGCATTATGTCATTAAACTGTTGGAAAATTTTTGGTTCTCCAAAACCTAACCAATCTTTGACAATCCTTAAAGCTTTTGATGGAAGAGGATTCCATACATTTGGAATTTTACGGGATCTACCTATAGAGGTAGAAGGCAAAACTGTTAATCTAGATGTTGAAGTAGTTGATGCCCCTATAGATTACAACCTTCTTCTGGGTTGAAGTTGGTCTTATGCTATGAATGACATCGTATTGTCTGTCTTTCGGTTAATCATGTTTCCTCATAAAGGAAATATTGTGAAAATCGATCAGTTGTCATATTATTCGTCCGACCCAGCTTCTACAGATAGTATCCAACATGTTGGAAAATCGACTATTCCTTATGAAGATGTTGGCGTAGGTTTAGTAAAGGACTCTACTTTGATGGGAAATTTTTTTGTGCCTCCACCCAACGTACCACATACCATTTCTAATATCAATATGATTTCATCAAGTAATATTCCATTTGATGATCCTTGGATAGTACCTTTAGAGTCAAAAATGGATTCTTTCAATGGCGAGATGCCTTTGAGTCCTTTTGAGATAGCATATACAACAATAAAGTCATTTTCTAACACACCTTTAACTAATCCTGATCCAATGGATGTGGTCACCGAAGAGTCTTATTCACTATCAAGCTCAGCTTTGACATCTATTTCCGATCCTTTCCAACAAGTGTTTTATACTGATGAAATTATTCGTGAATTTATGTCTATGGATGAATTACCCTGGGATGATCTACATCATAGATCTTCGTTTTTACCTGAAATTGATAGATTTGAAAATGATTTTTCGTCTATTTTTACAATTGATTATGTAAAGAAACCACAGAATCTAGTCACGATTACAAATTGAGATTCTAAGATTAATTTGGGAAACATTTCTACAACTGTTCCTATTGACATATCAATTAAACCTAGAGTTGTTGAAAACATTCATATAGGAGCTTCTTATACGATTGACGAAATTAATACATATAAAGCTCTATTTCAAGAATTCCACGTTATATTTGCCTAGTCCTATGAAGAAATGCTAGGAATTGATCCAAAAATTTTCGTTCATGAAATAAAGACATACCTAGATGCAAAGCCTATTAGACAACATTTACGTCTGATACATCCACGAAAAGTTGCTGCTATTAAAATTGAAGTTGAGAAACTACTAAGGGCAGGATTTATTTATCTGATCCCTTTAACAGATTGGGTATCTAATATAGTTCTTGTTACCAAAAAAACAAGGGACTATACGAGTATGTGTCGATTATAGGGATATTAATAAAGCCTATCCAAAGAAAAATTATCCTACCCCCTATATCAACCAAATCATTGATGATTGTGCTGGAAATGAGATGTTTTCATTCATGGATGGATTTTTTAGATATAATCAAATAAACATACTCCTTGCTGAACAACCAAAAACAACATTCATTTGTCCTTGGGGAACATTTGCTTACTGTAAATTACCTTTCGGATTAAAGAATTTTGGTGCAACTTTTCAAAGGGCAATGTCTTACGTTTTCATGACATCAAACACATTGTGCAGCCTTATATTAATGATTTACCTACTCACTCATTACACAGGGAAGATCATCCGACTCATTTACGAGCAATTTTTATGAGATAGAGGCATTACAAGATTCGTTTGAATCTGCAAAAGTGTGTTTTTTATGTGCAATCTGGACGATTACTAGGATTCGTTGTTTCCAAAGCCGACATTCGTGTCGATCCCTCTAAGGTTGAGGCCATCATAAATTTACCTCCTCCTTCCACACTTAGCCAACTCTAAAGTTTGCAAGGGAAAGCAAACTTTCTGCGTAGATTTATCCTGAACTATGATGAATTAACAAAATGTTTTACCAGGTTGTTGAAACCGAATGTTCCTTTTATTTGGGATGGGATTGCTAATAGATCTTTTGATTCTCTAAAACATGTGTTAACTGATGCACCATTATTTCATCCACCAAATTACAACCAAGACTACTTTTTATACCTAGAAGCCTCTGATTCCACCATTGGAATGGTTTTAGTTCAAGAGGATGTATTTCACAATGAACATGTGATTTACTATCTAAGTCAAAATCTGAATCCAACTAAAATTAAGTACTCACATGTGAAGAAATTGACCTTGGCAGCAGTTCGAGTTGTCCAAAGATTTCGTCATTACATACTGTTACGCAAGACAACTTTGATTTCTAATTGCAACCCAATGATGTATATTTTGACAAAAAAATTACTTGGAGGAAAATAATCTAAATGGATTGTTATCCTACAAGAGTTTGATTTAGAATTTGAAAAATCTAAATCAAAGAAATCACTAGTGTTTACAAAAATTATGTGTGACTTTCCCTAGACTGAGATGGAAACTGTGGTAGAGAATCCCATTGCAGACGAATCTTTGTTTCTTAACAGTACTTTAGATCCATGGTATGGATATATCATCATTTATCTTCAAACCCAAACCTTTCGACCTGAGCTTTCATGTTCAAATCAACGAAGGATACATTACCAATATCAACAATACAATATTGTTGGAGACACACTTTATCGTCATGGTGAAGATTATGTTTTTTGATGTTGCATAACTCATGAAGAGGCTGAAAGGGTTTTGAATGACTACCACTCCGAAGCATATGGTGGTCATATGTCTGGGTATGCCATAGCCCAAATGGGCTATTTTTGGCCGTCATTATTCAAATATTGCATTTTTGTTGTCTGTAAATGCCACAACTATCAAATATTTGATCGAAAGATGCATGCACCACTAGCTCCTCTTCACCTCATAATTGATGCCGGTCCTTTTGTGAAATGGGGCATTGACTGCATTACATGTAACCCTCACTTGGCTGGGGGACATGGGTATATTATTCTCGTTGTAGATTATTTTACCAAATGGGTCGAGGCAATGCCAAAATTTGCGGCAGATGGCAAAACTACAGCTACATTCGTATTCAATGATGTGATTGCTCGTTTCGGTGTACCCCAAGCTATTATCACTGACCATGGGAGTCATTTTTGAAATACAATGATTACTGAACTTTCTAATCAACTTGGCCTACGCCATGATAATTCTACTTCATATTACTCGCAGGTTAATGGCCAGGTTGAAGTCGTTAATAAAGTTTTAAACACCATGATCAAATGGATTATATCACAAATCGAATTGGCATACCATGCTTCTTTCGGTGCTATGGGCATACCAAACCTCAGCAAAAACTTCAACAAGGTTCACTCCTTTTCAGCTGGTTTACGGTTTAGAAGTTGTGTTACCCATTGAATGTGAAATACCATCACTCCAATTAGCCATAGAGTTACTACCAGCTACCTCTGAAGAGGAAAAACACTTTTTGTACATAGAAAAATTAGATGAGACTCGGCGCACGACTACATTAGTAGCCGAAGCTCATAAAAAACACGTTAAAGCTCAATATGATCGAAGTGTTACATCTCTTTTTTTTTCCGAAGGAGACCTAGTCTTAGTATATGATCAAGCTAATGATAAGCTAGGTGCTGGGAAATTCGAACAAATGTGGCATGGTCCTTACATTGTCAAGTGAGTGCTTCCCAAAGGGGCCTATGAATTTACTGATTATGATGGGGTCTCTTTAGATAAGCCCAGAAATGGTCTTTATCTGAAGAGATATTATGCTTGATTCTTGTGTGAATATCTCACGTGTATATTAGTTATTTTTCTAGTTAGTGTGCCTTAGATTAGATAGGTGTGCCCAATTTAAGTTTGTTTTTGCTACTATCTTTGCTTATATTGATTACTCTTGATATTTCAAATGTCGGCATACCTTCAAACATACATTGGTTTTGTTGATGGTTCCTGTCGTAGTACACAGAATGTTTCTTCCATAGCTTGGGTCATCTGTTCACCCACTGATGAGTTGGTTTCTATGCATGGGGTAAGCCTTGGTCAAACAACGAAAAATATTGTAGAATATAGCGCAGTGATTGAGTTATTATCTGATGCCATTTCATTTGGTATTCGGTTTTTGATCATTGGGTTAGATTCTGAACTCATTGTATTACATTTAAACAGAGTGTACGCAATTTAAAATCCATTGTTATTGAGATTATTTTTGAAGGTTCGTCTCTTGGAAAGACAATTTGATTACATTGAATATCAACTCATTTCAATAAATTTAAACACATTGGCTGATGCATTAGCTAATCGTGTTTCAAATAGACATTTACAACGTTAAAACAGTAAACCAAAACAAAATTTGATACATGTTGAACAAGATAGTCAGAGAAAGTAGTAATATGATAGATAGGAGTTTTTGTTTTCAAAAAATATTACATCGTTTACAATCATAGGTTTAAACACCTTATGATCTGAAAAATACTGATACAAAAAGCAAAATATGTCAGTAATCCACTATCTGTGGTGATGATCATGGTAGTAGACTATCGCACGTGCCACCTTGTGCAAGAATCTCTTAAACTGGCCTGGAACACTAGTAACATGTCTCTGGAGACGAAGAGGAATGTCGTATGTTGATGTCTCAGGGATATCTATAGTCAACCTCTCCAGGTTGTGTTCCATGTCAGTGAGGATTTCTATTACCTGATCCTGTGGCTGTATTATAGGCTCTGTTTGCCGCCTTTCAAAGCGGCGGAGTGTAGCTGGTCGTCGTGGACCAACATCTGCATTTAAAATTTTTTTATCAGTATTGGACGATTAAAAACAAATAAAAATTAGAGTTAAAATACATCAAAATGATTCGCTTACCTGATTCGTCCCATTATGCCCCTATAGGTAAGGACATCTCGAGATCACCTCTGAAATCTATACCCGCATATGGGAAATATTCAATTGTGAAGATTTGGTTATGCAGCCACATAAAATACGCAGGAGTAAACTGAACCACCGTACTATCGTCGCCACCATGGCGGGCCATCAGTGCAACCCAATGTACCATACGAGGTTCTCTAAGTTCACCACGTTCACCACGATCAACAGGAATAAGTTGAGGGGCGAGGAATGGAATCCTCTCCAAAGAAAAAGAAATCAGGATGGCGCCATACCCAAAGTTTTTCAACTTTGAATTTTTTTCTCTGGTTAGTTGGCCTTTCATGTTGGCCAATACCCCTTCGCACAAGTTGAAAATGGTGCCTCTGAAGCATTCAACCGGGGTCTGCATCTGAGACTTGGTTGCCACATGTGGAGTCACACTTCCACACAACCTGGTTACTTTGAATGTAATAAATTTAAGATCAAGTCGCAAGATAGTCTTTATATCTATGTGATTATCCTTTAGATCTGCTTCATCACTGCAAAACTCTTGTTTGTAACTAGCAACGGGTAGGCCACCCTGCCTAGCTCCAAATAAAGAAATGTTTTCTCCTCTTTTGGATAATCCAATGAGAAAATAAATATCTTCAAGCTCAATTTCGAGCCGATGATCACCAATAATAAAGCATTGATCTTGAACATCCCACTTGTTCACTAGCCATGTCATCAGTTCCACTTGTGCCCTCATACCTTGAATTTCCCAAAATTTATACAAACCACAATTTCTAAGCGCATGAATTGTGGCTGGATCATTCATAGTTGCATCATTTTGACCTTCATTCTCACGTTCTCTCCACTCTAGCATGGTGGATTAGTCTGCAAATGGACGCATTTGAAGGTTAGAAACTTCTAGAATGGGAAACTTTAACCATTTTAGAGAGAATTTATTATTTTTCAACCGTTCACGGTGCCTCCATAGTTTTCATGCAGAGACAATGCGGACGTCCGCATGCGCTCTACACGAAAATCACGATAGCCTGATATTTTTCCTTTAAGAAAATTATCAGGGTCTACAGGAACACATGTATGACCCGCGGACCTCCGAGAGCGAAATTTTAAACATAATTTCTCCTGAAAAAATGATTTTAAAGCCTAAAAAGAAAATTTAATTGGATAGAAATGAAGAGAAGAGTGTTGTGGATTACCTGGTTTTGACGAATCTTGATTTGAGCGGTCGGTTCTCCCGTTATCAACTCCGGAACTTTTTCTGCCAAAAGCTCTCAATTTACAACTCTGAAGACAAAAGGTGAAAATGACTTTGTTAAACTCCTTTTTATAAGTTTTTTTGAATGAATAAAATACTATATTCGATTTATTTTCCACTTCGAAAAGTAATTTTTCGATGTTCTTACTTATTGGAAACATGTATGTTTAATATTTCGATTTTTTGTGCAGAATACAGATTTTTCCAATGAAAATAATTATTTTTTTGATGAGTACACTTTTATCACTTTTTCGGGCTCTTGAAAATTACGAAAAAGTGAAACCCTAGAGTTCTATTTTAATCCCTTTTCAAACTCTCTAAACATGAAAAGATCGTTGGGTACTTGACTATTCGAACTCGTTAAAGGAAATGAACAATCGTCCTTTCAATATAAGTTTACCCCTTTTCCGAACTGAAATGGACTATTTACGAAAAAGGCATACGTTGACTAATCATGGTCAATAGAGTTCTCTCTTGCATTATTTTATCCTTTTTCGGGCTTGAGAGACTAAATTTATGAAAAATAACAACTACGAAGTTTTCTTATGTTTTTCTTCTAACTCCCTAAAACTGAAAAGCATCGAGTTTCACCTATACTGGACTCGTTAAAACTTAACAATAAAGGACCTGTCGATTACAAACAGGAACGAACCACTCCTTCTTAGGGTTCAATTCTAATACTAAGTTGGACTCATATGAAGGATTAGCTTACACAACAAGCAAATGTTATCCTCCTCAAGATTGTCAAAAATAAAGAGGTACTTGCCAGAAATGGTGGGGGAAAAAGAGAAAATGAATCCAGTTGTCACCCTTGTTTTAAAAGCGGTATACCACTCTTGAACACAACACTTTTGTCACACTTGTACTTGGGTTGGGAAAATCCTTTGTCTAACAATTAATCAAACCACATTGAAAGTCTTCAGTTGGTTTCTGGGTATTAGCTTTAGGTCAATTGTTACCAAACCATCTGCAGTGTCATTATGTGTTCAAGAGACACTTCAAATAAACCATTCATTGCAAAAATTTGTCTCCATTTTCATTGATCATCCCTGAGTCAGTCCTTGCAAATATTTCTTCAAAACTTGATCTAATGGTTTTGTGTCGTGGGATTTCCTACGATGGGTCTCTTTCTATCGACGAAAACTCATTATCTAGAAAGTTGATCTAGAATCCTATCAGTGCCTTGGTCTCTGCATGCCTTAATGGCAGGTTTATTACCTTCAGCGATAGGTTGCATCATCAACCTTTGATCGAATGATTCCGAGAATTGTTCGACTGCGAATCATTCATTCACACTTCATGGATTGTACTGAGTACTTTGAGAGCTATTGTCATTATTGTTGTTTCTCTCACACTTGTTAACAGTTCACATCATTGACTGGTAATCAAGTAGTTTATACCATGTTCAACTTCGACACAATCAATTGCATGGATGTAATCGTACTAGTTCGGTAAGTGGAAATCAAGACCCTGGATCTAGTTTCCACCATCCACGATGTGAGGAGTTTTATTATTCATGATACATTAGACTATTTATGACAGATGGTTGTGTCCATGCTGTGTCTACTATTGATGTAATTTTAAAATCATTTATGTACCAGAACATGTAGTTAGTTTTGATCTGAGTATGGGAATGTCTACCTCAGTGATGATATACATATATATGTTTGAATTGAATGTTTTTACAATATTTTGACCGGTATGTCCGCAATTCAATCCTCGGAAAGATAAAGCACTTCACTCTTCAGAACTACCTCAAACTTCGCACTTTAGGGGGCAATCTGTTACACGTTATTTTGTCACCATGACATTTGACTGTCTATATGGGTTCATCACTACCTATATTATGCTCCCTTAGAGGTAAAAAATCCTAATGTTCCTAAACCAAGTCTTGGAATTGGAGAAAAGCTCATTAAAACCCTAAAAATTCTAACTCCATACTTTTCCTATCCCTTTCCTACGAATCCGCAGATATTTGCTATATAGCCTGTGGCACATCCCACGCGTTTTGCTTATAAAACCAGTAGACCCATGTAAACAATCAAATAAAGGAAAAAGTATGTTCTAGAAGCCTAGCTGGATGAATATTCTCCCAACTAGAAGCTTCTAGAAGCGTGTTCAATTCGAGCTTTATCCTATACTCATGATCTCTATCCCTTCACTCATGGAGTTTATCCCTTGGTATATGGAGCTCAAATCCCTTCATGAGAGGAATCCATCCCCCTCTTCATGGAACTGAAATTACCTCCATTTCCCTATAAATTGAGCTCATGTTTCATTTTCAAGGGTAGACATACATATTAGTTGCTGAAGAATTTCCCAAGAGAGCATACTCTCTATACTAGCCATTTTTGATATGAGAATGATCACACACTCATGTCCATAACTTCATGCTAGTTAAGAGAGAAGAAGGCTTATCAATCTGAGAGAGGACAATTGTTCAGGACCCTGAAAGAACCTTTATAACATCAAGGCGAAAGGTTGTAAGGTTACTTCTTATTATACAAGTTAATACAAATGGATTCCATTTTCTAATTGAATTGTTCGTGTGTCTATTTGAGTATTTCAATTCTTGGATTCCTTGATTACTGAGATAGATTAGTGTTTTCTCAATTATTATATCTTGCAGGTGCTTTTCATCCTTTTATCTGTCTTTGATTGCAGATTTCACATGCTGAAGTGACCTCTTTTGGAGTGATTGGATAGAAGAGTTCAACAAGCATTGGACTTTAGGTAGGGGCATGTCCTTGTACTTTGTTATTAATAATTCTAAATCACAAATGATCTAGAGAAAATGGTTTGCAATTGGTTGTTTGTTTCTAGATATCCTTAGGATACTAGGGAGATCATTCTTGTCCGCAAGAAGGATTTATCCACATAAAAGTCTTGTAACTAAATTGCAATGTGTCCTTCGCATTGTGTTTATTTGGTGAATATGGTGTGGAGTTATACCACTTGCATGCTTCAATATTACTTGGGGTGCCAGGACATCCCATTGGAACCCCATTTCCATTTTTATGATGAGTCCCCATCCTATCTCTTGGCTTATTATTATTGACCCTATAATATTTTTTTGTTATGTTAGCATATAACATGGTTTCTTCATTAACAATGTTTGAATCTTTAGGATTAGGGAAGATTCGATAATCCCAAATTTCCATTCATTTCTAATTACCCTATTTGAAGCTGATAATATTGATTTTCATATTTGTCAGCTTCTTATTTTGACTTCTAAGGATGTGGAAGTACTTATTTTGTGGAATGTCTTCCAAGATCATTTTTATTCACTTCAATAGATTCTCCATATGTGTGTCCCTAGGCAAAGTTCCTTTGCATAAGTATTGTATGATGATGAGTGAGTCCCCTAAGATTATGATGTTTATTACATTTAAGTTTTTGGTCAATATAATTCCTTGTAATAATCCATGAATTTTTGTCTAGTTATTTGTATTTTGACTGAATCCATATCCATACTTCTTAACTTGATTTCCTTCAGGATTATACAGAACTCCTCCCCCTCCTACCACCCCTGAACTTATCTCTATTTCACTATCATTATTTATGTCTTGACAATTTTTTGGTACATATAATATTGTGAAACTTATTTCTATTTCACTATCATTATGTATGTACAGTTATTTACAATAAATACAAAACAAAACAACTACTTATAAAAAATAAAATTTCCTAATTTATTGTTAAATAATATATATATATATAACATGATAATCGTCCACGAGATTTTGGATAGATGGTGATCATGTGCTCTGTTAAGGCACTCCTTGATGTGAAGTCACCAGTTCAATTCCCCACCACGATGCGGTGATATATTGGACATGATGAAGATGTAGTCCTTCAAAGCGTACAAAAAAAAACATGGTAATCAATAATATATAAAAAAAATATGAATTTTATTTTATATTTCACAAAGAAATATTGTTACATATGTCGTATATGAACCAACAATATTATATCTTGTAAGTTATGTGGCATGCCACAAACATGCCATCAGACCACACAAAGACCAGACCGCATGAATTTGTGTATATATTGGCTCATCTTTCCGAGTTGTGCTTGATGGGTTGAGCATTAAAACCTTCATAGCATCCAAAATCAATTTGAATATTAGTTTGAAGGAATCCGAGAATAGTCTGAAGGAAATATGCAACAATGCACCATGATTGAATCCTCCATTTTGATTGTGCCTTCCTTTGTTAGAACTGACCCTCTCCTAGCATTAAAATATGGATGTCTCAAGCTCACGCATAGATACAAGTATTCAATTCATCGACTACAACCCCTATTTGCAAAATGGTAACACGTTTATTTTCAATTTCTTTGCTAGAAGAAAAAATTCATTGAATATGAAAATTTACACAGTTCCCTTCAGTTGCTTAACTCTCATTTGGTGAAAATTGAAGTTGAAGAGCATTCAATCTCTAATTATTTTTCAAACATTTCATACCGAGTTGCAACCATTAGATCAACTGTTTTCTCATAAACCACAACCATTTTGAATGAACACTATTTCCAAGTCCGCTTCATTTATTTCAATCAACACTATAATATTCAACTCCATTTTGTTTTGGAGTAGAAATAGCTACCTAAAATTTATTAAATGAACTTCTAGATTTCAATTGTTATAATATCACACACTAGAGAATTTTCAATGCCATCAAATTGAGCTTATCTATCATCATCAAGATATTTTAGGTGAGAGAACATGAGGACACACAAAATGAGATAGTCTTGTTCAATCTACAAAAAAATAAAGAATACCAGGAACTTCAAGAGGATAACACTTGTCAAACATTAAATCTCACATAATGGAATTTCCCTCATGCTTCTCCTTCAACTGTGTAGAAAGGAAGAATTATAGAGATCTACCATATACAATAGTTTCTATCCACATGAAGTAGATAGACAAACAATAACTCTCAATGAGTCTAACAAAACTTTCCATTGTGGTCTACAAGATTCTGTCACACTTTTGCATTATGGTATGCAATATTCAGAATACATTGAAGATAAACACATAATATCCAAGTGATAAAATGCACCAAAACCATATGATACATAGGCTAAGGGGACCAACTTTTCCACAATCTCTGTGGGTTGCTATAATGAAAACACGGAAAAAAAATACACTAATCAAACTAACATCAAATAACGAAAACAATAAATGATAGATCACCATCTTATTTCACAAGAACATATATGTCTCATACTCAGAATATTGCACATTGTACTTGCCTACAAAATTAAAAATGTATAGTTTGTGTCTGCTTCTTACCCTACTTGAAAATCAAGCTTGAATCCATGAAGGAGGTACTTTCCCTGAAGAGAAACTAGTAATATCTATGCTCCATTGTCATCTCGTTTGCATGCCCCATCAAAATGTAGAGTCTAGATGCATCTTTGATAGGAGAGATAAAGAAAAGGATTTCCTACTTTATAAAATAGTGCATGATTTGTTTCTTGATGTTTGTTTCCAAACGAGCTGTCTCCACTATAGTTCATCATATTGTATGCTTTTAACAATCATGGACTCGACAACTCCTTTTCTGCAAATGAACAGCTCCTCCGATAAATCTCTCTTCCATCCTAAGTGAATATGCTCCTGGATGCGTTCAACAGATCCACTTCCACTAATACCTTCCAACTGATGGCTCTGTCATTTGAATTGTTGCCTCTTCAACATTAGTTTTTTCTAGCATTTAAATTCATGCCAAGGCCCATGTCACATGATTACGGGTACATATAACAACTCCCCTTTTGTAGCATCAAACTCTGCTAGTCAATAAACTTCATAGTTGTACTTTGGCAAGCAAGGGATTTTAAGAGTACCAACCACAAATTATTGAAAAAGGCCTAAGTGTTTCTAGTACTTCTATGATAATTATAAAATGTGCCTTACAGAAATGATGTCACAAATATTTTTACCATATGGATTCGTCAAAACACTACCCCAACATAATTATGTACTCACTATGGAGCTTCTACAAGAAATCTGAGTTTGTTGGTCTTCTAACTACGCATAATGGAAGACACGAGATCTAATATGTACAAAATATTCTCTTGTTTCATCTTATGTTCCTTGGGACCAATATGGTTGTCACATTATCTACCGTGAATTTGTATTATTTCACTCATTTTCACGATCTAAACCCTTGCCACACAGAAAATAGAAAAAACCCTAACATACGAACTAAACCTTACAGAGAAGCCTCACAGATCTAGAATAGGGAATTTGGTATATATGCATGTTAGCACTCATGGCATGAGAGATACATGGCTATAATGTGGGCCACCCTATAGATTGTATTTGGTGTTTAATTATATAAATAATTATTTTAATTATTTTCTAATTGCGACAACCATGCACCCCGCCTGAGAGATACATGGCTATAACGTGGGCCACCCTATAGATTGTATTTGGTGTTTAATTATATAAATAATTATTTTAATTATTTTCTAATTGCGACAACCATGCACCCCGCCATATTTTAGATCATGTAGCTTTCTTATGGGAAAACCTATGCTTCTCATTTACTCATATCTTCACATATATTTTAAAAATAAAGTATATTATATATATTGAACTCATAATTCTTTTACAATAACGAGACTTACAATGTAAAGACAAGGTTACCCTTTTCTATGTTGCTTTATGTTTTAAATGAAGAATGCTCGTATTTTCTTTCTAAATATCAATTTTATTGTTCGAAAAATGAGTAATTCAAAATAAATATATATATATATATATATATATATATATATATATATATTTATTTTGAATTACTCATTTTTCGAACAATAAAATTGATATTTACTAATATATTAAAATTTAAATTAGACTTGCATCAAAACCCACTTAAATTCAAATGAAATTGTCCACAATTGCGTGACTCCAACTTTCATATTCACATTACGAAGCCTTCGTGTTAGAATAATTAATTGAGTTTAATCTCTTTTACGACTCTTAAATGAAGTGAGCTATATATATATATATTATTTTTAAAAATGAAATGGTTTTTTTTACTAGACATTGTAGTTCTCTCCCAATGACATATCTCGCGTTAAACTTTAGAATTTAATAGTTTTCCAATTTCCTTTCCAAAAGCGATGGACTTTGACTAGGTAAATACGATATGTTAATATTTTGATTATGTGTTAGTCAATGTTGCAACTATTCCTTTTCAACAATGTCCCTCTGTATGTTTTCTCGGTTCTCTAAACTATTTATCGACCATGAAAAGCCAATTTTTCATCATAGTTGTGTAAGACTCTATATGAGCCATGAAAACCAAATTTGATGGTGTGTCTCACAACGTTACAATTTAATGACTCTACTTTCCAATATTCCTTTGAAGCGAATCACATGATGAGTTGGCCCAAAGAAAATGAAATATCTATATTATTCATGATTACCCGCTACTTCACCAACTTATTTACCTCTTGCTCAGTTTTCCTTGTGATCTACACCAAGTGAATCACGTGATGAGCTAGCCTGAAGAAAATGAAATATCTATATCATTCAAAATTACATGTTGCTTCACCACATTATTTCCCTCTTGCTCAATTTTCTCTGTGATCTACACCGAACTACCATGGGAAGCCCAAAGCCTCATGTCACCATATTTAAATTTTTCTCCTTATCAATATTTGTATTAACAAGATGCATTCATGTGTTGAATACATTAGGCAATCTTTGTATTAACAAGTTTCCTCCCAAACCATATTTAAAAAGTGTTAAAATAATGAAACTGCAGTCAAATTCCACTTTGGAAAGCTCATATGATGAAGATAATAATTTAAATAGATTCCTCTTTTCGAGAGGACCAAAATCGATCTAAATATCACCCTATTTGGTCAAGCAGAAGTTGATTTTTGAATTATTTTATCCATACATGTATAATGGAATGGGCCGGTTCTAAGCACATGTGAAATTGGTTAAGTCGGACCCAACCCCAAGTGGACCCTCATGAAAGCCTATAAATGGAAGAGACCTCATGCTTATTTCGACACAATTATCAATCACTCTCTTCTCTCTTCTATTGGCTAGTCCGCATAGATTGGTCAAAGGAAAGCTCACGCAAAGGGTCTGAAACTACAAGGTCGAAGCTCGCACGTTTCTAGGTTTTTTGAGTCTTGGACGCTCACACATAACTGAAGTTTTTCATCCCTGGAAGCTAGAAAAAAATCTTATGGGTGAATCCATTAACCCATATACGCATGAAAATAGCCCTACGGGTGCATCCGGGAGGTTGAGGCTTCTGCAGTCTAGTTTGGTCTTCAAACGCATGCATAGTATGGTCTGGTAGCGTCCATATCTGCCATAGATGCAGGCACAGAGGCCTATGGGTGCATCCGAGAGGTTGAGACTTCTGCAGTCCAATTTTTTCTTCAGACACACACATTTTATGGTATGGTAGCATCCATATCTACCGTAGACGCATGCATCGAGGCCTTATGGGTGTGTCCGAGATAATGACATTTCCGCAGTCCATATCTTCCATAAACGCACACACAGAATGATCTGGTAGCATCTATATCTGCCATAGACACTAGAACTCAATAAATTTTCATGCATCCAGAGCCTTAAGAATATTTATTAGTATGTCGTAGTGTTTAGCATAGTGACAACAATATCTTGCAGTTAACTACAGTGATTGATAGTGCATTATAGTTCTCAGAATCATGATCCTTTAGTAGAATCATGTTTAAGGTTATATTATGGATGTGCTAGTTGTTTTATTGCATTATGAAGATATGGATCAATGGATCATTGTACTATTGTTGGCTAAATCATTTGATGGTGATCCAAGAAGAATAATTTGCAAGGTTTTTCCCCATAGTGGGTTTTGCCCTGGTCTCGGACCAATCCTGGTGTCTTTAGGTGTGCATATTTTTCTTCCTTTTCTCTTTTATGTTCCATTGCATAGATGATTTTGAGGTTATTTTTACATAGTTGCATATGTTGATGGATAATAGTGTAAATCTGAATAATGATATAATGATATGGGGTGAACTTAATGTGTTAATGAATAAATGCAACTATTAAAGCAAAGATCAATGTAGCCTTATGGAAAATTAATATGTTATCAGAGATGGGCTGAAGAAAATCCATGGAGATAACCCCCATGGATACACTTTTGATGGAAGCAAGAAGAGGATGGTGGCGACCTAAAAGAATTCTAGGGTATGAATAAAACCCTAGGTAGTTAGTGCATAACGCTTTGATGTTAGGGTTTGATAGAAACCCTAGTTTATGGAAAAGAATTGGGATATGAAACCCTTGCATGATCAAATTCAGGATGTTGAGATTTAAATGAATCTCTAAATGGGACAGTTTTTATTAGACTTGGTTTTTGATAAATTTGGTTGTAGGCAACATCATTATGTGGTCTATGGATGGCTCTTGAAGGTTGGTTCAAGAGGGAGAGGATCATCTCTCATTAAAGATAAGTATTCCTTGACTTATGACTTTAATATTGTTTATAATTATGGATCTGATTATGATGGTTATTGCTTATACTTCCTGCATGTGTATTTGAGTACTTGGATTTTTATAGCCTCCTTAATGAGAAGTGATAAGTGGATCCTTCTTCAGGATAATTTGAGATGTAGGAAGAAAATCTAGATCTGGAAAAGGTAAAGAGGTGCCTAATGAAAAGATGACAAGATACCTATGTGAAGGTGCACAAGTATCTGAATACTACATGGTATGTGTGCCATGTTGTTTTTCAGCAGTAACATTGATGGCTAGGTTAGCCATATGATATGTTGAGAATGTCTTCTCCTCATATAGCTCATGCATTCATATGAATGTGATTTGGAAATATGGTTCCTATGATGAAATGGTACTCCTTAAAGGATACTTACTGTTGATCTTGGAAATAATGGTATACTTGATGTATGGCTAACATATATCTATTGGATACTGATCCAGGTGGATATTGGTGGCCACCCGCCTATTCCACTTGGGGCCCCACCATTGTCTCTTTCAATTTTTTTCACAACTTACTATTTTTAGCATTTTTTCGGGTCCTGAACTTCCAAAGCCGTTTTGAAGCCCCAAACAGAGATAGTATGCCGAAGTTACATCCCTGGGAAGTTGAAACACCAATTTTACCCAAATGGGGCCCATAGTTTTGGCGCTTCATCTCCAACGAGGTCAGGGTATAAGGAGTTAGGGCTCGATCTGGTGGAACCTTTGCAAGATCAGCCTCGCAAACCCCGACGGACGCCCATGGGGGATGAAAAGAAAGATGAGGGAGCAGGAGATCCTATCAAAATATTGCTCGAGGAGGCCCTCGAAAAATAAAGGAACGCGATGATGGATAACTTTGCCCATATCCTTCAACGACTGCCCACTGGCGGCGCATCTGCATCCAGCAGCCACTCTGGAGGCGCGAATCCCTTTAAGGTACAAGTAAACTTTGACATTCCCATGTTTGAGGGTCAAATAGATGCAGATGTCGTAGATAGATGGTTGAATCTATTAGAAGGATATTTCTTGGTTCATGACTTTTCCGACCGAGAGAAGATTATTTTTGCACTCCTCAAAGCTACCCCCCATGTCAAGGACTGGTGGGAAACCTACTGTGAGAAAAAGGATGAGACAAAACCCTCTCTGTTCTCATCCGTACCCACTTGGAATTATTTCCGAGTGCCATCAAGGAACAATACTATCCCGTGGGGAGTTATGAGGACAAGTACATACAATGGACCACGCTGCGGCAACCAAGGGATCAAGATGTGCATGAGCTAATGAATCTGTTCCATACCCTGTGCACAAAGTTGGGTATCAAATATTCAGAGAAAAATTTGGTGCTAAAGTATTGCGGTTGTCTGCATAGATACATTCAGGAGGAAATGGATTTCCTCGACATCTCCTCGCTTGGTACGGCATACCGGTATGCTACCAAGATTGAGCAAAAATTCAAACAGAAGAAGCGAGACTTTGGATCTACAAATCAAAAGCAAGGGAAAGGTGCCCCCAAACCACAGAACAAAGGAAAAAGCCAAGGCATAGCGGCCCAAGACAACCTACCAAAGACACAAGAAAAGAACAACACCACGAAGCCAAAGAAGGACATGGGAAAGTGGTGTGAGTTCCATAAGAGTTCCACTCACAACACAAGTGAGTGTCGGGCCAAGTAGTCGTTGGTGGCCGAGATGAGGGCTTTTAAATCAGATGCATGCTCTGACTCTGAATCAGAACATGACAAGGTGAATTACAAAGAGAAGCATATTATTGATGGGGAGCCCAACGCCACTGTTGCCACTATGAAGATCCAGAAGGAGGAACCAAAAGATCCAGAGGAGGCAGAACGTCTCTTCCACTTCCAGATGTGGGTAAAGGGTTCCCCGCTATGATTCATTGTCGACAATGGGAGCCAAAAGAACCTCATTTCAATAGATTTCGTGAAGCGGTTGGGCTTGCCGACCACAGCGCACCCACAACCATACACCATCGGGTGTCTTCACCAAGGATGGGATCTCCGCGTCAGCCAGCAGTGTCGCCTTCACTATAGCATAAAGCCCTTCACGGATAAGGTATTGTGTGACATTTCTCCTATTGATGTTTTTGATGTATTATGAGGCCAACCATACTTGTGGAAGCGACATGTTGTGTATGAGTCCCGACCTCATGCTGTTATTGTTACTTTGGGAAATAAATTGTACAGGATCCCATAGGTACCACAGCCTCCCACTATCTCTTTGGTTATTGCAAAACAATTCAGTAAGCTCATTTCCCAAACCAGGAAATTTGTTTTCCTGATGATCCACCGCCAGGGCAAGAAGAATACTGTGGCCATGAACTCCATACATGGCTCTTCTACACGACAACAACAAATGAACAAGGTTGTGGAGGAGTACGGGGACATCTTAACCTTACCCACAGGGGTGCCTCTACACTATTAGGTCAAGCACCCCATTGACCTGACCCCAGGTGCACCGCTACCCAATGGACCGATATATAGGCGCTCTGTTCTGGAGAATGATGAAATCAAGAGGCAAATTCAGGAGCTACTGCAGAAAGGTCACATCCGGCCAAGTTCATCGCCATGTGGGAGCCCAATCGTGTTGGTACAGAAGAAGGATGGGACTTGGAGACTCTATACTAATTATCGGGTGTTGAACAAGATCACTATTCAGAATAGGTACCCAATCCCACAGATTGATGACCTTCTGGACCAACTTAAAGGGGAAAAATATTTTAGCAAGATTGACTTGAAGTCTAGGTATCACTAGGTACCAATTGAACCCTCTGATGTGTGGAAGACTGCCTTCAAAGCCAAGGAGGGCCTTTTCGAATGGCTCGTCATGCCTTTCGGATTGAAAAATGCTCCCGCAACCTTCATGAGGTTGATGGATGACATATTAAGACCATTCATAAACTCATTTGTAGTGGTATACTTGGATTACATTCTGATCTTCAGCCAGACTTGGGAAGAGCACCTCCACCACATTCGAGAAGTCCTCTAAACACTGCAACGACACAAGTTGTGTGCCAATTTGGAGAAGTGCACTTTTGGCATGACCCAGGTTCAATATCTGGGATACATTATTGATGAAATGGGCGTGCATGTGGATCCAGCCAAGATCCAAGTCATTCGATATTGGCCAGCCCCAACCACCCTAACAAAGCTTCGCAGCTTTCTAGGTCTTGCTAATTTCTACTACAAATTCGTGTTGGGCTTCTCTCATATCACTTGGACCTTGAGTCAAGTCACCAAGGGAGGAGCGAAAGCAAAATTCTGTTGGCCGGAATCTCAATAGAAGGCGTTCGTAGAATTGAAACATTGCCTCTGTTCTGCCCCAGTGCTCAAATTACCAGACTTGCAACAACCATTTGAGATCGAGACAGATGCCTCTGACTATGCTATTGGGGTAGTTCTTACTCAACAGGGGCATCTAGTGGCATATCAAAGTGAGACATTGTATGACACAGTTTGAAAGTATCCCACTTATGAAAAATAAATGTATTCCATTGTGCAGGCTTGTCGACAAAGGAAGCATTACATTTTGGGGAAGGAGACAATCATCCACACAGACCACCGACCCCTGCAGTTCATACAGACACAAGGGAAGTTGCAGAATGATCGCCATCAGAAGTGGTCCACATATCTGCAACAATTTCATTTGAACATCAAGTACAAGAAGGGTAGCACCAATAATTTTGCGGACTACGTCAGTCGACCACCGATCGTGGCCATAACCACCGTTCTCAACTCTTGTGGGCATGAGACTTCTGATTGGTCGCTTCTCTACAAGAGCGATCCAGAATTCAGCTACACATACAAGGCACTCTTGGGGGGTATGCAAGTTCCAAATTTTCACCTCCAAGATGCACTATTATGTCACCTGGGACACCTTTGTGTTCCTTCAAGCAAGCGTGCCAAGATGATATCGAAAGAGCACTACAGTCAAGTCGCTGGGCATTTTGGGGTCGAGAAAAAAGTGGCAGTACTGCAGAAGTATTTCTATTAGCTGAACCTTCGACAGGATGTCGAGAAGTACATCAGATCCTACACTGCTTGCGCCATTGCCAAACTGACCATCAAGGAGCAAGGGCTTTATACTCCTCTACCTACCCCTAATCGACCTTGGGAATCCATCTCCATGGATTACATGTCAGGCCTTCCTTCTACTAAGCATGGAAACGACTATGTTTTTGTGGTCATTAACAGATTCTCAAAGATGGCCATTATGGCGGCCTGCAAGAAGAATACCATAGCAGAAGCCACTGCTGAACCCTTCTTTGAACGATTATGGGTGCACTTTGGGATCCCACAGTCTATCATATCAGATCGCGATAGCAGGTTCCTCAACACATTTTGGTTGAGCCTCTGGTCAATGTTGGACACCAAGCTCACCAAGTCCACAACTTTCCATCCCCAAACTGATGGCTAGATAGAGGTCGTCAACAAGATGATTGTACACATTTTGTGCATGTACAATTCAAAGCATCCATGCACATGGGATGAGAGCCTTCCCTATGTACAACACAGTTATAACTGAGCTCTCCACAACTCAACTGGTCACAACCCCTTTCAGGTGGGCTTGGGATTCTAGCCACTATGTCCCATTGACGTAGCCATGCCATTGCAGCTACTCATGTCGATTCGGCTCATGTCCAGTCTGAAGCTGACAAAGCAAACAACTTCATCGAGCACATTCAGCACATCCACCAACAGGTTCATGAGATATTGGACAGAGCCAATGCTAAGTAAAATCAACAACATGATCAACATCGGGTGCCACACAACTTCCAGGTGGGCGAAAAAGTGTGGCTACATTTGCAGAAGGAGCGCCTCACTAGACCCCACCACAAGATTCGCCTGCTCCGATATGGGTCGTACACCATCACCAAGGCTATAGGGAACAATGCCTTCGAGCTTAGTATTCCACCATTCCTTGGTATGCACCCAGTATTCAATGTAGACCGCCTTCGTCCCTACTTCCCACCTCTATTGGACACCTCTAACATTGCAGAACAACTCACACAAAAAGAGTTAAACCCAGACAGCATGGAATAGGCCACCACAGACTGTATCATGGACATGCAAATCAAGAACATTGGCTGATAGAAGATCCAACTATATCAGGTTGTCAAAGCTGGCCAACTCCTGCAGCAAGGCTAGTGGTTCACCAGGGACCAAGTTCAATAGAAGTTTCCTCATCTCATGGAGGAACTCAACGCAATGGGGACCATTTCTTCCTAAGGGGGGAGGAATGATCCATGTGGAAATTGGTGGCCACCCGCCTATTCCACTTGGGGCCCCACCATTGTCTCTTTTAGTTTTTTTCAGAACTTACTATTTTTAGCAGTTTTTCGGGTCCTGAACTTCCAAAGCCGTTTTGAAGCCCCAAATGGAGATAGTATGCCAAAATTACGTCCCCGAGAAGTTGAAACACCAATTTACCCAAACAGGGCCCATAGTTTTGGCGCTTCATCTCCTAGGGTTAGGTTTTTGGATGTTTAGAGTTCTTCATTTTTTCTCCATAATAAATAGGCCCTCAAGCCTCATTGTAACACAGTTTAGAGGTCTATAGTCGCCACATCTCTTCTCAGAGATTCGCTACCAGCACCCTAGCTATTTTATTTCCAACATGTTTGTAAGCATATTTCTGTGATTTGATATTAATGAAATGAAGCATAATTTCCGTTGTATTTCTCTGTGTATGGTTATTTCTGTATTCTGTTGCGTTCCTGCATAAATCCAGATTAGATATGTTGAAGAAGGCTAGCACCTTAACTCTAGTAGATGATACTATTGATAATGGATTTCACATATAAATTTAGCTCATCAATTCCTTTACATGATATTATTGATAATGCTTGTGGCAAGCATGATGAAAGCTCATGGAAAGAGAGATTGACACTATTTTGGTAAATATTTATTGAATGGCCTAACTTTATCCTATTGATCATGATAATCATGGTATTGGTAACCATGATGATAGAGGTATAACAATGAGATTGATATTCTAAATATCCTAATACATGTGGTCATGGCATATGGTGAAACTGAATGCCCTAACTTGATGTATTGTCTTGATAGAAAATGTTATTATGTTCATAGTCTTTGAAATATGATGTCACATCTATCTGTTTCCCTAATCTTTCAAATCTAACCCTTGATGAGAGATTGATGAAATGATGTTGATGACCATGATAGATATGTGTTTATGATCTAACAGATCTGTTTTTGCATGACACTAGAATAAACAAGTTGGTGATGGATGAAGTGGATCACCAGTCAGAGGGAGAATCTCTACTTTAGATTCTTACTCATATTTCTATTTTCTTTGTGTATTGTTGAAGTAAGATCTATGTGCATCTGATAATACTAAATTGCAACAAAATATTTGATATGAAGCATGTACAAAATTAGGGTTCCTGTTCTGGACACAGTCATAGAACTGGGAGATTTGATCCCTGGATGCATGCATGCTAAGGCCTAGGTAGTGTCCAGGAAGCTAAATACTTTCCCACGCTAACCTGAAGGGAGTGTCTAGGGGTCTGAATATAGGTGACCATCATTAGGGAAAATTTTAAGGGTGAAAATTTGTCTTAAAATTTTGAAACCTTGGTGAATCTTACAAGTCTCCAAATTGAAAATTATCTAATGTTTGTTGATTATTTGTAAAAAAATGCAAATTTATAATAGTTTTATATATAGTATTTATACAATTTTGGCAATTTTTAAGGAAAAATAATTTTATACTATCAAACTTGGGTGAATATTTTTTAGAAAAAAATGAAAATTGGTGAATCTTTTTTTTTGGAAAAACCATGGAAAATTGGCCCACTTACGAATATTAGCTCCTATAATTTTCCATGACCATCATCCAAATTTTTATGAAACAATATGTACTTTGAATTAAGGGATCTCTGACATGTCTTGCCACTGTAAACAGATTTCTGAAACTCCTGGGTTAAATTACTGATCACAGAAAATGAAGGATTAAGCATGAAATTAGATGGTCACCTGGAAGATTTCAGTTCTATAGATGTGTTGCTAATATCAGTAAGATCTGTAAGCATGAAAAGCTTGAATTTTTGAACCGATCTTGTATTTGCAATTGACCGGGAAATTCATATGGATATGTCATTATGTTTGAAGTTTGTGCTACAAAATATTGACACGATTTAATTTGATGATTGTTGATTTTCCCTGATGTCAATGCTATGTGGGCATAGTGACCTTCAATGAATTATGTGAGTATTTAGAAAAATGGTTTTGTATTAGCCTCCTTGTTCCTAGCACAATTTTTGAAGCATTGATAATTGTGATTCAATATGAAGATGGAACCTTCATAACTTAACCTTAAAGTATGCATTTGCATCTAGTGGTAGAAATGATTTTTAATGGTATGTTAGATGACAGTCTTGTTGGCATGATAATAAAAGAAGTAAAGACTTGATATGAGCTCTACCTGTCACCTAGTTGAAAGAATTAATATTATGATATCAATGTCTTTGATAATAGTTCTGGTCTGGCTTCTAAAATCTAATGAGATGACTTCATTGACACAACATTGATTTATGTAAGGATGATTATGTTGGCTTCGTAAGGCATTATGCTTGCATAGAGAGTTGCATGATGCAAGCTCCCCGATTCAGATTTTTCCATACTTGACAGTTATTTGACGAAGTCATGATGATGAGTTATAAGGTATGGCCTTGATTTTGATTTTGGTTTTTGTTTTACATATTGATGGTATACCCTTGATAGGTGATGAGGCTATGATCAACTAAGTAAGAGGGAGATGTCTCATGAACCTCAAAATGATGTACCATGGAATGATGAATCGATTTCTGAAATTTTGGGAAAGAAATCCTATATTACAAAGTTGTTGAAAAAATGTTTTTAAATAATGGAAATGTAAATCCCCAGACACTCTGATTTAAAGTTCAAAATGTTGTTGAACTTGTTATGGAATATGACTGAAGCATTGATGTTTTGTGTTGAACATCCATATGTATATATATGATGTGCATATAAATTGAATAAATTCATGATTGAGTTGCTTCATTGACATAGAGTTACCACCAAACATCCTTTGAAATATTTGCATGAAAAGTTCTATTTTGAAGATTGAGATATTTCTCCTATGATATGTGACTGCATGGATGTATTGTTGATTATTGAGCACATTTGGATGCTTCCTTAATATGATATTTCCATGGTATCTTTGATCAGAGGTCCATAGCACAATCAAGGTTGAGTCCTTAAAGAGTTGTTTGAGCATGATTTGGAAATGACATGGATACATTGTGATGACGTAGAATCCCATATATATAGTTGGGACTGAGGCTTCTCCATATATTGAGACAGTGCAGTTGTTCAAGACAAACTTAGGCTTGTGATTGACATATCCTTAAGAGGGAGGATGATTATGGTATCCTTTTGTGATTTATATGATTGTTTATGTTCTGACATAATAATTGATTTGATGTCCTATATGAACAGGAATCAACTGCTATTGAGACAAGTAGATACCATATTTGAGTGTAATGAGAGCAGTGTTGATCTAGGAAACTGAGTCAACTCTTCCTCCTTGTATGAGCTCCTAGGGTGAGGAATTGAGATATAGGGCTTATGGGGTTGAGGGAACTCTAGAAAATAGGGTATGACCCCTATCTGTTACCCATAGGGTTCGAGATGTTGCTCCCTATATTCATAGGATCGGAGAATTTTTGTCCCTTGTTTGATCTTTGCAGAGTATACCCCAGTTGGCATCATACCCAAAAGCAAGGCTTGTGGGGAATACTTCTCCTCGTTTAGCCAACGGGTTGAGAGTGTACTTGGGGTGTACAACCCAAGTCGATTATGATGTAGGTGTTCTACCACGTGACTATTTAGGATCATCAATGGGAAGATCAGTATGAAATTGGATGGGTTAAGATAACCCTATGCAGTTCCAGGTTGAGATTCAGCTCCCCAATGCAATACTAGGGTTGAGATGGGATCCCCTGCGTATTTGGATATCCTATTGCTTGATATGGGGTTGTAGATGTATAGCTCCCACATGATATTTTGGGTCGAGATGTACTCCCCGATGTGGTTACAAGCTGAGATGTGCTCCTTAATTATTTTCTCTATGATGATGATTGATGATGATATTCTTAGTAGTAGACCGATGGATAAAGGGTGGTAGCCTAAGCTCCCCTCTGGTGACAAATTCTTCTTCTTCTAGATCTGATAATGTTCAACATACGAGTAGAAACAATCAATATATAAGTAGGAATAAGCATGAGAAGTAAATTGATGATTTGTAATGATGTAAGACCACAACATGATGACTACATGAGAGATATGACCCGTAACGATACGTGATGATGCTTGAAGATATCAGAATTAAATATTGACCGATGAACAAATATTGGCAGGTGGAATTCTCCCTAGTTGAGAGGGAGTGTTAAAATTATGCAATTGCGGTCAATTTCTACTTTCGATATATCATATTACGAAGATAATAATTTCAATAGATTCCTATTATTGATAGGACCAAAACAAATATAAATATCACCCTATTTGGTCAAGTAGAAGTTGATTTTTGAACTATTTTATTCATACATCTATAATGGAATGGGTCGGTCCTAAGCACATGTGAAATTATTTAAGTCGGCCCCAACCCAAAGTGGACCCTCATGAAAGCCTATAAATAGAAGAGACCTCAAGCTCATTTGGACACAATGATCACACACTCTCTTCTCTCTTCTATTATTTGGTTTGTATAGGTTCGTCGGAGGAAATCTCGTGAAAAGGGCTTGAAACTACAGGGTCGAAGCTCGCACGTGTCTAGGGTTCCTGAGTCTCGAAGTCTTGCGCGTAACTGAATTTTTTCGTCCCTGGAAACCGACACAGAAGCTTATGGGTGCATCCAGGAACCCATAGATGCAAACAATAGGACTATAGGTGCATTCAGGAGGCTGAGGTTTCCATGGTCCAATTTGGTCTTCAAACACAAGCACAGTATGATCTTGTAGCATCCATATCTGCCATAAGCGTAGGAACAAAGGCCTATGGGTGCATCTGATAGGTTGAGGCTTCCGCAGTTCATTTTGGCCTTCAGATACACACACATTATGGTTTGGTAGTGTCCATATCTTCCATAGACGCATGCATCGAGGCCTTATGGGTGCATCCGGGAGACTTAAGTTTTTGCAATCCAGATCTGCCATATTCACACGCACAAAATGATCTGGTAGTGCCCATATCTGCCATAGAAGCTCACACTCAGTATCTCTGCATGCGTCCAGAGCCTTAGGAAGATTTATCAATATGCCCTAGTGTTCAACACATTGACATCAGTATCCAGCAGTTAATTACAGTCAGTGACAATGTAATACAGTTCTCAGAATCAGGATCCTTTAGTAGAAGTATGTTTAAGGTTATATTATGGATGTGCCAGTTATTTTATTTCATTATGAAGATATGGATCAATGTACTCTTGTTTGCTGAATCATTTGATTATGATCTAAGAAGAATAATTTGCAAGGGTTTTCCCTATAGTGGGTTTTTCCATGGCCTCGGACCAATTCTGGTGTCTCTATGTGTGCATTCTTTTCTTCCTTTGTTCCTTTATGTTCCGTTGCATAGATGATGATGATGTTATTTTTATTTCTACATAGTTTCATATGCTAGTGGATAATAGTGTAAATCTGAATAATGATGTAATGATATGGGGCGAACTTAATGTGTTAATGAAGAAATGCAACTATCAATGCAAAGATCAATGTAACCTTACGGAAAATTAACAAGAAAAAGCAATTAATGTATTTAATATTATTTTATTGTTATTTAATATTAATTACAACTCATTTAAATGTGCACACCCATGTTTGGGCAGGTGTTTACCATGCTAATCCCCGATGACATGAATCTAATAAAGGGATAATTCCATTTTTTGTTTTACTCTGTATTATCAATCTATGTATTAACAAGTTGTTTTCATGCATTGAAGGCTTCAGGTAAGCTCTGTATTAACAATTTGCCTTCATGAGACGAAGACATTAGGTGAGCAACTCTTTGTTTGGGTTTTTAATTTTCCATTTCCTAAAACTCTAGTTTTATTTTTCTGTTAGTTGGCCCACTCAAGATAGGGACTTGCTTCCCCGCAAACCTCCTTGTTAACGTTTAAAGTATGTAACACATATTCAACCATTTATTGACGTAGGAAAGTGACTTCTATAAATTCAAACTTTTTCTTTCACGAAATATTTAAAACATTTTATGACAATATATTTGAAATTCTTTCATTTATTATACCTGCTTATCGGCCGGTTATACTATAATTAAAAAAAAAAAACATATTTTTTTTTTTTTTATAAAATTTTATAAAGTTTTGAAAAATTACAATATTAAATTGATTTTTATTTTTTTTAATTTTAAATTTCACTTTATTTGTTAAACAATAAGACACATACGAAAACGACAAACGACATAAACATTTCCTGGCCACCAAAGCTTTGGTAGAGAACAATGAAAATGTTTATGTGACCTACAAAAAAATCATTGGTAATTATAATTTGGTAATTAAAAACCTTTAAGCTTCACTACATGGAAAGTAATTTGCTTGTTACCGAGGTTAACAGTCATTTCAAAAAGGAGGATTCTGAAGAATGCTGCGAAGATATTCTGTTCATTCATCTTTTCGGTGAACTTCAATTTGAGAGGTTTTTAAATTTGTAAAATGAGGAACAATGCAATAAAATGCTGTACAATCTAATATAGGAGATGTTATCATGTAATATTACATCATAAAATAAATAAAAAATTAAAAAATTAAATTTTGTATAGATTTATTTTAAATTTTAATTATCAGAAAAAATAAAAAAATTTAAAATGTATTTTTTTTAATTGTTTAACATAAAAAAATCAATATATGGTATAGAATTAAATGATAAATAATTTTACATTTTTAGTAAATGTTTAGAATTAATACACAATAATTCTAATTATAAATAAAATAGAATAAATTATTCATATAACCAACCTAATTTATTTTCTAATACATTTTATTTACAATTTGATATATTTTATAATTAACAGTTAAAACTATACCATTTAGGTGACTTAGAGGCAATTCTACACAACCCTTTGCTAGATTTAGCAGCACTCACAGTATATGGAAAACCATCTACTTCTTCTGGTCTACACATTTCTCGAGAATCAGCTAAAAATATTACTGTTCGAAAAACCTCCAAAAATGGGTCCAGACATTTTAGGGGTCGAATGAAAACAAAGTCATTGTTTCAAGGTGAATTGATTGACCTACATGATGTGCCAATTGTGTCTTCAGCTGATCCTCAGGGCCTTAGAGCAGGCAGCCCCAGTACATCTCGAATATGATGACTATCTTATCCTTAAATATCAGAGGGGTAGGCGGATCCTCAAAAAAACTCTGCTTGAATAAAATGTTCTCTGATTTTCTGCCTTCGATGATTCTTCTCCAGGAGACTTTATGTAGTAGGACCGTTGCAATAGATGTAATTCTTAAGATAAGACTAAACTGGAGCGTTGTGGGGGTGGACGCGGAATACAGGGCAGGGGGATTAATAGCAGCATGGGATCCTTCCATTTTTAGCCTTAGAGCTTACAATTTTTTTGGAGGTATTCTACTATATGGAAATATCAGAGGGTTGGGGGAAAAAATTCATATTGTTAATCTATATGCTCCATGTAGAAATCGAGCCTCCTTCTGGGATCGAATGGATCAATTCGGCATATTGAATATCAAATATATAATGATTATCGGGGACTATAATGCTTCTCTCTCAGTGGATGAGTCCTGGGGTGATAGGGCACAAAGGGATCCTTTGGCTGATAAGATTGGAAAAATATTCTTGGATTCGGGCTTCATCGACATCAAGCCATCTCCTCTTGTCCCTACATGGACGAATAGACGTAGTGGCCACAATTTCATCGACAAACGTCTTGACCAAATTATGATGAAGGTTCCTCTCAATACAATGTTGGGAAATGTCAGAACAACGGTTTTCCCTTCATGCTCATCTGATCATATGACTATCTCAATAACGTGGAAACGGAAGGAAAGGACGAGTGGAATCCCCTTTAAATTCAACATAATTTGGTTACAAGATCCAGCATTCAATAAACTGGTGATCGAATTTTGGAATCAGGAGGATAATGTCTCCAGTCTTGATGGATGGAGAAAATTCACAGATAAGCTGCACATACTAAAATCTATTGTAAAGACTTGGCAGAAGGATAAGAAATCCAGTCTTGATAAAGAGCTCAGAGACATTGAAACTAAAATTCAACAAATATTTAAACAAATGAAAGATTCAGCACCTGATTCTTTGAAATTTTCCACTCTCAAAATGTTGGAGACAAGAAAGATTGAAATACTAAGGATACAAGAAACAACATGGAAATTAAAAACCATAGTGCAATGGTTGAAAGAGGGCGACCTTAATACTAATTTTTTTCACAATTGTGCCAACAGACGCAGGAACAAAAATTATATCTGGAATATTAAGGCGGCTGATGACTAGATGAAGTATACAAATTGTGAAATACAGATCGAGGCATTCAAATATTTCTCTGACTTTTATAATGCTGATAATGAGATTGACTCACTAAATCAAACATGGTTTTTACAGAACTTACCACTTATGTTTGACTAGGCAGCAAATGAAATCTTAGAAGCAGAGATAACCAAGAAAGAGATTGAATCAACTCTAAAGGATTTCGCCCAGGACAAAAGTCCTGGCCTGGACGACTGGCCGACCGAATTTTACTCACACTTCTATGATTTAATGGTGGATGAGATCCTCACGGTGGCCGAACATATTAGAGTAATGGGTCTTGTTCCTGCTGATATGAATTCTACTTTTCTAACTATCATTGCAAAATCATCTTCCCCTAAACAGTTCTCAGACTATAGGCCTATTGCACTTTGTAATGTAATATACAAGCTAAATTCTAAAATAAACGCAAACAGAATCTGAGCAACCTTATCATCTAGGATTTCAAAAGAGCAATTTGGATTTCTGGGTGGAAGGTCCATACATGATGCAATCGCGATTTCTCAGGAGGCTCTTCCTTCGATTCACACAAACAAATCTGAGGCAATCATCATGAATATTGATATTAAGAAGGCATTCGACTCTACTAATTGGTCTTTTATTCGACTTATTCTTCTCAAGATTGGTTTCTCAATGAGGTCTCTCAGGTGGGTTATGGCCTGTATCACCTCTGTGCAATATGCAGTCCTCATAAATGGTATTCTGACTGCTTTCTTTGGAGCTGAAAGGGGTCTGAGGCAGGGATGTTCATTATCCCCCCTCATTTTTATTCTAATCATGGACAGCTTCAGCAATTTTATGAATATGGTAGAGTAACGAAGCTACTTTAAAGGTCTACCTTTCTCCCATTCGGTAATTGTCACGCACTCACTATTTGCTGATGATTTATTAGTATTCGGTATGCTCAACAGAAATCAGTGGTTTTATTTGCACTATATCCTCATCTGATTTCGGCATGCCTCTGGGCTTTGCATCAACAATGACAAATCCATTCTTATATACAACGAGGGTGACATGGAGGAAATAAAATTCATAGCAGCTTTTATGGGAACAAACAGTCGCCATATTTCTAAGGGACTCACCTACCTAGGATTTAGATTGAAGGCATGCTCTTATACTACTGCTAACTGGATCTGGCTTGTCGAAAAGTTCAACAACAAGATAAACAAGTGGAAAAACAGATCACTTTCGATGGGAGGTAGATACATATTGATAATGGTTGTTCTATCACAATATGTTGTCTACTGGTCGCACCTTTATTTCCTCCCGGCATACACAGTAAAAAAAATCAATTCTATGATTGCAAACTTCCTATGGGGTTCATCTCCTGATCACACCAACATACATCTTTGCAAATTGAGCGAAATATCGGTTCCGAAAAGAAATGGAGGCTGGGGATTACTAAACATTAGAACTTTCGCCAATGCTTTATTGATAAAATCCCTTTGGCGTGCTCTTAATTGTGATGGAAAATGGTCGAGCATCATCAGACTTAAATACATACAAAGTGACCCATTAAAGCTTCTTTATTCGGGTGGATCTATCAAGGCACGTCGGCCATCTGCAATTTGGATCAGTTTTTGCAAGATGATGCCCTTGCTGAGTCAAATACTTGCGTGGAAATTTGGGAATGGGCGTAATATTTTCATTGGGATTGACAGGATATTTTCATCCTCTAAAAAATATTAGATAGATTAACACTTATTACACAGATTACAACAGACGGGCATATTTACTTTATCGGACTGCTGGTCCCTTGATGCTCCCATTTGGAAATCTGCTGACAGGCTGGGCATATATGGAATTGATCTACCGGCATGGAATGAGTATAAAAAATTTCTACAAGGACTGGGACTATCGTATAACAGAAATGGTGACCAACTCACTTGGAACGGAAGAACATTTGGATCGGGCTTAATTGTGAAGGACATTTATGAAAGTCTCATTCAGCCAAATCCTTTTGTTGTGCCGTCTCCCTTCTACTTTTCCTGGAACCTAAAGATTCCAAACAAGATTGTATTATTTATCTGGCTATTATGGAAAAATAAAATATTGACTTGGGATGTTTTATGTAGGTGGGGCTTTATGGGTCCTAGAAGATGCCCCTTCTGTCGATTGCAGGAAGAAATCTCATCACATCTCTTTTTTACTTTCCCTTTCAGCCTTTTGATTTGGATGCATTTCTCAAGTGTTATTTGCAATTCATCTTGGAAACCTTTTGATTGTATACAATCTATTACATCATGGGCTAGAGTCGCATATCCATTAAACACAACACCTTTCTATGTTATATGGGAAATCTGGATTGCCAGAAATCGATGTATTTTTGAAGATTCCCCTCCTCACTCTGCCTTTATCATTAAGGATATCTCGACTTGGATCAATATTAATTCATGTATCATCTCTGATATAAAATATCTTTCTGGATGAATTAGACCTCATCAGATCATTCTCCCGGCATTATTTTTCGATGGTGCATGCATCAATGGAATATGCGGTTGGATTCGTCTTCACAACAACGACCACTATCAAATCTATTGGAATGGAGGCTCTGGCTCAAACAACAAGGTTGAAATTATGGCACTCTAGGGAGGTCTGTACATTGCATATAATCTAAAACTCTCAGACATCTATATATACGGAGACTCGAAGATTACTATAGATGGGATCAATGATCACTTTAATCTGCAAATCCATCGCTGTTTTGGTTGGGTTCAGAGAATTTGAAACATTCTACAGAAATTTCAGTCATACAGTATCGAACACATCTATAGAGATTTAAATACTAGAGCTGATAAGCTATCGAAGAAAGGACTGGACAGTCCTTCTGGAGAGTTTCATATTCATCTCTACAGGGGTTCCCTTTGCCTCGACACTTGGATACTCCCTATTCCTTAACAGTCGATAGATGATGGGGACCTTCTTCTGAAAGCGAGCATGTTTTCTAATTTGTTTCTTCGATGATGGGTGCAAGCGAGCCTTCTTCTGCAAGCGAGGCTGCTGGTGGCTTCTTGGAATTGACTCTGTTCTTGGCATTGCTTCATCAGACAGGACTGCAAGTGAGGCTGTTGGTGGCTTCTTAGCATTGAATTTGTTCTTGGCATTGCTTCATCAGATAGGATCCATTCTTAATCTCGTTTTTTCTTCATTTAGGCATCTCAGAGATCAGTCTCAGAGATCACTCAGTATCTGAGTTTCAGTTGTTTCTTGTATTGTGAGGCATTGAATTCCAGTAAAACTAGAGGCCATTATGGGATTTCTATTCATGGGTTGCTCTGGTAAATTCTTAGAGAATGCTTAGAGGATTGGGTTTCAAATTGCTGGATTCTTCGAGACTAAAATTGAGTGTAATGTCTTATGATGTAATCACTCGTATTTGATTGAATATGAACTGTAATACTATAGCGCTTTTTTCTTACTGAAAAAAACTATACCATTTAATAATTATAACTGTGATATATAATTTTCTCAATGAAAATCAAAACTTCAAATTCAATTAATAATATTAAAATTTATAAAATAAAAATGTAATGACTTTTCAAAATATTTTGAACACAAATCATTTTTTTCCCTATAAGCAAGGTAGTTTTTTAAGAGATAATGACAACTGAAGGAATTATACCAATGGGTTGTTGTGAGTTTGTTTAGTCATTAAACTAGTTTCGTAATAGTAAATATTTCATTCTAATTATAAATAAAATAGAATAAATTATTCATATAACCAATATAATTTATTTTCTAATAAATTTTATTTACAAATTTGATATATTTTGTAATTAACAGTTAAAACTATACAATTTAATAATTAAAATTGTGATATATAATTTTCTCAATGAAAATCAAAACTTCAAATTCAATTTACAATATTAAAATTTATAAAATAAAAATGTAATGACTTTTCAAAATATTTTCAACACAAACAATTTTTTCCCGTAAGCAAGGTAGTTTCTGAAGAGATAATGGCAACTAAAGGAATTATACCAATGGGTTGTTGTCAGTTTGTTTAGTCATTAAACTAGTTTCATAATATTCCATTTTTTAAATAGAATGGATTATTTTATATTAATAAAATTAATAGAAAATGACATATTATTTATAAAAAAAATTATGAAAATAATTGAAATTTACGCATACTTGAAATTCTTACTTTTCGAATGCGCATTACAAAAAAATCCCTTTTGAGTGCAGATTCTGCCACAAATATGGCCACATTGCAAGGGAATGTAAAAATACACAGCCTGAAAAGTGAGAGGCGAAAAAACAAGGTTCATAGGAACAATGGAAAACTCAAAAAGGAGGTAATCGAGGGAGATCAGGGCCTCCTAAACACCCTAAAGTCCCTGGAAAAAAGGGAGCCTCATCCTCTAGGAACTCATTTGGATTTATTCATAATTTAGATCCACAAGATCTAGAAGTCTGTTAGGTCCCTATATTACTAGTATAATCCCTTATTATTGTTAGTGTAACCCCCTTATTGTTATTATTGTACCCTTGTAACCCCCATATTTTTATTTTTGTTCCCTTAAATTATTATTGTTAGGTTAGCTAGGATTACATTGTGGCCCCACTAGGATTACATTTTGGCCCCATTGACTCCTATATATAGAAAGGAGGTTTTTTAATTTGAATCATCCAAGAATTTTTCATTCATGTAATGTATTGGAGGTTGCCCCCTTGAAGTGGCTTATTTCTAAGGTGTTGATATCTCTTTTCTTCTCTTTTTGGAGTTGGTTTCACAACATTTGGTATCAGAGCTTTGAGATTCTAGGGTTTCGCTGCTCCAAACAGGTCATCGTGGAATTTTCACTATAACATTTTTTCTACGAAGGTTCATAATCTGAAATTTTTAGAGTGCGAAGCCAAAATCCTAAGGAACATCGTCGCAAAATTTCATAGCTTGGTTCACAATATTTTCGGAGATATGATCTGTGCAAGTTAGGTCATTTTGCAAGCTCCTGAATTTAACCTAAACAAGTCATCGTGGTATTTTCATAATAAATTTTTTTCTACGAAGGTTCAGAAGCTGAATTTTTAGAGTACGAATCCACAATCCTGAGGAACATCATTGCAAAATTTCAGATATTGGTTCACAATGTTTTTGGAGATATGATCTGTGGAAGTTAGGGCTTTTTGAGGCTTCTGAATTTCATCTCAAATAGGTGAGCGTGGGAAAATATTCATAGCTCTCTCTCTGAGCATCGGATTGGAATGATGTAAAATGTGGCCGCAAGTACACAGACTGTAGTTTTCGCCCTATCAATTTCAGAGCCAAAGGATGAAACAATGACACGTGGAAAGTCGTACAAGTTCGCTCTACTGAACCAGTCCAAAATTGGGTCATTGTGGGAGATTGGACATAACTTTTCCTTGAAGAATCCAAATCAGATCAGAACTGTGGCATTTGAAAGAAGCTTCAGAGGGCTACTACAGGGCTAAATTTCAGATATTTAGGATCTGCAATTATAGAGATAATTCAATTTCAATATCTAGCTCCTCAAAAGCAAGTAAAAGGTGTGTATTTTTTTTGGAATTGCATAAGTCTGCTTTGAAGAATAAAATTGAATTGATTCCAAGGGCATATTGTAGAATATATATCAGTATTGGATTATAAAATGGCCCCTAAAAATAATTCAACACCCATTAAGCCTTTAGAAATCTCTACTATGACTCATGAAGACGAAGAATGGCAACATGACATATCAAAATTACAAGAGCAAGTGCAACAAATTTTGCTCTCGCAAAGAGCAACAAAAAATGAAATGGAAGTTTTGAAGAAAGGCATGGAAACTAAGATGGATGTTTGAAGAAAGGCATGGAATCTAAGATGGATGGTTTGAAGAATGGCATGGAATCTAAGATAGATGGCGTGGAATCTAAGATGGATGGTTTGAAGAATGGCATGGAATCTAAGATAGATGGCATGGAAGCTGGCATGGAATCTAAGATGGATGACATGGAAGCTAAGATCGATGAGAAAATGGAAAACATGAAGAATGATCTAAAAGTAGACATGGAATGTTTGACAAAGTTGATACAAGAAATGTTTCCTAATGGTGAAAAGATAGTAGAGGAAACTCATGATGAGAACAAAATAAATGTTAATCATGATTTCATAAATCTAATGTTAGCAGGAAGAACTGCCATATTCCAAAAATGGATATGAGGAAGTTTGATGAAAAGGATCTTGTAACATGGATACTACATATGGAGCAATATTTGATCTTCGTAATGTGAAAAACACACAAAAGGTACGCATTGCAACTTTACATTTAGAACAAAATACATTTGTATGGTATCGATGGCTTTGCTCCTGTAAAAAAATTGTCACTTGGTCAATTTTTACAGAGGAAATGATAGCACATTATGAGGATACAAAGAGAAACACCTTCTTTAGCAAATTGATAAATCTCAAACAAAAGGGTTTAATGGGGGAGCACATTGAGGACTTCCAAAAATTGAATATAAGGGTAACTGATATTCCAGAGGAACACAAGATTGATCTCTTCATAGGTACTTTAAAGGATAACATCCAACATGAAGTTCACGTTTTGGAACATGATTCATTAGAGAAGGCATTTAGGTTGGCAAGAAAAATTGAATGTAAAATTATGGCGACAAGGAAGCCTACCACTCACTTCTATAAAGAGGGAAATGTTGCTACTCCTAGATTTCCACAACCTACAAGGTTGACACCACAACAATTGGAAGAAAAAAGAGCAAAAGGGCTTTGCTACAGTTGTGATAGAAAATACACTAAAAGTCATAAGTGTGCTGAGAAGAAATTATTTTACATAGATTGTGAAGAGGAAGAAGAAAATGAACAAGAAGAGGATATACACCAGGAACCAACCCAAGAAGAGGAAGAAATGAGTCCGACCATATCGTGTAATGCATTGGCAGGAATTAACACTCCTCAAACTCTCAAGATAGAAGGACATATCAAGAAGAAAAAGGTAATAATGTTGATTGATTTAGGTAGTACCCATAATTTTATTCATTGTAAGGTAGCCAAGGAATTGAATTGTTTCCTATACCCAGCACCAGAATGTCAAGTGATGGTTGCAAATGGAGGAACTATAAATTGCTCGGGAAAATGCCATAATATCAAGCTAACCATGGGGGAATATGTATTGACTAGTCCAATGCTTTCCATTCCTATGGGAGGTGTTGATGTTGTACTAGGAGTACAATGGTTACAATCTTTGGGAACGGTAGCTTTTAATTTTCAAGAATTTTTCTTGAAATTTTTTTCAGAAGGAAAGGAAGTCGAATTACGGGGTATTGTAGGGAAGCCGAGAAAGATAATAAGCTCTAATGTCATGACAAAGCTTCTAAAGAAAGAACAACGAGGCATAATTGCATAATTATGCTCACTAGAAGTTCCAACATCAAAATCATCTATTTCTGTAGATCTCCAACAAGTCTTGGACAATCATTCCAAGGTGTTTGAAACTCCCAAAGGACTCCCACCTATTCGTGATCATGATCATGCTATTCATTTGATTCCGGGAAGTGTTCCTCCAAACATCAGGCCTTATAGATATCCTTACTTCCAAAAGAGTGAAATTGAACGTATGATTGCAGAAATGTTAGAGGCGGGTATAATTCAACCTAGTCAAAGTTCTTTCTCTACTCCCGTAGTATTGGTACACAAGAAGGATGGATCATGGCGAATGTGTCCAGATTATAGGGAGCTCAATAAGCTCACCATTAAAGATAAATTTCCCATTCCTGTGATTGATGAATTATTGGATGAATTACATGGAGCAATTTGTTTTACCAAATTGGATCTTCGTTCAAGGTATCATCAAATTAGAATGAAGACTGAAGATATTCTGAAAACAACATTTCGAACTCATGAGGGTCATTATGAATTTTTGGTCATGCCTTTTGGCCTTACCAATGCACCTTCTACATTTCAAGGGTTGATGAATTCCATTTTCAAACCGTTCCTTAGAAAATTTGTGCTAGTATTTTTTGATGATATACTAATCTACAGTAGGTCTTGGAAGGATCATGTTGAACATGTTGACAGGGTGCTCAAACTATTGCAGGAGAAACAATTATATGCAAAAAAATCCAAATGTTTCTTCGGAGTACAAGAGGTGGAATATCTGGGTCATATTGTATCTCACGAGGGTGTTAAAGTAGACCCTAACAAAATTAAAGCCATTAAGGAATGGAAAGTCCCCACAACCATAAAGCAGTTGCGAGGATTTCTCGGGTTAACAGGGTATTATCGCAAGTTTGTTAAGAATTATGGGAGAATAGCAGCACCTCTAACAACGTTATTGAAGAAAGATGCATTTTCATGGACTCCTGAAGCAACTAAGGCCTTTGAACATCTTAAAGAGGCAATGTGCCTAGCACCGGTCTTAGCTACGCCAGACTTCACAAAAACCTTTATTGTAGAATGTGATGCCTCAGGAAATGGAATTGGTGCAGTTTTAATGTAGGAAGGAAGACCCATTGCTTTTGAAAGTCATCCAATCAAAGGAAAGTATTTACAGAAACCTATTTATGAGAAGGAAATGTTAGCAATACTGCATGCACTAAAGAAATGGAGAACTCACCTAATGGGAAGACACTTCAAGGTAAAACTAGTCATGATTGTTTTAAGCACTTTTTGGAACAAAGACTATCTTCAGAAGAGCAGCAAAAATGGGTAACAAAGATGTTGGGTTATGACTTTGAAATAATATACAAAAAAGGGAAGCTAAATGTTGTTGCAGATGCACTCTCAAGAAAGAATGAAGAGGTGGAAGCATTGCTTTGTGCCATTTCTATTATCCAACCAGATTGGATAACCGAAGCAAGGGATGAATGGAGGAAGGACGAAGAAGTGTGGACACTCATTCAAAATTTGCAGCAAGATCCTAGTACATCCGATACATTTAGTTGGAAAAATGATTCCTTATGGTACAAAAATCGCTTATATCTTTGTAAGAATTCCCAACTAAAACAAAAGATTCTTTTGGAATTGCACACTTCTCCTTTAGAAGGACACTCAGGATTTTTAAAAACTTACCACAGGGTGAAGAAAGAATTTTTTTGGGATGGCCTTAAATCTGATATTCAAAAGTTTGTGGCGGAATGTTTGGTTTGCCAGCAGAATAAAGTGGAAACAATTAAGACCCCGGGACTTCTACAACCTTTATCCATTCCAAGTCAAAGTTGGGAGGAGATTTCAATGGATTTTATCACAGGTTTACCTAAGTCCAAAGGAAAGAGTGTCATCATGGTGGTAGTTGATAGACTTACCAAGTATGCACACTTTTGTGCATTATCTCATCCATTTAAAGCAAGTACCGTTGCTACTACATTTATGGACACAATTCAAAAGCTACATGGAAACCCAAGGGTTATTGTGAGCAAAAGAGATCCCATTTTTACTGGAAATTTTTGGACAGAGTTATTTTCTTGTTTGGGTACTCAATTAGCTCATAGCTCATCTTATCATCCTCAATCCGATGGTCAAATTGAGATAGTAAATAAATGTTTGGAAGGATATCTTTGTTGTTTTGTATCTGATAAACAAACACAATGGGTCAAGTGGTTATCTCTAGCTGAATGGTGGTATAACTCTTCCTTCCATACTGCAGCAACAATGACCCCTTTTATGGCACTTTATGGATATCATCCACCATCCATCACATCATATTTAAGAGAAAATTCAAAGGTTCAAGCTATGGAAGATCACATCGAGCATCAACAAGAAGTTCTCCAACTCTTAAAGGACAACTTGAATATGGCACAAAATCAAATGAAACAACAGGCATATCAACATCGCAGTGAGAGAAGTTTTGATGTAGGAGATTGGGTATTTTTACGGCTACAACCATACAAAAAAATGTCCCTCAAGCAAGCTAAGAAGGATAATAAATTATCACCAAAGTACTATGGTCCTTACAAGGCGTTGCAAAATATTGGTACTATGGCATACAAATTGGAGCTTCCTGCTTCTTCACAAGTGCATCCAATTTTCCATGTTTCATGCTTAAAGAATGTTATAGGTGAAAATCTTCCAGTTCAAACAATATTCCCAGAACTTGATGAGGAAGGAAAAATCATATTGGAACCTGAAGCAGTCACGGAAAAAAGAACTCGACAGCTACATAATCGATCAATTTCAGAGTATCTCATCAAGTGGAAGAAATTATCGACTGAAGATTCTACATGGGAGGATGAGAATTTTATACAGAAGCACCCAAAGCTACTCAAGCATTGAGGACAACACTTTTTTGAAGGAGAGGGGCATGTTAGATCCCTATATTACTAGTATAGTCGCTTATTATTGTTAGTGTAACCCCCTTATTGTTATTATTGTACCCTTGTAACCCCCATATTGTTATTATTGTGCCCTTAAATTATTATTATTAGGTTGGCTAGGATTACATTGTGGCCCCATGGACTCTTATATATAAAAGGAAGGTTTTTAAATTTGAATCATCCAAGAATTGTTCATTCATGTAATGTATTGGATGTTGCCCCCTTAAAGTGGCTTATTTCCAAGGTGTTGATATCTCTTTTCTTCCCTTTTTGGAGCTGGTTTCACAACAAAGTCTATCCATAGGAAGCACATGGGAGGCTGAGGAACCCCAAGTGATGGAAGAGGGATAAATTTTTTAATCAACTAAAGGAAATAATGAGACTCCTTTCGTAAATGAACATATTCCTACAAAGGATCAAGGTGACTCTAAAAATCAAATGGATTTTGATCTCATCCTGCAAATCTCATTTTAGTAGAACCCATGTTGGATTCAGGTTGATGGTGTAATAAACATTATAGTATAGGCATGGAACACCAGTGTTGAAGGTTCACCCGCCTATGCATGGGAATCCAAATTAAAGGTAGTAAAAAAAGTTTCTCTGAATGTGGGTTAAGTCAAATTACAACCCTCTGAGACTTCAGAAAAAAGAATTATACTAGCAATTGGAACAACATATTAAGCTTCAATATGTTACACAAGTAGAGGCGTGGCATATAGAAAAAGAAAAAGACTTAACAAAAAGAATTCAGTCAGTGTGGAGTAAAGAGGAAGAGTATTGGCAGATAAAATCGTAGAGTACATGGTTGAAGGCAGGAGATAAAAATAAAACCTTATTCCATAGGAAAGCAAAGGCAAGGTAAATTTGAAATCAAGTAAAATAAATCATCCTAGAAGGACATCCAAAACTCTCTACTTTTGCTAAAATAAAATAGGAAACATTTTCTCATTTCTAGAAACTATATTCTAAAGTCTTTGAATTGTACTTGAATAAGGCTAGAGAATTTTTTTTCATGCATCCCCTCTACGGTGTCCATCTTTGGGAACCATATGTTAACAAAATAAATGACCAAAGAAGAGGTAATAGAAGCCATCTGGTCTTTAAATCCAGATAAAGCACCTTGACCAGATGGCTTCTTTATAAGCTTATTTTGATCCTTCTGAAATCTCATAAAAAAGGACTTAAAGTGTATGATAAATAGCTTGAGAAGCAAATAAAAATTGGGAAGGGACATGAATTCCTCCTTTATTTCCTTAATTCCAAAGGAATTGAAGTCGTCCTCCTTCTATAGGTTTTAGCAAATTTCCCTCTACAACGCAGCCTATAATATTATCACCAAGGTAATTTCCAACAGATTAAGGAAAGTTCTCCTCACGATAATTTCTGAAAATCAGGGAGGTTTCATGCAAAACCGACGTATTTCGTACAATGTCATATGGTTTAGGAATCCATTCATTCCAACAAGGAAATAAATTAACCAGACATCGTCATCAAGTTGGACATGGAAAATGCATTTGATAGGGTAATACATTCCTTCCTATACTCGGTAATGGAAATTTTTTGTTTTAGCAAAGTTTTTATAAGATGGATCCAACATTGTATTGGTGCTATGTAGATAGACCCTTTGGTGAATGGTAGACCAAAAAAAATTTATCTCCATCTAGTGGCCTTCGATAAGGTTTTCCTCTTTCTTCATTACTTTATATATTGGTGGTGGAGAGTTTGAGTTGAAACTTAGAGTTTGCAAGAATAGAAGGGAGATTAATGAGTCTCAACATAGCCAAGAATGTTAAGGAAATTAAAAATAATTTTTATACTTTATACATAAAAAAATTTAAAGTGTTAAAAATATGCTTAAAAAAAGTGTATTCTGAATTAGCACTTTTCAAAATCAGGTTACTTTTTTTCTACCTTAAAAAAATGGGTACTCAGTACAATTCTCGTTTGATAATTTACATTGTTTATGGCTCCTATGTCTCGCGTTGAGTGATATCTTTGATCACAAAAATTATGTTCAAGTGAATAATACTCTGTCAAAGCAAGATATGCACATATAAAAAAAATGGCTCTTCCACCTCCTGACAAGTTATGGAAGTCTATTTGGCAAAGGGATGGAATCCAAAAGGTCAAAATATTATGTTGGACCCTTGTGCATCAAAAAATTATTACAACAAAGAATCTTCATAAGAGAAATGTCCAAGGGCCCTCCAGATGTTCCTTGTGTTTGAAAGAATAGGAAAGTATACATAATCTATTAAAGGCATGTCCTTTCTCTCTGATGTTTTGGAAGGAGATATTTGTAAATTTATCTCACATAGGCGTAATTCCTGAAGACTATATTGCAATGTTTCTTAACTAGAAAAACAATTATCCTTGGCCACGAAATCCCTCCTCTTTGGCTATAAACTCTATAATTATTTTTAAGAATAAGAATAGTGTTCCCTCTAAAGTTGCTCTCGAAGTGACCTCCTTAATGTTTGAGGTAGTCATTTCTAGGGGATTTAATGCCTCTAATCTTAGTGGCCTTTCCCCTACAAAAAAATATTGGCTCAAGGTAGGACCATCCTCAGATCATGCTCGCAACTTCAATATCCAACTGAATACAAGAAAAACTCCAAGGGACACTCATGAATTTGGTGTGTGTGTGCATAATTTAGAAAGTTGTCTTGCACCCTTAGCTCATGCAATAGTTGTTAAAGTAACTGAGTGAGAATAGTCTTTTTGATTGACGAAAGAAAAAATTGGCCTAGGCTTTGCTACTATGATGATTAAATTTAGTGAGAAGCTTGAGATTCCCTGACGTGTTATTTGTTGCAAATTGTAGGATGAATTTTTCTTCCTCTTCCTATCCATCCTCCTCCATTTCCATGCCAAGGCCAAAGATTGATTGAAATGCTAAAAATCAGTCAAAATTAATGTCATGGGATGTTGAAATGGAGGAAATTGTCATGGATGATGCCACCAAACATTGTGGAGTAGTTTCTAGTCTTTCTACAATGGTGAAACCTATTTTTCTTGTTCAACTTGTTATGGAGAAGACTCCTCACAATTATTTGTCCCATTGATAGTGTGAAGATAAATTCATTGGTTTATGTAATTTTAATTATGACGATGAAAATAAAAGTAGAAGCAATGGATATCATGATAGGATCTGAACTTGTGAATATTTGGACTTGGGTAAAGCCTAGGATATGTATAAATCGTGGCTACTCAAACATAGAAAGATCAACTATCTATTGGATGATAAATGTAAGAGACTTATTGTTTTCAAGGAGTAGTCTCACATTTCTAAGGAAATTTAAAGGTGCCAGCTAAGGTAATTTGGTCCATATTGATGAATCTTATGTGGGAAAGATTAGTAAAATTGATGCTTTGGTAATGTGATTGTTTATTTTTTATGTTTTGGAAACATAAATGTATTGAGCCTAGCTAACTCAATATAGGTATAGTTATTTTGTTAGAATTCATGACTCTAATAAATGACATGGAGAGTATGAAGGTCCAAGATAAAGACTAAACATAGATTTCAAGGATAAATATGAATAAGATTCCCTTGATGTAAACAATTGTAAAGAGAATATAGTATTCCAATCATGTATTTCATGTGTTATTATATTTTGCTAATGTATCTAGTGTTTCAATACTTTTGTGATGTAAAATCATTCTTGAGTCTGCATAGTGAGAAATGTTGTAGCCAACAATGAGTTATAGCTACGAGTTTTTCTCCATGCACTGTTTATAAAGTGGTGCACCATAGGTGCAAAGAATGTAAGAATGAGATGGATACATCCTATATCTAGGTAATTTTCCTAGATAACTAGGGAGTACAACGGATGGAACCTATGTATCTCGATAGATGGAAGTAGGTCCATAGGATGGTAATTGACTTAGTCTCCATGGTTAAATTGATGTTAGGCCCTAAATCACAATAGGTTACCGATTGATATAAGGTATAAATGGTACTATTGGTTTGTAGATGGTACATGATGATAGTTCATCAAGAAAAAGGGAGGAGCATGGACACTTTTTTAGGAGGAAGCGAGTTCCATTTTTCTCGTTTGAGAAATCAAGATTGGTTGCGCGCTAAATTTTTGGAGTGGAATGATGAGTTTGCAGAAGGGAGGACAAAGAGGTTTTGGATGCAACAAAGAAATATTTGGATCTTAGTCCAAGGAAAGTAGATGACAGTTCTTGTGGAAGTTCTATGATAATAGAGGATATTAGTTGGAGCAACAATAGTGGATATTGGATGATGGTGGACAAAAGAAAATAAAATTGCATGCAAGTCTATATGTTAAGTTTAATTTTATGTATTGGTCCTTGAAAATTTTATACCTAGTGTCTCTATGAGATGGAGTGTGATGTACACAGGTCTATGTAACATGAAAATGACATATCATTGTAAGACCTAGAGGGGCATGCACATGCCTTTATCACGTAACCTTGATGATTATTTGGTAGTTTTTTTAGTTTATTTTAGTAGCCTATATTAGGGATTTACTTAACATTCGAAGGAGTTGGCCATGTGTTGGTTGGATGCTCTATGAGTGGACCATATTTTTGGTTGTAGACTTTGGGAGGTGAAGTTTTACATTTAGGCGGAGTTCATCAAGAGGTTGAGTGATCCATAAACATGAAGGACATCCTAGTAGAATAACCATTGCAATGATTGGTTACCCATGCATTCCATTGGATGTTTCTTCCTTTATATGGATGTTGATAGCTTGGTGATGTCTACAAGATCAAGGTACAAAGTGAAAGTTCCAGGTTGGAACATAGGTAGACTTTATTGTTCAAGAGGTTCTTCATTCTACAATGGAGAATATACTAAAAATATGACATAGATGAAAACCTTAGTTAATGGATATAAAGAAAACAATTAGTTAAGGGGGAATGTTGGAGTATATAACTCCTACTTGTCTTATATAGGTGTGATTATGTTTATAATTTGTTTAGACAATTAGTCATACTTAAATAGAGTTTGTTCTTTGTGTAGATAGTTTGTTCCTATTATTTAGGATATTGTTGATTTTGTAACACCTCCTCCCACATTTACCCACTTTTACAAGGCCTGTAGTGTAAATATGAGTTGATTGTCACTATGATATGAACCAACCTGCAATTTCCATTTATGGAAGTGGGGCCTACAAACCAAAACATATACTGACATCCCTAAGTGATTAAAGACGACTCAGGACCCTGAAAACCACCCCAGGTGGTCAATCCCTGAGATGAAACTCAATTTCTTTATCTTAACTCCACAACCGCACCCATAAAACACATCCATGTGGATGGGATGCTATAAACACACCCAAAAGCGTGTCTCCATGCGGTTATGACCCAAAATCCTTAGTTTTGTGAATGTGTTGGCAAGATCTATCCCACTTTTTCAAGCTAGCCTTCAGTCCACTATCTAGAACTGTTTGTAACTTTCCAAAAACATAACTACAATGATAACAATGCCAACCATTCAGAACTTGAGCAAGATCTTGACCTAAACATTCCTAATATGTGATACTCATTTCGTCAAACATATTATAAACATAGAAGCTATAGGTCATGAATTCATGTCTGGTCATAAAATTTTGAAATACATAAGAGAATTGTCAAGAAGCTCCAATTCCCTCTCAAGGTAACTACAAAAAAACTTGTTAGCCCATGAATTATTAAATCATTCAATCACTTGTCAAATCATGAACAAGATCCATAGTGAGAGCACATCTCCACCCTTGATGCTTGGGAATTTCTTGAGACAACCTCACCAGAATCCAAATTCTACCTTCCATCCAAAGCATAAACCAACACAAGGAACCCACAACACCAAGGTTATCCAAGAAATGGAAAAGAAAGGTTGAAACCATTGTCATTCTAGGAAAATATCATGCCACTGATAAAAAAATAACCAAAGAACCACATGCAATTACCATGCATCCTGAAACCAACAAGGAAATCACACATGCAACCCATTACTTGCAGAGTATCCTTGTTGTAACTGTTGATATGACCTTCTTTTCTTCTATACTTGAATTATGTTCTTGTTCTTTACTTTCTTTCTCTGAGTCCAAGTGAATTCTAGAATGCTCCAAGAATGAACTGAGTGTGAAAGAGTGTAATAGTATGGAAGAAGAGATCCAAAACCATAATAAAAAAATATGTGAATTGTTTTTGTGATGTCTAGTCTCTTCCTTTTCTTTTTCCTTTTTTCTTCATTTTCCTTCATTTTCTCTCTAATTTCTCTTGCATGCATATTTTTGTCTCTTTATCTCCATTTTCTCCTATTTTCCTTTATTTCCTATATTAAATTTCCATTTACTGCCTCTTTTCCTTTTCCAATGCCTTTGCCAATTTTCATAGCAATTAATAAACCACAAGTGATGCCCACTATAATGTTTATCCACAATTTAGATTGGAATATGTTTCCCATGACCTTGGTCTTATTTTATTTACATGGAAAATCAACCAGGGGCTGTTACAAACCCCTCCCCTTTGGGAAAACACCATCCTTGGTGTTCGATGACACTTATAACCAGCAAAACATATTACCTATGGTACTTTATAACACAACTCGATGTCACATTTACAATGACACACACACACACATGTACCAAAAACTCATATACCAAATACGTCTGCTCAGCCAACAAATAAGGAAGGATATAAATCCCATGTATGATCATCCATATCCCATGTAGCTTCATTGG